>CAJINU010000093.1:484924-513546 GCA_905178165.1 Amoebophrya sp. A25
TTGTACCCCGCGCCCCCCGCCCCCCTTGTACAAGGTTACACAGTTGGGCACACTCCGGAGGCGCACTCTTCGGCGCAGGCTCGTTATAGGGACCCACAGCCGCGCAAACGTTTAACCTTGTACAAGGGGGGCGGGGGGCGAGATGGTCACGCGTTGCCCCCTCGTCCCTGGCGGCCTACGGCCACCAGAGAGACGGCGCGCCACGGCGCAGAGACTAGGCACGCGGCAAGAGCACACGAGGAGAACACACGAGAAGACCCAGAACACAAGAGCAGCCAGGCCAGAAGAACACAAACCGACCAAACTGGGACAGAAACAAGCTAAGCCAGAGAAACACAAGACGGCAGCGACCTCCCCCACATGTCTCGCGAAATGAAAGAAGTCCAAGCAGATGGATGAGACAGGCGCGCGCGGTTTTATCAAAAAGCTGCCACGTTTAAAGGTCAGAGCTTTCTTTTTTAATGAGGAGCGTGCTGGCATGTGCTCGCTCAGATAGCCCCACAAGAAGAATCCACCGCAGAACTCGACAAGCATGCCGAAGCCCTCGCATCGAGTTCGCTTCCCGCATGGCGCGAACTGAGTGCGCAGCTTTCCAGCTTATTTCAAAATATTCACGCGAAAACCATTCCCGCACTTAGGGCATTGCTTTAAAATATTGGACGAACCATTTGCAGCCGAATAATTATCCTGCCCCCACTAGATTCCGCGGGGAATGGGATGAGTTGGCAACATTAGGCCGCTGCTTTATTTCGGCCGTTTTTGTTTTTTGTTCTTCTGATTTTCGAGGCCGGGCCTCTTGGTTTGTTGTTTTTAGTTAGCTCCTCGGGCGGCTTCGGCGTCCGATTAAAGCCACGGGCGCGGCTTTTTTTTGATGCAATTGCCCGAGGATTTTCATTCTTTCGCATTTTATCAAAAAACGATGGAAATTCTGAGCATTATGTGCAAGCGGGAACTCTGTGTGTGGGAATCCCTAACAAACGTGATGTCTCTTACCGTAAAGAAAAGACCATGAAGTACTACGTTCAAACTAGTATGGGGCAGCCCTTAGTTGTCAACGCCACTACTACATGAGCCAAGGGCTGAAATCTGTCACACCGCTATCTGAGACGTCCGAAGAAGTAAAAAGACCTAAATACAAAGTACAAATAGTAGCATGAAAGGTGCCACACCCGCGTGTATTACTCCTGGAGTCATGGTGATGGCAGACAAGGAGTAGTCACCGGCTGTAGGATCTTCCGATTGTAGAAACGACATATGGCACAAAAACAGAGTGTTCGCACCCGTAAACGAGTGAGTAGCCATCGGCGATGAAGACGTGGTGACTCCGTGTTGAGATGTAACGAGTACAGCTTTGAAATCCATCAACGAGATATGAGTTGAAATGAATGCTGAAATGTCGAAATCTGAGATGCATCGTTGTCGGCGCATTATCGAGATCTAGAGGCAGTCGTCATGTAACTTAGAGGCAATCCCGTTGTTATCAGTACTGAAATTCGTATATGTATGAGCAACACCATTGAAATTGTGTTAAGCATTGATGCAACTCCGTTTCAATCATAAGAAAACATCAACCTAACCACACTTTTGACAGGCCATTGTTGGCAGTAATATCATTTCCCATTCAACCCACGGAGTATCTTGATCTTACCGCAATTCCCCCCATAAAAAACTGTAGGGCTTCTGAGTCGATTGTTCGAAATATGTACTATGGATTATCCACAGGACATGTAGATGGACTACAGATAACAGCATCCAAAACTGTTAAAACAAACAATAACAAATCATAATCAAAACGATATCACTACAAAACCACCACGGGGGCAGTGTTCTGCCACTTCACAAAGTGAGAGCATCCGCGTAATTTGTTAGACCTTGCGGCCACGATCGGCACTAATCACGAAACTAGTGTCAAGAGCGATGAGAATAGAAAGCAGCTGTTGAGTGCAAGGTTTTAAGGAGCGTTTTTCAACGGTGACCACGGTAGGAACGAAACACCTGCAGCACAAAGTTGGAGGGTAGGGCAAGGAGGAAACCTACAAGTAGAAGTTGGGACAACACTGTTGTGAGGTCAAGGAGCCCTTGACCTCGCGAAGGAACGAACGTTTCCAAGAAGCAGTAAGGGATCGTTTGTAGACCTGTGGGAATACTAAAAATGGAGGGTAATAGTAGCAGCTCCTCGTCTAAGCGTCCGGCGGCAGCATCCTCTGGGGCACCGACANCTCAAGGATGCATGTTGAGTCTCAGGGATGCATGTTGAGTCTCAAGGATACATGTTGAGTGTCAAGGATACAACATGTTGAATCTCAAGGGCCCTCAAGGATGCATATGCGTATGAGTATGCGTATGAGTCTAAAGGATGAATAAATAATAGTGATAGTGTTACCCTATAGGATACGCATTACTCTTAAGGATGCATGAAACAGACGCAGGCTAAGCTTGTGATTGATTTAGAAGCCTCAAAGGGAATCTTATCGGACTAGATACTTGGAAGACTCTAACACAACAGCGCTGCCGGGTGAGTCGAGTTTGCTGCTTTTGATTTGCGTCTTTGCTGCGGCCGCTGTGTTGCGTTTGGCGGTTCATCGGTGCCATGCGAGGGGCTAGCAGAGTGCCTGGATCATGTTGTGAAGATGGATCGCGTTGTCGTGATCAACGTGTAAGTACTACAATGGAGGCGGGAAAGTACTCAGTCTATTTCTTAGGAACATTGAGATGGAATTCAGGGAGGGTAGAGCTATGCTTTGAATATGGCGTATATCATGTATTTGTATATCTTCGCTTATTATTAAAGCAAAGCCATAGGATACTGATGCATAAAAAGTAGAAGCTCGAACGCGGATAGCGCACAATGGTATTTAATCTGAAGACTTCTACTTTCCTTAGTATTGATAAGGAGATTAAGAACTCCCCCCTATGCCGGTATCCACGCGGAAAATATGTAGGCAGGTTCTTTACGGAACTCGCTTGCGATACAAAAAAAGAAAAACAGTATGGATTTACTTGGATTGAGATTCTCAGTCAGCGCACATCTTAGAAGCAGGCATACGTAAAAGATTTGTGGCCGATTGTGCGGTCTTATGCGCCCCCATTATGTAACTTGGATGATCTTAGTTGAGCATGTTAATTAATTGATTGAAAGCGCGGTGGCATATACTAGTCCTAACGCAAAAAAAAAATATCCCGATCAGGACTTACCTCTATCAGGGATACACACATGACAAAGGAAGATGGGGGCCACACGTCCCTCAGAAGTAGCTATGTTCTTAGATCAGAGACAGTGACAGACTGACTTACACTACAACTCTCAGAAGTAGTTTTGGAGGAGACTGACTTCCTTGTGTAAAGATTTTAGAAACAGTTCCTAGAAGTAGTTTCTCGGTTACGCCTTAAGTGGATGTGGATTGAGAAGATCAGGACTTTGGAAATTTTGGATAGTGCTGTGACTGTACGTAGATCGGATTTTAAAATTTTTGGAAGTAGAAATCAATTTTTGAAATGAATTGTTGGCAAGATGATTGTGATATTGATATTGGAGCTAGCGGGAAGATACGAAGTGCTCCGCACAGTCAAGTATCTGTAGTTGTAAGTGTGATCATGTACAAGGAAGAACTAAACAAGCAATATTGGAGGTAGCCAGAGTTGCATGTTGTATAAGTACAATCAGTCAGAAGTGATCACGACAATGATGCATAGTTGCCGAGGACTCGAATCATCGTCACTGACGGAAAAGATCACGGCTGTGCGACCTTTGTCGAATTAGAATTTTTGTTTTTCAAGAAAAAACTAGACTTAAAATGAACAAAGAGGAATTGGAAACTACTCATTACAACAATGAGAGTCAACTATTCTGAAAAATATAGTTTGAATTTATTTTGACCCACCAAAGAAAAGGTTGAGCTTGGGTATTATGTCATCAGCATGAAGTGAAAATTTACGAACTACAACAACATATGAGCACTCAGATGTACTTAACACATTTTTTGGAGAAAAGAATAATAAATTATTGAAGCCACGACTGCACAAGAAAAAAAGGCGAGATCGCCATATCGATTGCCAGGGTGATGCATCTTTTCGCACAAATGCGAGCTACTGTGTAAAAATTTATTGCTGGAAGAAGATAAGTGCGAGGTTTCTGCATCTCCCTGCACCCAGGAGAGCAGCGAGCTCTAGCGCTGCAGTAAGGTGCGTGTCGACTCCAGACGCAGCAAGGTGAGGCAGCAAGAGGAGGGATCGACTGTTGAAATATCTACCAACAGCTCTAGTTGGTTTTGGCTCTAGTGAAATATCTACCACCAGCTCTAGTTGAAATATCTAACCAGCAGCTGCAGTAGCCAACCGGGTCTCTCGACAGTAGAATGCTGCCCGTTGGCTTCGAGATCAGGCCGTGGGGCAGAATAAGCGAGAATTGTAGACCCAGGTACCAAAAAAGAAGGACAGGGTTGGGCACACGAATGAATGAAAAGTAGGCCAGAACCCTACCGAAAACGCGGAGGGCTTCCCTGTGGACGGCGAGTAAGTTCCTCTATTAGAGAGTCCATCGAGGCTCAAGAAAACGGAGCCTCCGTGATGAAGACATCCATAGCCGTAAGAAGAGAAAACTACATTCATAGCCGTAAGAAGAAAAGACTACATCCTTGCTTGCAAGGGGACAACAGCGATAGCCGTGACTCAGAGGGGAGAGAAAACTGCATCCATAGAAGAGTAGAGGGGAGTATAGGACCCGTGTTAAACCGTGAAGCACGTCTCTACAGCCGTTCTCAAGAGGACTACTTGATCTGGATTCTCAGTTCTATGCATTTTGCGCTGTGTTGCTGCAGTTTCGAGTTACAGAGTAACTCAGAAGAATTGGACTGCACTTGCTTCATATGATTTTTTCGAGAGCTCCTGCTCGCCTTGTCAGTCTATGGGTAGAGCCTCTTGTATGTTATGCGTAAGTCAATTACAACGGACGCGGTCTTAATGTCAATACAGTAGGACAAGAAAAACAATCATCGAGCTCGATCGTATCGACGGCAGCATGAAGGAATGAATGCGTCACGGTCTTATGCTTGCCAAGGTAGATGTTCATGTTGTATACAATTGTGACGGAATCATGTTTAGGATATCATATACATCCGCCATGTCCCACGATACCCCACAATGCCCTTTTCTCCCCATGTAATTGGTAGGTCCTCTTGAAGTCGCTCTCTAGTCAGATCATGAGGTCACTCAGATCATAGTTTTGCGTCTGACCTCATTGCCTCCGTCAGATCGTGGCTCTGCGTCGTTACCTCACTACCCCGTCTCAGTCAGATCGTGGCTTTGCGTCTCTCGTTGACGTGAATGGATGCTAGTATGGTCTCTCGCGTGTGGCGCCTCTTGGCTTTCTCCTGTAGTTACGTCCCCATTCATGCGGAAATATACGTGGAGATCGACAGAGATGAGAACGACGGTCGGAAGCGAGCTCTATTGTAAGGATTCTACGGGACCGAAGGACAGGCTGGGGCTGCTTGTTTTACCGATGAAATTGCGTCAGCATTTTTGGAAGAGGCGAAGGTGATCCGTGCAGCCCTCAAGGACGAATGCGATGAGCGGGATGGGGGCAATTTCGATGGCCGCCCTGCCGGACGCTTGCTTCGCTCTCATTTCGCGGCTAGCCTCTCCTTGTCTTCAATGCGGTCGTCGATTAACGCAGATGAACAACTCTAAAACAACAAAGAGTTTGCTCATGCTCACAATGACGGGATATTAAATCTCCTTTTCGACTACCACCGGTCCGATAGGGGCACTCCACAGCACAACTATGGTTTTCTCTACGATCGATTGTTTCTGAACGAGGAGCGTTGTTAAGGCTATAAGAAATCCATCTTCACAGGCATCCTGGTCCCGTTTTGAAAGGGAAAAGGGGCGCGAGGATGCTCTTGAAGATGGATTTATGGTAGGTCTAACGTTGTGATGTACAACTTGTGGGCGAAATTGGGGTGGGGCCGTTGCAGGATAGACCTTTAGTATATCAAATGCAATCTGCTATTGCAACCTCTGCCGACGAAAAGGTCACTGCTAGTACATTCTCTGCCGACGAAAACGCCTCTGCTTCGCAGAGAGAGAGAGGCGACAGTTGAAAAGGTCTCTGCTTTTCAAAAAGCCGGAAAAAACGGAGTGGTGTCTTCAGTTACGGACAGAAACACTCAGAAGACAACGCAGGATGAGGTGATAGAATGGCCGAAACCGGTATCGAAGATGGAGGGACACTCCGGCGGAGCAGAGCCCGTCAACAAAAATGTCGTTGCGAGAGCTTGCGGAAGTAAAGGAGTGGCGCAGGTTTTACGCACCAGGAGGAGGATTGCGCGCCTGGGACGACTTTTTTCCGCGTGCTCAAATCCATGGGTTCGATATATCTGGGGATAGTGTGCGCTTGACAAACGCGGCCGCCGCTGCAGGAGGATCTGACGTTTCTAGATGAGGGAGGGTAATGGCGCACAAACTGAGCTCTTTCAACAAGACCGAGATCGATCTCTTCGCCCATCGTACCTTGAGCCGACCTTTCGACATGCTGATCGATGATGGCTTACACGAATCCCTTGGAAACCGAGCGAATCTAGCGTATTGGTGGCGGCTCGTGCGGCCTGGCGGATGGTACTTGATAGAGGATTTGCCAGTCGCCATCGTGTCACCAACAACGACGTTTTGTCCCGCAGAGTCGCTACGTGTGTCTGACTTCGCTTTCGAGGAAGAGAACAGAAGGGACTGACTGCATTGGTTTCACGACCATCGGTAGAAGATGACAAAGACAAACTCCTGGACGAACAAGTAGGAGGCTTCGAAGATGAAACTGGGCTCCTTATTGACACGAAGAGTCTACTTCCGACACGACATCAAGGCCAAGTGATATCCTCACCGCATTGGTCTTCACAGCAAGGAAATACTTCTTCGCAGTATGGTGTGGAAGGTACTCGGTTGGTTTGGAAGTATCAACCTGGACATCTCGGAGGCGAGGTAAGCAAGGATATGGATGATGTTTATTCACCCAGCTTTAACAGACCTGCTGCGAACTTCACCGGACTCACTCAACGGGTTACTTATATCCGGGATAAGTATGCGCAGTACGACAGGCTCAAGCTCGTCCTTAACCTTAACCTCAGCTTCTGCGCCTTCTGCCTCTCCGTCGAAAGGAGATGTCTCTGCGACTCTGTCCTCTAAAGGAGGCGCAGCAGAAACAGAAAACCAAAAGCTGGCTCAGTTCCAGCGGGAGTTTGCGAATCCTCTAGTGAGACTCCGAGACTGATTGCTAGAAACTTCTGTGATGGGCGTAGGGAAATCGAATGAAGAAAACTAGAAGCAACACGCATGAAAACTAGAAAGCATTTTATGTACAACAAATGCATGAAGGAGATCCTGATTTTATGTACTACAAGAGCCTGTTGAGGACTTTTCCTCCTGATCCTAAGTCATCAAGAGCCTGTTGAGGCCTTTTCCTCCTGATCCTAAGTCATTTTATGTACTACAAGAGCCTGTTGAGGACTTTTCCTCCTGATCCTAAGTCATTTTATGTACTACAAGAGCCTTAGGGTTGAACGAAAGCCAAGAATTAGACATGGAAGGCGGGAGGAAGATCTACGTACATTATATCACTTTTTATAGGTGTAGGGAAGCAGAACAAAACTAGAAGCAAAAGAGAGCCAGACGATTCCTGAGGTGAATTCCCTACACCTCTGTTCCTGAACCTGACTGAAGAGAAAGCCTCTTAGGCTCAGAAGACAAAAAATCAAAATCAGGGCATAGGCGATATTAGTCAGGTGATTCATCAACAGATGTATACTGATAGTACTGAAGAAGATGTTTACTACCTGCTGCTTGGCGACTTTGTCCCGATTGAGAACGCTACGCCTAGAAGTACCGCTGAAGCATCCTGCCTCCTACATCAAGATGATGATCCTTGGCCTAAGGCTTCTTGATCCTTGGCCTAAGGGTTCTTGGTCCTTGGCCTAAGGCTTCTTGATCCTTGGCCTAAGGCTTCTTGATCCTAACGGAAGTGTCTTCCAAGGATATTATTGCTCTCAAAGAGGAAGGTGCGAACGGTCCTGAAGTGCTCTAAGAACGGTCCTGAAGTAATGCAGCCGGAGAACGTGAATGATGAGCATTTCTTAGGAGATCCTATGCCAAAGCCGAAAATGGATCCGGGTTTCAATTTTGGAGAGAGTGAATTGGCGTATCCACTTTTACTCACGAAAGCCTGCATGAAGCTTTCTTTAAGGCTTTCCGGAATTCATCTCATCTCTTAGTTAGTTAAAAGCTGTAACTATGTACTTTGGCGTGGTGCAACTGCTGTTTTCCTAGGTTAGTCCCTCCAATCAATGACGTATTGGCGTTTTCAAGGGGGAAAAGCGTCAAAGATGAGACTCTCTAGCTGGGAATTTAGGTAAGCTCTAAAACACGGATCGGCTTGGAGCCTGCAAAATTTGCGCGGCCTGGGCATGGACACAGTCTGCTGCTTAATGGGACGACAGTAGCTTCTTTTTTGAGCATGGAGTACTATTTGCTGTTTGTTGGGACGACGGTAGCTTCTTTTTTTGAACGTGGTTTACTATTTACTGTTTGTTGGGACGACAATAGCTTCTTTTTTGAGCGTGCAGTACTATTTACTGCTTGATGGGTTGACATTAGAAGTTCCAAAACCAAAAAAAAAGTTAGTCATCAGGAGCTCCCTCTATGAATGGCTGAACTCGTCTACTTGATTGTCATGTTTTAGAATTATGTTGATCAAAGACTACTAATGGTGTAACTGACATACGGTCGCAGATAGTAGTGTAACTTGATAAGTGAACAAGCCAACGCCTAAACCACTAAGCCAACTGCGCAGTTGGCTTAGTGGTTTAGGCGTTGGCCTGTTCACTTATCATAACTGACAAGCCCTAAGAGTGGGCACCTTCGTTCATTCATCCACTACCTAGTTTTTTCTGGAACTATCAGTTGAGAACCCTGGATCTCTTTGCTTTTCTGAAACTATTTGTTGAGAGCCTACTGGACCTGTTCGCTGCTCGAAAGCATACTCTAGATCCCAACGAACTGACTTTTACTGTTGGAGACGACGAAGAGTGAACTTTTTTCTTAAATGATATGTACTTATAAGTATGTTGTCATTGAGTTTTGTAGCTGCTATGTCGTGGTTCTAGTGAGTGAATGAATTGAAAATTGTTCTAGTGTAAAGTCAGTGCGTGATCAAGAGTTCAGTATTCTTATCAGGTAGATCGAGTCGCACAGGTAGAAAAATAGTCTGTCACTGTTGCACGTCATCACTGAAGAAACGTTCCTCGCGGAAAAACAGCAGATGAGTTATTAAGAAGAATATACTGTGAAAATCCACAGATGATTCACATTCATCAAGAAACATGAAGAAATATATAGATAAACCGTGAAAAACCACAGATGAAGATTCACATTCGTCAAGTATAAAAACGAGAGATAGATGAAGAGGGCTATATACTGTGCAGACAGTTGTTGTATTAAGCTAGGAAGAGAGAATTGAGCGAGGGAAAATTTGGTGAAATTATGTTAATACGTTTGAGAGACACGTGATAGTGTGAGATTTCTTCTGTTGTATCCAGTGATCTCTCTGTTGGCACCTGATCGGTTGAGGAATTGAGGAAAAGATGGCTTTCGGTGAATGCGCGTCTCTTTGTAAGAAGTACTAGTTCTCTCGTGAAGGATTGGTGAGTTTTGCCAAGAATTACCTGACCAACCATCTCCTAGAACCTGACAGTTGCATTTTTAAGTATCATATCCCGCAATCTTTCTCATCCACCGCTACTCAGTTCTATAGTTTCCTCTTTCTCTTACAACCTCCAGGATTTTTCCCATTGTTCCGCAACGATCCTCGAGCATTTTTCACAATTCCCACAGTTGTTTCCATTTCCTTTTACAATGATCCCCAGAATTTCCCATACGGAGACTGACTATATTGTGAAGTTCGTCTACTTCACATGATGTGCACTGAGTAGGTCTTCAACTATGTCCACTCCACTTCCCATTATGTTTCTCCTTTGCTAGATGTGACTACTCAAGTACACCACTAGGGTTATTGGTTTCTCTCCGCTGGATTGATGCAGATGCGGGCCATTTTTGACCTCTCTTTTTCTAGATATAGCGAGTCAGTGTAGGTTAGTGTCGCTGTGTAGGATCCCTATCCCTACGGTAACCTGCATACTTCTTAGCTTAGTCTTCTTAGTAGCATCTTCGTCTACTTGTTAGCCCCTAGAAGTGAAAGACGAGACCCCGTGCTGGGTGTTTCGTCAATTAGAGTGTATCGTCATCATTTCTGCTTACTCTGTTCCGAGTAGCGAGACACTCATCCCTTGATATGTACTGCAGTCGTACAATTTCGTAATAAATATGGGAGAAAATAAGCGGGGTAGAGCGCTCACTCCACCATCGATTTTCAGTCTTCTTTTTCCTCATAAAAAGTATGCAGATTGCAATCCCTGTAAATTAGCTTGAAGAAGTACTCCTGTAGCTACTACTGTGAGTATGAAAATCAGTGGATTCTAGTACCCATCAAAAAAAACTTCTTGGTCGAAAAAGAAGCACTTTAAACTTTTGGAAAACACAGACAACTCGAACTCGCTGTAACATCATCATGGCGGCCGTGGAAGCAAGCAGTGCGGTAGCGGTCGCCACCGCGCCCACTGATGACGCCTCCTCGGAAAGTTTCTTGCAGTTGTCGAAAGTAGCCTTAGCAAGAGCGGAGAGCGTGTATGGCTAAGCTGGTTTGAGCGAGTCTGTAGTTGGAAGGAACGTGATCAGTCTTCACTTTCTCTATTTTTTTACCTGGGAGCCGCGCATCCTACACGGGGCGCCATCGTCACAAGATGGCACTTCACATTCTCACTCTCGTTCACCTTCACTATTCTCTAGTGCACTGCTCACATTCGCAAATTGTTTTCCGCCCTCCCCCTGCTTAGCCACACCCCCAAACACGAGGTTGGGCGACTGCGTCGGCACGCTCCTCATTCTCTTTCACATTTCGCTTCACTTTCCTTCGCTCATGTTCCTTATAGTTTAGTACCTTACTCTCCCTACGCTCACAGCCAGATTGCTGGCCCCTATCATGCATTTATCGCGACCTCTTACCACTTTCGTGCGTCGGTGATTTCTAGAAAGCATTCGGGTTAGTACTGGTGGGCTAGTCGGGCATTCTGGCTGTGACCGCAGGCAGAGTAAGCTTCGAGCTCGCTCAAATTCTGGCTTGCGTTAGCCCCTAATTTTATGGTCAGCCCAAGCCGTGCGACATGAAGAAGGTTGCAGGGAAACTGAGTGAGACAAAGGAGGACGAAGAAGCAGCAAAGGCTTTGGAGGAAATTCTGAATGCTGCACTAAGCGAGGACCAAGAACAAGGGTATTATTATGATAATGACTTCTTTTCCTCAGTATCTCTGATCTAGTAATAGTTTTTTGTGATGATAATAGAAGAGAGCTTGTGGACCGTATTCAACATCTTCTGCTTCATCAGATATTACTGCACAACAGGACGGGACAGAAACTGCAAGCTCTGAACGACTTTGCCAGGCGAAAGAACGCAGGTGGCGGTTTAAGCTCGACGGACTTCAACTGTGCTTAAGGATTCAGTTGTAAAAGCGTCCTCTTCTATAATAAAATCGCACGCATTCACTGCACTCCTTTGTAGAGGTAGAAAAGTCAAGAATGCAAAAACTCCTCATCGATAAAATCACTCGTCGATAATTTCGAAAGTAGTTGCGCGAGCATTGCGCGTTAGCATTCTCTCTAAACTAGTCACAATCATAGTTCTCAGTAAATTTTCACTCATCATCATTATTATTATCATCATCATCAGCATCATCACCATCATCATAATCTTCACCATCGTATTCTGCAGGCCTCTAACTAAAAGATGGAAGAGTCGCATTCGATACCACTGCGGGTAATATCGTTTTCGAAGCGAATACCCGGAAGACTGCTCTGATCAGCAAAGACGACCTAGAGTTAAGGCACGCTGGTGACTTCTATTGATTTGACCACCTAGTGGGCTTCCTAGGGTCAACTTGTTGGCGTCTATTCCATTGAGAAGACTACCTCGGGTCGCCGGCCACCTTAGTCACCTAGGCTACTTAGTATTTCACCTATCTAGTTTCTCACTCTTTTGGCTCTCATCGTGCTTTATTTTATACCTTCGATTTTTCAAAAAGAAAAAGGCTCGACGGTAGGAAATAGAAGTCAGCAGGCAGCGTCTAACAGCGAGCTTCACGTTTTTCAAGCCCGATTGGTTCGGAGAGAAGCTTCTTCCACATGACGAGAGTAATGGTACTCCAACAGACCCACCAATTATGCTAAGGATGTAGAGGGTGTCCCAACATATGCGCCAATCTTGCTAAGTTCTCCTCAACCATGTTTAAGATGCACGTAGGAGGAGTCCCTTTCATCTAGCGGAACGCTTTTCCTCCAACTACACAGGTGATCAACAAAGGCTGAAGAGCATCGCGGGCATGCTGATACAAGCGAGGAGAACGAGCACAGGTGACGGTGGGTGTCAATGGATTGCTCAGGCTGTTGCTGACAAACTCCGGACTGGGCCCTTTGATGAACCCGAGTATTTGGCTTTGAAGGACATTTTGAGCGCTGCACTCGGAGAGGAGAAGTATATTATTTGAACGTTGCTAGATGTACTGGGTTAGATAAGATTTAGTTTCAGACCACTTACTTTGTTTTGGATCTATTTTCGCTTCCATCTGATCGCCCTTTGATGAAAGATACAGAAAGAACAACGCTTGATCTTTACCGGGTTATTTCATTAAATACTGCACAATATTCAGCGCTGCAACTCTCGAGAAGTTCAAAGAGCTTTTCCAAAATGTGGCGCCTGTTTCGCCACAAGTGGGGGAATTCTACTGGGATTCCGGAGAGTGCTCTTAAGGATTCAGTGTCGCAAAGTTCTTGCTGTTATCTAAATATAAATTTAGAATAGACGACGCATTCGTCACCTCGCTTTGTTGTGATTGTGGAAATGAACCATGTAACTTTTTAGGGATTTCCTTGAGTGTCTTTCTTGCACTGATATCATGCTACTCCATAGAGGCTCGGGTGGCGGGTGAGCGAATTAACCCTAGAAATTTTATGTTGCTTGCGGTAGGACCATGCTTCCAAATCCCTATTTCAACTGCCAACTGAGTAATTGAATGAGGGCAGTGACTTCTAATCAAACACGGCAAAGATCGTGTTTAAAATTGAAAAGGAGACTGGAAATATCGTTTTTGACACAACGAAGCTTGGGGACACGATACAACCTAAAACCATCTTGATCGAAGGTGACGCCCTGAAGTTACGGCCCTTTGGTGTGGGCGTGTGCTTGACTTCTATTAATCTAGCCATTTAGTTAGCAGTATTAAGCAGACGGCCGCCTCGTTTCAACTCATTGACTTCCATTCTATTTAGAAGGCCACCGGGAATCACCTTACTGACTTCTAGTTTACCTATTGGACCACATAGATATGGCGGCGCCATTGCCTTCTAGTTTACTTGTTGAGGCCCTCATCTTGCTTTTTTCGAGAAGAGAAGATACCGGATGGGATAGAGTAGAAAAAGAGTGACTCTTTTGCTACTCTATCTAGTTCGTTACTTTCTTATCTTGAAAGTAGCAGGCTGCTGGAAATCGAAGAAAGGGCGCAACGTCTAACAAGAAACTTCCAATTTTACGGATACGGCAGCAAAGGAAAAAAGGATGCCTACAAGCAGTTTGCTTCGGCGCTGAACACTTTTGCAGCAGGAAACGGTACTGCAGTGTGCCGAGATTGATTTCGTAGCGTTTGTCTCTTTTCTCGGATAGTCGTTCGATCGCGCAGAGCAACAGTTTCAGAAGAGGCTAGCTAAAAGAATTCACTTCAGAAGACCACACTAACACTATGAGTACATAGCACAAGGAAAAGAATTGTGATACTCACGCATGAAAGACGCCGGACCATGCTGTCAGAGACGTCCGCGGGCCTTTAACTAACACTAGGGAGACCTCCGCGACCGGTTCGTTGGTCAATGGGTGCTGCAAATTGAATACGGCTCACAGGACTGCTAGCATTTAAGAAGTAGGCCCGGCTTAGGTCTAACAACACTCAGCAAAGCGCGCAAGCAATGCCAATGAAAATAAGTGGGAAGAAGAACCCTCGCCAGACAGCAGCATGATGCGAAGCAATATTTAGCATACTCTGACTTCCCCAAACAAATTGAAGAAGCAGCGCGCTGGCTGGCTGCTTTCTGGCTGCGTGCTTTCATCTAAACAGCAAACATCTTTACAACAGGTGACTGGTCGCTTGTTGCTGCATGCTTTTCCCCCAAAGAAACACCTCCACGACAGGTTCCTTGCTTTCATCCAAGCGGCAAACCTCTCCACCTACTTCAAAACAAGAAGCGTGTCCACCATTCATGCCAAATCCTAAATCCAACAGACATCTCCGAGACAGATGGCGAGGGGGGACTCCTGAAGTTGCTGGGCCAGGCGAGGAAGAAGCTGACAGGCGGCAAGTGTCAAGCACAGGATATGAAACAGCTTCAAAATGTGTTTGGGGCTTTCTGGGGTGGCGGAGAGTTTACTGAACAGGCTGTCAATAGTGGTCTCCAGCCGTTAGCAAATGATGTTCTAGTGGAGTATTTGGAACATGCGGGTGGGCTCGCAGCGGAAACGTACTATTGACGTCACCAGCCTAAAAGCAGTGCTATCAATAAGAAGTAGTCTAGCAGAGTGCCACTCGTGTCATCTTGGCTCGTGGTTCCTCGTCATACTAGCTATGAGCGTCCGATAACATCCCTCCCACTAGGATTCCCCTCCTCCCCAAAGTGAGAAACTAAGCACGGCAAAGATGTGAGTGATATGCGTTGTCCAAATTTCGAAAATTTTCCGCGTTTTGGCTTCGTTTGGGGATTGAATCTCGTGCGTTTGAAGTGCTAAGGCCCCAAAGCTTTTGACTTTGTGCCCTTTCCCTGAGGTTCAATCTCTTGGCTTCGCGTTTTTCAAATTTCGAAAATTTTCCACGTTTTTTCGTCGTTTGGGGATTGAATCTCGTGCGTTTGAAGTGCTAAGACCCCAAAGCTTTTGACTCTAAGCCCTTTCCTTGGAATTTAATTTAATGCAGGAAGAGCCTGCTATTACTGCGTAGTTTATTTCTCCGGGTGGAAGGAGATGACTGGGGTAAGAGACTGCTGCGACATGATAGGAGCAGCAGCCAAAAGAAAGCCATAATCTTCAAACTTCGAAAATAAGTGCCCGTCGTACTTGCTCGCGATCGTATAAAAAAAATCGTCTAACACGAGCGAAAGAAAAATATGGAGTCACGAAAAAGAAGGAATTCGTAACATCGAAGGAGAAGAAAGAGCAGCGTGATCGTTTAAGTTGATTAGCATAATTATCGCTAAACAGTATAAAAAGGGCAGCATGTACCACAACAATACGGGAGAAAAGTTAAAGTATATAAATAAGTGCATAGTTTCTTGTGGTGCAGGGGCTTTGCAGCCCCCCCCCTTTTGCGATGCTTGTGCGTTGTCTCAAGAGGTTTAAAAGCAAAAACCCAACGTCTTGGGAAAGTCTGAAAGCCTCAAGGTCTCAAAGTCTCAAAGCCTCAGAGCCTCAAAGTCTGTCTCAGAGTCTCAGAGCCTCAGAGCCTCAAAGCCTCAAAGTTTCAAGGTCTCAAGGTCTTAAAGTTTCGAAGCCTCAAAGCCTCAAAGCCTTAAAGTCTGAAAGCCGAGGCTGTTGGTCGAGACCAATGCGAAGGCGCAAAATATTCGAAGTCTATAAGTCTGAGCATGACAGTCAATGTCTCGGGTCTCACCTATCGGCGCGCTTATTGTCGAAGGATGGGAAAAATCAAAGACGCTAGAAATATTTAGGTTGAGACTCTTAGTCTTAAGTCAGACAGCTTGCCTATATGTAAGGCGTCTGAGTTGATGTGTGGTTTTTGTGGGCTTCTCGAAGTCCGCATCTCCCAGTTGGCGCCAGGGTCTGTCCCGCCCTTCGCTCGGGCTGGAGTCTAGACTCCGATCAGTCGGGGTAGTCCCCGGCGCCAGCGTTCGCTTCTCTCGTGAAGCCCCAAGTGCTTGTCGCGCGTTTCGTGAAGCCCCAAGTTGATTAGCATAATTATCGCTAAACAGTATAAAAAGGGCAGCTTGTACCACAACAATACGGGAAAAAAGTTAAAATATATAAGTAAGTGCTTAGTTTGTTTTTATCCTAAGCTTCTTCTCCCGCCCTCCCACTACCTGCATACAGTCATGGCTTTGCGCCTGATGTGCGCGTAAGCTTGCGGTAAGTCATACGCGCTTGGAACAAGTGACAGGAAGCCTCTCCCCTTAGATCTCTCCGCGATCTCTTTCCCTCCCTGTTGGTGTTTTAGTCATGTCCTCCGAGTTCGTTGGTGTTTTAGTAATGTTTGGAGGATTTAAGAGGCCATCTGAGGTCATAAGGGTTGACTGGGCTCGACTTTGTCGGACCCAGTTTCTGGCTTTGGGAGCAGTCCTGTCATTTGCTTCCATTCGTGAGAAGTAAGTCCTTGGATTCGCGTTTTTCACATTTCGAAAATTTTCCACGTTTTCTCGTCGTTTTGGGATTGAATCTCGTGCGTCTGAAGCGTTAAGATCCCAAAGTTTTTTGATTTTAAGCCCTTTCCCTGAGATTCAAATCCTTGGGTTCGCGTTTTTCAAATTTCGAACATTTTCCACGTTTTATCGTCGTTTTGAGAAGGGCCAAGATCCCAAAGCTTTTGGCCTTAAGCGCTTTCCTTGGTATTCAATTTCTTGGATTTGCATTTTTCAAATTTCGAAAATTTTCCAAGTTTTTCGTCGTTTTGAGATTGGACCTCGTGCGTTTGAAGTGCTAAGACCCCAAAACTTTTGACTTTGACTTTGAGCCCTTTCCCTGGAATTCAATTGCTTGGGTTTCTGTTTTTCAAATTTCGAAAATTTTCCATGTGTTTCGTCGTTTTGAGGTTGAGTCTCGTGAGTTTGACGTGCTAAGATCCAAAGACTTTTGATTTGAAGCCCTTTCATTCTCTGGAATTCAATTCCATGGCTTCAGGGTTTCGCGGTTTCGTGGTTTCCTGGTGTCCTGGTTTCTTGGTTTCCTGGTTTCCTGGTTTCCTGGTTTCCTGGTTTCCTGGTTTCTTGGTTTCCTGGTTTCCTGGTTTCCTGGTTTCGTGGGTTCATCTCATGGGTTCATGGGTTTGGGGTTTGTTTGTTTTTGTGTCGGAGGTTGTGGGGTTGGGTGTTGGAGGTTGAGGCTTCGGCGGGGAAGTGTTTGCAAAGTTTTATTGCTCTTATTAATATTGATAACTGCAGCAACCCCGCAACCAAGGCGGGGCGAGGTGGAGCGAGCCCCGCAGCGAGCCCCGCCTGAAGATTACACCGCCCAGCCCCCAGCCGATGCCGAGTCACCGCCGGATCCGGCCGCGACTCCGCAAGGCGCAACCGCCTGGGGCAGTACCTCAGGACCGACCCTCACCGTACGACAATCGGTGTTCTTTTAGCTTGTGGGGCATGGCGCTGGTGCGCTTGTCTCTGTGCGGAATCAATGGGCGTCATGGTGGTCGGGCGTCCGGCCATGCAGCGGGCCAGGGGTGGCCGAGCTTGGTGCCTGAGTCATAGCTAGTACCGCTGCCAGGTGTCGGCCTTTTGCTGTCTTGTTTGAGACTCGCCCATTTGGACGAGAGGGCCTGCGCGAGAGAGCCGCGGCCGGGCTTTGATTTAAATCCACCCGAAGGTGAAGAGCGCTGGCCCGAAAAGGCCACTTTGGAGGACAGAGGGCCGCCGGCGGTTCTAGATTCAGGACCGGCAGGGGCGTTGCCGTGAAGAGCGGGGAGAGAGATTGCCGGGCCCAGTTCGCGACCCACAGCGGGGCCTAGACCTCGTGGGGCAAGCAGTCGTTACGCCCCTGCGTGTCCTTGCTCTATTCTCTTGCTCTTTTCATTGGTGTTGCTGTGGTCTATGAGTGCTCGAAGCATGGGTGGCGCCGGTTTGCCGGCTTCAAATTCCACAAATGCTCCGCACGAGCACTACTACTCGGGCCACGACTCTTATGCCTACTGCTACGACTGTCCCCGCCTCCGGGTGGTTTTTCTACCGCTGCTACCCCCGCTACTCTAACTAATATCAGGGTCCTCACCACCGCTACGACTACATCCAATATATCTTTTTTTGGTTGTGAATTCAAAACTGTTGTCGAAAATCCGACGTCAGCACTAGAAGTACTTATCGCGCAAGCATAGGCACATTACTTAGTATTTGGATATGAAATCTTCTGTCTTGACACGCTCCACACGACAGGTCTGCTTGGCCGAAATTGAGGAAGTTTGTGAAGCAGACGCTGGATTGTGAGATCCCAACGTCGAAAAGCATTGCGTCCACCTGGTTGAGAAACCCCTGGAAGAGCTTTGAGGTGAAGTTCTTGGAGACGCTCCTAAGCTATTCCCGTCTGAATTTCTCCACGATATCCAGTGCGCGGAGTTTAAGACTTTTTTTGCTCGATTCTATCTATGGTCCATACCCTTGCTTGTGGCTCCTTCTGTCTCTGGAACAGAGATGATCAGGTCATCCGAGAAAGATTCATGATGGAACGGAGCAACCCCAACGGCGGAGCCTAGACATCCTATCTTACCTTAACCCGATTCCAGCCTCTAAGTTTTGTCTTCAGTCACGCGCTTGAGGCTGCAGAAGGGAATGCAATATACGGAGTCGAAAGTAGGAGTACTTAAGTGCTGCTTCCTCGTGGTCGTTTGCTCCTACTCATTTCTTGGCCGTTTTCTATTTTCCATCATAGATGGTGATAGTTTCTACTTGCCACACGTGTAGATAAGACGAAGCTGAACACGTCCAAAGTCTTTGTCTACAGAGTCAGTCTCTTACTTTTCTCAAGCTAGTAGATTTTGCTCATTCAGCCATCAATGAACAAACATTAGCAACATATATCGCAAAAGGTGAGTTTGCTCCGCGAAACAAGCTTGAATGCCTCATCGATGTAGCGCTTAAGGCGTTCCCTAATTCATCTGCTGAAGCAACTTGGAGCTGTCCCGTAAGCTAAGGGGAAAAGAGCTCCAAGATGGGCTCCAGGATGGATATAGGTGAGCTCTAAAGCACATAAAAGGAGCAGCGAGGACACACAAGAACCGACTGAAGAACCAACTGGAGGAGCCGCATTCAACGACTGCATGATGGGGAAGATTGCGAACGACCTCAAAAACGCTTGGAGTGGTAGCTCAAAACTCGCGGGTGACACGAATGAAGAGAACTCTGACGGAGCCCGCGCTTTGAAGGAAATTTTGCAGAGTTCGATCGGGTAATCATAAATTAAGGACTTTGCCTTAAATTTTTTGAAGTACGCCATCCATCTCTTGGTGGTGACGATAAGAGAGAACAAACCTCCGAATAAAGGGAGTCTTGTTCTTGGGTCAGCAACGTGTGTAAGTAGAGCGCGGTTTCTGCCTTACTCTTTTAAATAAGGGGTTCGGCGCATCTACTCGTCACACATTGCATAGTTGCCGCTGACGTTGAGCAGGACTACTATAGCGTACTAGTAGGCACTTCTACTTCTGAATGATATGGATCGTAATAGAAGCAAGAACCTCGCTGAACTATCTCTTTCTGATCACAATGAGTATCAATATCACAGCATCGAAAACGAAGAGAAAATGGTTTCGCTGGGCACATTTTTTATGAAGAAGAAGTTTCCGATTGCGGAGAAGTTTCCGATTGCGGGTGTTGATGGAACAATTGAAACTGGATGGAGAGCAAAGATCGGATGGAGCCAAACTCAAACGCCCGATTAAGGATAGGCTTTAGGTGTTCCCGTTGCCGTTAGTTTTACCTGCTATGAGAGGGTAAGACATAACTAATCGCGGAGGCTAACGCCAAGAGCCTACCTCTAACAGGAAAAGTCCGCGCACGCTCCTGAAACCGATACTAGTATCGCTATCGTCCTCAGACTCGAGAATACGGAGAATGGAGGAAAGCTGAAGGAGTATAAGCTGATTGAGCGCTCTGACCTAGAGCGCCAAGACAATTTACGGCTGACCTGGCGCTTTGTGAGTGTGCGCTTTCATTTTAGGCTTCGAAACTCGATTTCCTTGCTTGCTTTCTATCCAATTTCGTGCCTGTAGGCACCACGGAAAAACGAGACGGAGAAGCTGGTGATGGGATGGCGCAGGTTGGTCAGTCTTCTAACATTTCGTGGCTCACAGGGCGGACGCCATGCAGCATATCCGAAATTTGCTGGGGCACTTGAAAGTGCGATCGCGATCGATGAGAAACACAGTATAACAAAATTACCGTAGCACCACTGCAAAAACTTACATAGAGATGTGTAGCACCTCATAGGTTCGCCAGTCAGCCAGTCAAGCAGTCCGTCAATGTTTTTCGTGCATGTTAGTTTACAGCAAATGTATACAGCTGATCTTTAATCTAGAGGTAAGTCGAGTTCTGTTGACAACTAGTTTACAGACACACACAGAACCAGTATTGGTTTCTTGATAATCCGACTACCATCCACCCCACCACGAACATCATAGGAAACACGCTAGACGAGGCAATAGCGGACGAGCTTCGTTGTCTACTGAAAGCAGCGCAAGAGAAGGCAGGGGAAATAATGACTCGTGAGGCGCAGACACTGGCTGAAGCGCAGTATCAGCATAAGAATACGCAGGGAATGGCAGACACGCCTGGAGGTTTCCAATATTTGAGGAACGTTGATTAAGACTTGCCGATTGACCTATTTTCAAGCACATCAGTCAAAGGATGCGTCTAGCGCACGAAGCTCGTAGACCATATGCGCCATGCTGAGTAGGTCAATTGGGTGCCGCTAACTGTAATTGCCGAAGACCGCGGTTTACGACGAGGCAGCACGGGCCACGTTTCGGACGTGTCAACAAGAACGGAGGCAAGGTACTTAAATAATATCATAATTGCTGAAGTAAATGAGTAACTTCTAGTACTTTTTAGCAGTGGGAATATGGATTGTCTCAGTTGATCGACTTTGCACCAGATGAACTACCAAGCAAGCCCACCAGAAAAAAGTATGTTCGTGCTATTGATAACTGCTATGGCCATGGCCCTAAGTCGATTTCCTTTTTGTTGATCATAACGACAAAGCGGCCAAGGAAGGCGCCAAGGAGGAGAAGAAGGAAGACGCGGCGACGGCACCGGCAAAGGAAGAGGCCAAGGAAGACGCCAAGGAGGAGAAGGAGGAAGAGGCGGCGGCGGAACCAGCAAAGGAAGACGCCAAGGAGGAGAAGAAGGAAGAGGCGGCGACGGCACCGGCAAAGGAAGAGGCCAAGGAAGAGGCCAAAAAAAAAGCCAAAAAGAAGGCCAAGGAGGAGGCCAAGGAGAAGACCAAGAAGGAAACCAAGAAAGAGACCAAGGAAGAGGCCAAGAAGGAGAAGGAGGAAGAGGCGGTGGCGGAATTGGCAGACCAAGAGGCCACGGAGGAGACGAAGGAAGAGGCCGCGGCGAGACCGGCAAAGGAAGAGGCCAAGGAGAGTGCAAGAGAAGACCCGCCGAGGCCTCAGGTGGAACCGCTGAGGCATGCTACAGCAACTTCACCACGAACACCATCGCAGGATCACGATCGGGTCAACACTCGCGCAAACCCAGTTGTGGCCGGTAGACTCCTTACTTTGTGCACTTTAATTTTTTAACGGTACGTAGGTTGTAGGTGCTCCTGCTGTCGTGAGTTTTGTCTTTCGTAAGGGGGGAAGGGCGAACGAACTGGGTAGACTAACACCAAATGCTTGCCAAAAAACCTCCTTATGCGCATGGGCTTGCCTCTCGATCCGGCTAGAAGTTGACGCCTCGCAACATAGACTTACAATCAAAGGAGATTGATTGACCCTTTTCTTAGTGCATTCGCAATTTTCCGACCGAAGAACTCTCCGCGTCTTGTTCCCTTCGGTCGATGAATATTGTTGCAATATTCATGGGTCACGTGCATATTTTATGCTATTACCACTTACCTAGACGACATCGAAAAACGCCAGCACCAAATCCGATTCCGACTTTCGTTACCCAAGTCATGCACTCCCCTAGCCAAATCAACGTCAGTGCGTAGAATGTACAGACTACGTGTATGAGCGTTACACATGATTAATTTTCGCTACAACAAAACTTCACTCAGATGTTCATTCATGTGGTCCTGGCAGTGGCTTTTTGCAGTGGTGTGGAGATGATCGGAAGACGACTTGGAAACCGCGGCTGAGAGGTGGAAAGGATGCGAGTTTGGGTTTTTTGGAAAAGCGTATTCCTGGCTCCTATTATTCCTTCTTAATATTATTCCCTTCATGATGACAGCGGTAAGAAAATGACAGCCGATAACCAAAAATGGTAATCTTGAGCATTTGCTTTACTGTAGTTTTTGTAGGTAGTGAGCACTATTTTCTTACTTGCTTCCACCTTCATCTGTTTAATGAAATATCCTGTCTTTGGTCTTCGTCGGTTCATCAACATCACTTGCTTCCATCATGATGAGTACAGCTATTTTGTTACAACTTGGCATTGGTAGATAAGATTCGCCACAATTGTATTTACTGTCTGTTTAATTTAATATTGATATTCTCGCAATCGCATTTTTCATACACTTGAAGTTTTCAACATCTTCTTATTGATTTACTTAGAGATTAGCTATCTGCAAATAACTTTCAGGTCATGAAAATGCGGGGAAGTCGTGTGGCTTTTTTGGGTCGTGTGGCAGCACCGCCACAGCCTCTACACCCTACGACAAGAACACGGCCTCTACACCGCGGCTGAGGTCTTTGACTGCGCAGGCAGTTCTTAAGGCTCTTAGAATTTAGTGTATTGAGCACAGTGTACTTCTTTAAGATATGAGTCATCGGTCTCAAGGATGCATGTTGAGTCTCAGGGATGCATGTTGAGTCTCAGGGATGCATGTTGAGTCTCAAGGATACATGTTGAGTGTCAAGGATACAACATGTTGAATCTCAAGGGCCCTTAAGGATGCATATGCGTATGAGTGCGCGTATGAATCTAAAGGATGAATAGAGAATAGTGATAATATTACCCTACACATAGGATACGCATTACTCTGAAGGATGCATGAAACAGACGCAGGCTAAGCTTGTGATTGATTTTGAAGCCTCAAAGGGAATCCTATCGGGCTAGATACTTGGAGGCCCCAAAGGGGTTCTTATCGTACTAAATACTCGTAGCTCGTTTCTAACACAGCAGCGCTGCCGGGTGAGTCGAGTTTGCTGCTTTTGATTTGCGTCTTTGCTGCGGCCGCTTTGTTGCGTTTGGCGGTTCATCGGTGCCATACGAAGGGCTAGCAGAGTGCCTGGATCATGTTGTGAAGATGGATCATGTTGTCGTGATCAACATGTAAGTATTAGAATGGAGGTGGGAAAGTACTCAGTCTATTTCTTAGGAACATTGAGATGGATTTCAGGGAAGGTAGAGCTATGCTTTGAATATGGCACATATCATGTACTATTTGTATATCTTCGCTTATTATTAGAACAAAGCCATAGGATAGCGATGCATAAAAAGTAGAGGCTCGAACGCGGATAGCGCACAATTGTATTTAATCTGAAGACTTCTACTTTCCTTAGTATTGATAGGAACCTCCGGTAGGTTTTGATTTATCGGAACTCGCTCGCACTACAAAAAAAAAGATAGTATGGATTTACTTGGGTTGAGATTCTCAGTCAGCGCACTTCTTAGAAGCAGGCATACGTAAAAGAATTATCCCTATGAGGACTTACCTCTATCAGGGATAGGCACATGACAAAGGAAGATGGGGGCCACACGTCTCTCAGAAGTAGCTATGTTCTTAGATCAGAGACAGTTACAGATTGACTCACACTACAACTCTCAGAAGTAGTTTTGGAGGAGACTGACTTCCTTGTGTAAAGATTTTGGAAACAGTTCTCAGAAGTAGTTTCTTGGTTACGCCTTAAGTGGATGTGGATTGAGAAGATCAGGATTTTGGAATTTTTGGATGGCGCTGTGACTGTACGTAGATCGGATTTTGAAGTTTTTGGAAGTAGAAATCAATTTTTGAAATGAATTGCTGGCAAGATAATTGTGATAAGTATTTATACTCGAGCTAGCCGGAAGATACAAAGTGGTCCGCACAGTCAATTATCTGTAGTTCGTTGTAAGTGTGATCATGTACAAGGAAGAACTAAACAAGTCCTATTGGAGCTCGCCAGATTTGCATGTTGTGTAAGTGCAGTCAGTCGGTAAGAGTAATCCTAATCACGACAATGATGCATAGTTGCCAAGGACGATCATCATCACAGACGGAAAAGATCACGGCTGTGAGACCTTTATCGAATTATAATTTTTCAAGAAAAAAGTGGTTAGGCTGAAAATGAACAAAAAGGTAAAGGAATTGGAAACTACTTACTACAACAATGAGTGTCAATTACTCTGAAAAATATAGTTGGGAATTATTTTGACCCACCAAAGAAAAGGTTGGGCTTGGGTATTATGTCATCAGCATGAAGTGAAAACGTAAGAACTACAACAACAAATGAGCACTCAGATGTACTTAACGCATTTTTTGGAGAAATGAAGAATATATTATTGAAGCCACGACCGCACAGGAGAAAAAGGCGAGATCGCCATATCGATTGCCAGGGTGATGCATCTTTTCGCACAAATGCGAACTACTGTGTAAAAATTTATTGCTGGAAGAAGATAAGTGCGAGGTTTCCTGCATCTCCCCGCATCCAGGAGGGCAGCGAGGTCTAGCGCTGCAGTAAGGTGCGTGCCGACTCCAGAGGCAGCAAGAGGAGGGATTATCTGGCGTGCCTCGCAGCAACAGTGAGGAGAACCGAACATGGTAAGACACTGAAGTACTTGAAAGCAGCAGAGGAGAGACGAGGGAGGAGGCAAAGAGAGAAGAGAAAGCTCTAAAAATTGGCAACCCGAAACAAAATGAAAAGTAAGCTAAAACTAGCCTGATAATGAGTAACTTGGGTTGTTGAACTTCTGTATTGATGATATCGCCGACCTTTATTTGCTTCGAATAAAGCACAGCTTTTTCACTCTGAAATGAATCTACCTAAAATAAAGTAATAGAATTTTTTTAGCGATGAAGTAATCTGTACCTAAGTATCAATCCATCTTATCCACCAATCCTCTTCAAGAGAACTACCAACAAAAGTACTACCAACTTTTTTGCGTAATCGTTCAAGCTAAGACGCTAGGCAGTTATGCGCTCGCCGGAAGCAAAAACGCTGTAATCAATGAAAACCGCCAAACTCTTCCACAGCTTGATCTTCGAATGCTGTTCTGGAAGTCTAACGAAGGCTGTGGCTGATTTACAAGTGAGTTATCGATCTGTCCATCTAAAGTAAGCGAACTGATTTTTTCGCCACACCTGTACCCTTTCGCTGTGTAATGTTTTCTGTTTTTCAAGAGAGGGAGAGAGAGAGTAGATTGAGAAGCCAAGAATTCTGTTTTCATGATTCAAAATGTCTGTGCGAGAGAGACAAAGAGAGGGCGTCTTTTCTGTTTTTTCGAGTAACCAGACTTCTCTGTTTTTTTGTTGCGTTGTGTATAAGAGAGAGAGAGGAGGTTTTTTAGGACACGCAGGCAGGCATGCCTCCAGAGTCTGAGTAAATGATCTGTCCTCGGGTTCATTCTGTCGTGAGACACCTTGATCATTTGCTATGGAGAGACCTTGATTATAGAGACCTTGATCATTTGCGCTGTCGGCTATCATGCACTTCTGGGCGGAGAGCTTGTTCAAGAATTTTGGATTAATTTCGATGAGAATGCGTTACTGCATATTCCTCACCATCGCTCTGCTTAAACAATTCCAATCACAAAAAACTTCAACAGGGCACTTCATGGAAAAACCCACCCACACATAGGGAAATTAATAGAAACGACTAATATTGATTTTTTAGGGACAAAGAATTAAGTTCTTTAGGTATAATAATTTGTTTTTGGGACGTAACGGGAATGTATTTTAGGGACAAGCATACACTCTACTAGCAGTAAGTACATAAAAGTAAGCAACTGTGAAGCCATCATACCCATTCCGATACCACACATTTTGTTTCTACTTCTTGAATCATCTAACCTCACGATAATTCCTCTAACTAAACCTACTGAACTAAGCTCATAACAACTTGTCCTGACAAAGACAAATAATCACAATGTCGGACAACAAAGATCTTTCTCCCATCACGGAGTCTACTGCTGCTCCATCTCCGAGCAAGAGTTCCCCAGGAAACAACGGCGTGCCAGCGACAGAAGAGGAGACGCGCGCCAGACTTTTCAAGGCATTTAGATTTAAAAATGCTATTTCGTCTTATTTGATGATCTTTGTTTGACCTTCTGTAAGCGGTTGCCGTTCGTCGTTGCTTCACTGTTGAATTACGTGTGTGTGTTTCAAATTTCTTGTTTGTTGTGGTCAACTGGCGTGTTGGTTCATGATTTTATGTTACGAATGAATTGGAGTAGTCAACAGCTGATGATAAGATGTAGCAGCTTCTTACCTGCTAAAGAAACCTCCACCAATCCGGTTACTTACTAAACCACGACAGGGTCTTGGTAAAGACTTATTGATCGCTATT
Organism: Amoebophrya sp. A25; assembly: GCA_905178165.1. Lineage (NCBI taxonomy): Eukaryota > Dinophyceae > Syndiniales > Amoebophryaceae > Amoebophrya > Amoebophrya sp. A25. The sequence goes on from CAJINU010000093.1 coordinate 511,480, forward strand.
CGTGAGAACGATATGGGGAAGGCTCAAGGCTTGATTATGGGTGGCGTGGAGCTCGATGCACGCGATGCATATGGCAGAACGGCACTGCATCTGGCTGTCCAGCGTTCTGCAATGGGCGTGGTGAAACTCCTGTGCAAACACGGCATTGACGTGAATCTGACTGACCGACTGACGGAAAACAGCGCGATTCATATTGGTACACTTTTTTTGCACCATCATCACACTTTGCACCGATTCATATTGGTACACTAACATCTTCAGTACACTTTTTATTTGGCGCCATGATTGCGGTGTATAATCTTGCGAAAAATCAGTCAAATCTTGGTTTATAATATTTCATGAACAATTCCGCATGCTGAGTAGAGGCGCGTAAGTAATGAAAGACAGGAAGGATTATCATCTTAGAGCACCCTCTCTCACTTCCTCATGTTACAAATTTCCTATCCTTCAGCCGCTCACCGTGGACAGATGGTGATGATGAAGCATTTGATTCTTGCCAAGGCTGACACCAACATTGTCGGCGTCGAGGGTGACACGCCTCTTTCGCGAGCCGCGACGCAGGGCCACTTGAAAGTGATCGATACACTAATAAACGAGGGCGCGAGCGCTGACTTAAGCACACGAAAGAAGCCGAATGAGTACCAACTTTTGGAACAGCAGCAGCAATCTATGGCCCATTCTTGGGGTCATTCGGGCGTCATGATGACCGCAGCTGGCTCAATGACTTCCGAAGCCAGTTTTGTTGCTTCGCCAGGCTCTCGTCGTGGCCGCAGTCCTACGCGATCGGGGTTTGGCGCACAACGAGCAGGGGAGTACAACTACATGGGCGCCCGCGAACGACGGGACCCAGTCAGTCCATTGCTGAAGGCTGTGAAGCGCAACGCTGGAGTCCCAGTGATCAAAACTTTGTTGTTAAGGCTACAAGAAATCCATCTGCCCCAGCATCGATCACTTGGTCCCGTTTTTAGAGGGAAAAAGAGACAACTCAAGAACGACGCTGCTGAAGATGGATTTCTCTTTGTTCTACTAATGTTGGAGATCGGCTGTTCCCCAGAAAAAACCGATGAGAAAAACAACACTGCATTGCACGTAGCAGCACACTATGGAAACGCAAATACGTGCCGAATGCTGCTGCAAGCCAAAGCTTCGGTCAACGTGCTGAACCATCTGGGTATTATATAAACATTGTTTCAAGTATATTCCAATAGAAGATACTCCCCGGGCCCGGGTGCCCCGGGAGACGTTAAGGAGGGGAAAGGGATACTTTAGGGACGTGGGTGGGGGTGAATGGTTTCACAAGGTGAAACGGGCGCCCGAAGGGCGCGCACTCCCCTCCGCGCTGCGGCAAAGGGGAGCGGGGGCGCGCAGGCTTTAAATACAAGAGGAAGATGGCAGTACTGCCACCGATTCCTCTTGAAAATGTGGCAGCATAAAAGGCCTGCAGTGTTTACTTGGGAGGCGTCTTAGGGGTCCTTTAGGTTTAGTGTTTACATTAAAGGCGAGGGGTCCTCTAGTGTTTACATCACAGGCGCCTTAGGGGTCCTCTGGTGTTCACATTAAAGGGGAAGGGAGTCCCTTAGCATTCACGTTAGTGGCATCTTAGGGGTCCCCTAGTGTTCACATTGATTAGTGCTCGGGGGTTTTTCGTAGTATTTAAATAGTCGCTGCTGTGGCTGTCGTTGCTGTTGTTGTTGTTTGTTGCTGTTTGCTGCTGTTTGTTGCTGATGTTTTGCTGCTGCTGTTTTGTTGCTGCTGTTTTGTCGCTGCTGCTTGGCTGCTGCTGCTTCGTTGTTGCTGCTGTTGTTTTGTTGCTGTCGTTGCTCTTGTTGTTGCTCTTGTTGTTGTTGTTGTTGTCCTTGCTGTCTTTGTTGTTTTTGCTGCTGCTGCTGTTGTTGTTGTTCTTGCTGTTGTTGTTGCTGTTGTTCTTGCTGTTGTTCTTGCTGTTGTTCTTGCTGTTGTTCTTGCTGTTGTTCTTGCTGTTGTTCTTGCTGTTGTTCTCGCTGTTGTTGTTGTTGTTGTCCTTGCTGTTGTCCTTGCTGTTGTTCTTGCTGTTGTTCTTGCTGTTGT
>CAJINU010000094.1:0-352409 GCA_905178165.1 Amoebophrya sp. A25
AAAAACCAAGAGGAAGCAAGTTGCAAAAGCCGCTAAGCGGAGCACTTCCAGGACGAGGAGGCGACAATAGTGACCGTTTTTGTGCAGTTCTTAGTCGACTTAGCGCCTTACTATAGAGTAAGTAAAGCGTCGGGTTTCGAGTTACTCGAGTTGCAGCGAGTTGCTCGAGTTGCCGAAGCGAAGGGCTTCAATTCTGGAACGAGTTGCCACGAGTTGCCGGAAGATATCCGCCCCACCAGAATGCGGCGGAGCCGGGGGGTATGAGAACGGTGCCTGCTGCGCGAAGTGAAGAAGTGGCTGCTTTTGTTGTTGCTCTCTCACGAAAGGGGCAAGCGGTTGCGAAGGGCTCCCCAGCGAGCCCTTCCGGCTTTTTTTCTTGTAGCGTGTGGGCGCGCGTTTGAAGCGCAGGCATTTAGGGGCCGACGGCTTGCTTCGCCTCGTTGCTGTTTTTGTTTGAGGGGAGAGAGTGTCGCTGTGGCTTGCCGTTGGGTCGGTGCCCGTCTGGTCTCTCCCTTTTTTCTTCAGATGTTTGTGTGGCCAAAGAGTCTCTTTTGGGGCTGGGAGTGAGCTCCCGCCTGCTTTGGAGAGCGGCCCACTCAGCGAAGAAGGAAGTGAGTAGCCTCGGGCATGTGGTTGATGCCTTGCGTGTTTGATCAAGTGGCTGGGAGGAGTTCCCGCGCTGAAGGTGGTTACTCCCTCTCGTCTCTGGTGCGCATTGATAGATTAAGAAGAACGCCAGGGATCGGAGGCATGGCGTGGAGTGTCGTACGCTCCTGCTACGAGTCTCGGAGCCTCATAAAGCTGCGCCCGAAGGGCGCCGCGCAAAAAATTACGGTGGGCAACTCGAGCAACCCGAGCAACCCGAGAAACTCGACCCGTGACGGGCTAAAAAAATCCTAATTCTATTACTAATGTTAGATGTTGCACTTGTATGAATTATTGATTTATTGAACCCCGGGAGAGCTCAATATGCAGGATTCACAACCTAGCCTGGCCTTGCACCCCCGCTAGGAGTTCCTTGAACTTCACTAGAAGGCATATTTTGTTGATGCCATACTGTAATAGGTAGTTGCTTCTGAAAGTCTCTACTCTACCACTACCTCCTCTCATGCTTCTAACTCAACCAAGTGTATGACTTGCAGGAAGTAACGGAAGCGTTAAACGAAACGATATTTTCGATTCCGTGGCACGAGGACATAGTGGACCAGGATTACACGCTGCTAAAGGCGGCCAGAGAAGCCCAAGTCGACCAACAACTATGGAAAAATATTAATATTAAAGCTATTAGAAGATGGTCTTGATAAAATGAGTGAGAAGATTCAGGACTAAACACAACCTCCTGCAAGGTAAAACATTAAAAGTGAATGCACAAGTGAGTGAGCTAATGAGTCCTCTGATGAGTTATTACTAGAGTAGATTATCAATATCCTACTAGTGAAGTAGAAGAGAATTCTAATTGATACTTTTCTTGACTCCCCAGGCTGGGGTGCCCCGGGAGATGTTAAAGTAGGGAAAAAAAAAATTTTCAGGGGCGTGGGCTTGCGTGAATGGTTTCACAAGGTGAAGCAAGCGCCCGAAGGGCGCGCACTCCTCTCCGCAGAGCGGTAGGCAGATGCGGGAGGAGCAACAGGCAAGGCGGGGGCCGTCTTCGTGTGGTTTGTTGCCCTCCCCGCGAGGGTGCCCGAAAATGACAGCGAAAAAGATGGGAACCCGTTCCCAAGATGGTCGCAAGCGCCGGCGGGCAGTTAATCCCGCAAAATTATGGGCGCCATTTTCAACGCGTCGGCCATGGTTGGCGCTGGGTGCTTGTGGTTTTTTCCTCTCTGTCTTCTCCTTTGCTTCGTCGTTCGTGGCTCCGTGTCGGAGCGATAGCGAGCAACAGCCACGAAAACAAAGAAACCGGTGGCCCGCGAGGGCTTTCCGCAATGATAGCGAAAAGGGTGGGAACCCGTCCCCAAGATGATAGCAACCAAGCGCCGGCGGGCAGTTAAATGCGCAACACCATGGGCGCCATTGCAACGCGCTGGCCATGGTCGGCGCGGGTTTTCGTGGTCTTTTCTTCTTCTCTTTCTCTGTCCCGCAAGCGGTCGCGTGTCCGAACCATAGCGAACAACAAGGACAACCAAAACAAAAGAAAACGGAAGCCCGCGGGGGCTGCCTGAAAGTGACAGCGAAGAACGTGGGAACTTGTCCCCACGGTGGTAGCAGCAAGCCACCAAGCGCCGGCGGGCAGCTGAAAAACATGCAACACCACGGGCACCACCTTCAACGCGTTGGCCATGGTTGGCGCGGGCGTTCGTGGCTTTTTCTCCTTCTCTTTCTCTGTCTTGTTCGTGGCTTCGTGTCTGAACTATAGCAAACAACGAAACCAAAGAAAACGGAGGCCCGCGAGGGTTTTCGGAAAGTGGCAGCGAAAAGAAGGCGGACCCCGTTCCCAAGATGGTAGCAACAAGCAGCCAAGCGCTGGCGGGCAGTTAAACACGCAACACCCTGGGCGCCATTTTCAACGTGTTGGCCATGGTTGGCGCGGGTGTTCGTGGTTTCTTCTTCTCTTCTCTCTGTCTTGCTCGCGGCCTTGTGTCTGAGCTTTTAGCGAACAACAAGAGCAACTAAGAGAAAGAAAGGCCAACGGGAGCCCGCGAGGGGTGTCTGAAAGAGGTAGCGAAAAAGGTGGGCCCAACTTGTTCCCAGGGCGGTGGTAGCAAAAAGCAACCGGGCGCCGGCGGCGGGTTAAATATGCAACGCCGCGGGCACCAATTTCAACGCGCTGGCTGTAGTTGGCGCGGGTGTTCGTGGTTTCTTCTTCTTTTTCTCTTTCTCTGTCTTGTTCGTGGCTTCGTGTCTTTATGATAGCGAACAACGAAAAGGAAAGCAGAGAAAACGGAGGCCCGCGAGAGTGGTCCGAAAGCGATAGCGAAAAGTCTGGCGGACGCGCTCCCGGCCAGCATTTCGGTTAAAATCTGGCTAAAAAAGTCGGCGCTTTGGGACCGCGGGGGGGCGCCTGCCTTGGGCTGTTGTGTGTCTGTTTCGTTTCTGGGGTTTTTCTGCTTCTCTCTTGTTGTTTTGTTGGTATATTTGCGAGCGATAAGGGAGACGCTTCTGGGTGTGGCTCTTTTCTGGTACTCTACAGAGGGCCCGCGGATCTCGAAACCTGCGGCAGCGGATCAAAAAAGACGACCGAAAAGGCCCCCGGGCTTTTTCGGTCGTTTTTTTCGATCGGTTCTGGTTCTGTATGATTTGGCTGAGGGGCTCGGCTCGGGGGTGCATGTCTTAGGGGTCTCGGCTGAAGGGGGCGCATTGCTGAAGTTGGTCAGGGTGACGATAGGCCACCGGCCTCCGGGTGTGATGCTTCTGGTTTCCTGGGTGTTTTTGTGCTGCTTTTCAGTGGGTTGGGCTTGTTTGTGTTTGTCTTCTGTTGCTTGGTCGTCTTGCCCCGCCTTCTGTGGAGGAGGGGCCGGGGGCATTTGGGGGAGTGTCTCTGCCGCTGGGTGCCCACACTGAGCCACGGCCGGCCCCGGGGCTTGGCGATTGGCGCAACAGCTCGCGCGGAAGTGCTGGGCCTCGCGCTCGAAGGGGTGGGGGACTGACTCGCCGGGGGTCGTGTCTGGGCTTTGGGGGTGGGGTCCCGGCGGCCGGTGGTCTTTCCAGTTTCCAAGTCGACGGGTAAGAAACGGCTAAAAAAAACGGCTAAAATTTTTGGTCTTTTTCTCGTGTGATTTCGCTTAAAAGTCGCCTGCTTTTGCTTTTGGGGTCGGTTGCGATTTCGCCTAGAAGTCGCTCGCTTTTTCTCTTGGGGTCGGTTTTGAGCACCCCCGCCGAGTTTTGGAAGGACGTATCGCCGACTTTTTAACCGTTCCCAAAATTGGCGACTTTTTAGCCGTCAACTTTAGCCGGATTCTTATCCGTGAACTTTACCCGTTTACCCGTTTGCGCCAACTCCGTAACGCAGACTGGATCGCACCCGACGCACCCGCCGCATTCTGATGACGGGCCTCGAGGCGTGGCGTGGTGCTCGTGCAAGCTCCGCGGGGTTGGCTGGGTGGTGCGAGTGTGGACGTTGGGGCCCCGCATCGCGCAGCGCCTGTCTGGGGTGGGCTGGGGCTGCTGTAACGTCCACGCCAGTCAGGTTGCGTGGGCCGGGTCGCGTGATCTTGGAGTGGGCGCCGGGGTCGCACTTGCTTTGCTGGCTCCTCGAAGTATGGCCTTAGCGTCAGCGCTGGCGAGCTTCGCGGGCTGGTGTGGTTTCGGCTCTTTGTGTCGGGCTTTTTCTTGAGGTGTCTGTCTCGGAGTGTGTGGGGCCGCTTGCTGGAGGCCGGCCCAGGTGCATGCGCTAGACTCGCGGGCGCCTGCTATTGCATTGGGGTGGCACGGGTTCGCTCGGTGGGGTCTTTCGTGGGTCTTTTTTGTCGGGTCGGTTGTTGTCCCCCGGCAGCCAGATCACGCGGCGCGGGTGTGTTGTGGTGTCTGTCGGTCGGGATTTGCTCAAAACCCGAAAATTTTAGCCAAGACTTAACGTGTCCGGGTTGGTTGGCTGGGGATGTGTCTGCCTGAGAAAAAAGGGGGGCGGACCCCGTTCCCAAGATGGTGCCAAGAAGTAACCAAGCGACTGCCGGCGGGGGGCTACATATGCAACACCATGGGCACCACTATCGACGCGCTTGCCATAGCTGGCGCGGGTGTTTGTGGTTTGGCTCTGGTCTTCTTCCCTCTGGTTGTGCCGTCTGTGGCCTTGGGCCCACGAAAGCAGAGGAGCCGAGGCACCAGGCACGGAAGCGGGGGGCTTGGCAGGCAGGGCCTTCCAAACTGATAGCGAAAAAACACTGCCACGGCCCGGCTTAGGCGTTTTGTTCTGGTTTGTCGTGGCCAGAGCAGTTCCCAAGTTTCTAAATGAATTATGAGGGAGGCCGATGCTGAAAAGTGACACACAAAGACCCACCAAGCCCACAAGGCCAGGAGGCTGGGCAGATCTGTCCCACAGATCCGAAAAAGACCGACGCAAGGCCACAAGGCTGAACAGATCCAAAGAAGGCACAGGCGCCGCCGGAGGTTTTGTGGCATTTTTCCCACTCTCGTCTGTCGTGGCGGGGGTGGTTCTCTTCCTCGGGGTTCTCATAAAACTGCGAAGGAAACTGGCCCCGGAAGGGAAGGCGACAAAGATCCACCAAACCCGCAACGCCAAGAGGCTGAGCAGATCTTGCGGCGGCAAAGTAGTGCGCCGCAGCTTGTGGGCGCTTCGTCAGTGCGCGCGAGTATTTTCGTAACTATGAGCGAGGCAGCCGGTTTGCTGTGGTTGTGTGCTGCTGCTGTTGTTGTTGTTGTCGTTGCTGTTGTTTTTGTTGTTGTTCTTGTTGTCGTCTTTGTTGTCGTTCTTGTTGTTGTTCTTGTTGTCGTTCTTGTTGTTGTTCTTGCCGTTGTTCTTGTTGCTGTTCTTGTTGTTGTTCTTGCTGTTGTTCTTGCTGTTGTTCTTGCTGTTGTTCTTGCTGTTGTTCTTGCTGTTCTTGTTGTTGTTCTTGCTGTTGTTCTTGCTGTTGTTCTTGCTGCTGTTCTTGCTGTTGTTCTTGTTGGTGTTGTTCTTGTTGGTGTTGTTCTTGTTGGTGTTGTTCTTGTTGGTGTTGTTCTTGTTGGTGTTGTCCTTGTTGCTGTTGTTCTTGTTGGTGTTGTCCTCGTTGCTGTCTTTGTTGTTGCTGCTGTTGTTGTTGCTGTTGTTGCCGTTGTCGCTGCTGTTGTTGCCGCTGTCGCTGCTGTTGTCGCTGCTGTTGTTGCTGCTGTTGTTGCTGCTGTTGCTGCTGCTGCTGTTGCTGCTGCTGCTGTTGTCGCTGCTGTTGTCGCTGCTGTTGTCGCTGCTGTTGTTGCTGTCGGTGCTGCTGCTGTTGTTGCTGCTGTTGCTGCTGTTGTTGCTGTCATTATTGTTACTTCTGTGGTTCTTGTTGTTCTTGCTGTTCTTGTTGTCATGGTTGTCCGTGTTGTGTGTAGTCAAGTCAGGCAGGCACGCCTAGGCAGATCTTCTGGTGAAGATGTGTCTAAAACTTTTCTAGCTTTTGGGGTGTCTACCTCTACTCGTTTGGCTAGTGTGGTCGCGGCGCTTGGGGCCGGCTTTGTTTTTGTGTCTTTGTTGAGGTCGGAGCGCCGCAGTGTGCAGGCTGGTGAGGGTCTTTGGTGCGACAGGTCGTCGCGACCCCATCTCTGTCCGCGTCAGCGGAGGGCTGTCACGCTCATGCCTGTTCGGTGGACACCGGGCCCGGCTTCTTGCGGAGCGGGGGGGGCTTGTCGGTGCCTTCTATGTCTTCGCGCTCGGCGTCGGGGATGTGTTTCTCGTTTCGAGGTTCTGCGTGCGTGTCGTAGTCGTTTCTGTTGGTGCGTCGTAGTGGGCTTTTTCGCGGAGTTCCGCGAGGTGTGTGTGTGTCCAAGGGAGGGCGGGCGCCTGCCTGTGGTGGAGCCTTGCTGGTGAGTCGGGGCGCGTCAATCTTTAGCATGCGAAAAAGCTGCTCTGTTGGTGTGGTGTCGAGTAAGTCCTCGCTAGCTGGGGGGCGCTCGGAGGGCGAGCGCCTTTCTGTGTTTTCGTTTCTTCATCGGTGTCGCTTGGCGGAGCTTGCCGTCGTTCCGTTGGCACACTCTCGAGCGCAAGCTCAAGCTACGGGCAAATGTTTCTAATTTTTTTTCTAATATTTAGCGCTAATGTCTTTATGGTTCTACTCTAGTATTGACCCTAATTTTAGGTGTCGAGCATGTAGTTCTAATTTTGGGGTTTGGCAGCGGAATGGGGGCTTAAAATTTTTTCTAGTATTGGACTCAAGTTTCTTTTTTGCTGGTTTTTGGGGGTTGTTTTTTGTTGTCTAAAATCGTTCTAATCGAAGTTCTGACTTGATTTCTAATTTTTCGCGGGTGCAAAATTGTGCTCATTTTGAAGCCCCCTGGTATGGCGGTGCCAGGGGGTGGCAAATTGTTCCTTTTTTTGCGCCACCCTCTAAAAGTTAGAATTTAGATTAGAAAAATACTCGAACGATTTAGAAGCTGCACTAGCCGATTAGAAAAATACTCGAACGATTTATACTAGCCTGTAGCGTATTAGATTGATTTTTAAAGCGTTTAGAAGTGCGCACGGACTCGGGCATGAGCTAGCAAAGCAGCCGGGGCCCTGGGGTCGGCTCTTGGGGCCGGGACACTCGTGCGTCGACGGGTTGTTGCGATCGGTCTCCTCGAAGTGCGTGGCGCGGTGGGCCGCGTGTGTCTTTCGCGCAGTCGCTTTGGGTTTGGGGTAGGCTGCTCTCGGCCGCTTGAGGGTCTTCGGGCGGGGCTTGTGTCGGAAGTCTTGCTGCGGATGGCGTGGCTGCGCGGGTCGGTCCCACCGCGGCTCCCGCGCTCGTTTTCCGCGGTGGGTGCTAAAACTTGCTGGGTTTCTTGGCTGCTCGGGTCGGATCTTCCGCCCCGGCTACGTTTGCGGGATCGGTCGGGCATTACCGGCGCAGCTGCGGCCTTCTGGATCTTCGGAGCAGAAGGTGGGGCAGGCTTCCGGTGGTTGCGACGCGTGTGCGCCTCTGTGGGCTTGTGACTGCCTTACGTTCGTAGGGCCTTCTGCTGGTGTCATGTTTGTGCGTGTGTTGTTGGTCTCCAGCTTGTGTCTGGGTGTCCTTGTGGTCGGTTGCCGTTCATTCGTGTGGCTGGTGTCTGCTTCCGCGGCTGTCTGCTGGGCTCTTGTTGCTTCGGTGTCGCCGTTGCGCCATTTGTGGGGGCTTACACATGGGGGCACTTGCGGCCTTTCGTGTCGGCGGCCTTAAAGATAAGAAAAGTTTTAGAATGCTTTTTGCGACTTAGGTTGCTTGGCCGGTGTGGTCTGGCTGATTCAAGGCGCGTGGGCAATGTCGTAAGAGTGAGAGACTGAAGAGCAACGCGGGCCTTGGCGGTGGTTTGTCTCGTAGCTTTTGCCGTAGTTGTTTTTGTTGTGATTATTGCCTCTCTCTGTTGTTGTTAGTGCTGTTGTGATTGTGGTTGGCTGTTGTTGGGGTTGTTGCTTTCGTTGGGGTTGTTGCTGTTAGGGTTGTTGCTGTTGGGGCTGTTGCTGTTGGGGCTGTTGCTGTTGGGGTTGTTGCTGTTGGGGCTATTGTTGTGGTGTTGTTGGGGCTGCTGTTGTCGTTGTTGGTGTGGTTGGGGGTGTTGTGGTAACCGTTGTCGCGCGTTGGGGATCTTTCAGCGGTTACATGATAGGCGTCGCGAAGGTCTCTTCGTGCTCGTTGTTGTGGGGGCTTTGATGTTCTTGGGGCTGCTGTTGTTGTTGGGGCGGTTATTGTTGTGGTTACTGTTGGGCTTGTTGCTGTTGTGGTTGTTGTTGGACTGCTGTTGCGGTTGTTGCTGGGGTGTCCGTGTGGTCGTCGTTGTGCCTTGTTGGCCCTTTGGTGTTCACCTTAAGGGCGTCTTAGAGGTCCTTTAGTGTTAACCCTAAAAAAGGCGTCGTAAGGGTCCTTTAGTGTTCACCCTGAAGGCGTCTCAGGGATCCTTTAGTGTTCACATTAGAGGCCTCCTAAGTGTCCTTAGCGGCCTCTTTAGGGTCCATTAGTGTTCACATGAAAGGCGGCGGCCCTTTACTGTTCACATTATTTAAAGGCGAAGAGCGTTCGGGGATTTTTAATCGTATTCAAATAGAGTATAACTTTGTTGCCTGCAGAGGAATCTGATGACTTTAAGTTCAAGTAGATTCTTTCAGCCCAACACGATGCACCCAACGTCGGTCTTTTATTATATCAGTTAAGGACCCAATCTTCTTTATCCACAAGTAGTTGTAGCCATACGGAGGCTCTTGCTAAGTTTCTTGTGACTAATTTCTAGGTTACAAGCGTGGCGTCTAAGTTTAGAAGAAACGAGTAAATTGGCAAGGAAATTGCGCGATGCAGAGACGTACTATAAAACAGATACGACCAATGACACAGCGAAGGATCTTGTTCAGGACCTCTTGTTAAGGCTAGTCATAGTCTAATATCACTATCCCGCTCGCACCGTGTGGAGTATGCCTATCTCTATAACGTCCGCCCCGTCATGTTCAGTAACATTCTGAGCGGCGTCCCGCCCTTGATCTATACACCTAACATCTCACTACCCCTTTTCTTTTTTTTTGGGTCTTTTGTAGCTAGGTGGCTCCGCCAATTTTATTGTAGAAACACCTTGGCTAGGTACTATTTCTTTTGTAGTCAGATACGAGTCTCTTGTAGATACGAGAAGGGTGGAACAAGCATGAAAAACGGGGACCCGCAGAGCATGCGGCTCTTTAAGACCGAGAGATAGTGTTCGTGAAAAGTAGCTAGCGTTAACCTGAGTAGAAGTCGAGGATGCCAAGAGAAAGCTTGTCGAGACAGTCGAGGCGGTCCAGAATTTGACAGACATTCTGGCATATAAGCAAGCGAATGCGAGCCAGAACCTCACGAAGCAGAGGGATGCTGTGCTACTTTACGGAATGACTTAAGTACATCGAACGATATAGATATAAACATAAAGTAATGTCCTCAGGAGTTGTGGCCGAAGTGGGGGCCTCTTAGTAAACGTAGTATAGAAGTTGTAGTAGCTGCTTCTATCACGTTGTATTAAGTAATGCAGGGTGGAGTCGTGATGTCCTAATATTATATCTTTGAAGGTATTGTTCTTCGCGACTCTTCAAGGCCAAATATCAATGCGTATCTTGCATATGTGTCGGTATATTGATGAAGATACGGATTACCTAATTCCTTTAAGGTTTCATTTACATCAAATTCATAAATTTGACATAGACACAATCACAAGCACTAGTGCGACGGACGTTTACAGCGAAGATCTTTTACTGAGAAGATCCATCATTGTTTGATAGCCCTTTTACAGTGAAGACCCAGAGAGCCCTAATGCCTGCGTCTCGCGGAATACGATGAAGGCCTGCTTACTGCCCAACAAGCGCACAATACGAGCATGGCCGTTCTAGAGCTCAAGAAGAGCAACCTAGAGGGCCAAACCGAAATTTTGAAGCGGAAGCTGGCTGAGGTTATCTACAAAGATTATGGCGAAAAGCGAGGTTATTTATATACAGTACTCCCCGGGCCGGGGTGCCCCGGGAGACGTTAAAGAAGGGAGAAGACATTTTTTCAGGGGCGTGGGCTTGCCAGAATGGTTTCACAAGGTGAAACAAGCGCCCGGAGGGCGCTCGGGCGCGCGCTCCCCTCTGCCAAGTGGTAGGCGGAAGCGGGAGGAGCAACAAGCAAGGCGAGGGCCGTCTTCGTGTGGTTTGTTGCCCTCCCCGCGAGGGTGCCCGAAAATGACAGCGAAAAAGGTGGGAGCCTGATCCCAGGACGGTCGCAAGCGCCGGTGGGCAGTTAAGCCCGCAAAATTATGGGCGCCATTTTCCTCGCGTCGGCCATGGTTGGCGCTGGGTGTTTGTGGTTTTTTCCTCTTCTCTCCTTTGGTCGTTCGTGGCTCCGTGTCCGAGCTATAGCGAACAACGGCCGCGAAAACGAAGACACTGGAGGCCCGCGAGCGCTTTCCGCAATGATAGCGAAAAGAGTGGGGGCCCGTTCCTAATATGATAGCAACCAAGCCCGGCGGGCATTAAGTAATTAAATACGCAACGCCATGGGCACCACTTTCAACGCGTTGGACAGAGTCGGCGCGCGTGTTCGTGGTCTTTCCTTCTTCTCCTTCTCTGTCCCGCTCGCGGCCGTGCGTGTCTGTGAACTACAGCGAACACCAAGAACAACCAGAGCAAAAGAGCACAGAAGCCCGCGAGGGCTGCCCGGAAGTGACTGCGGAGAGAGTGGGAACTTGTTCCCACGGTGGCAGCATCATTCAAGCCACCAAGGAAGCCTCGGCGGGCAGTTAAACACGCAACACCATGGGCGCCAGCTTCGACGTGTTGGCCATGGCTGGCAGGGGTGTCCGTGGTTTTTTCTCTTTCTCTGTCTTGTTCGTGGCTTCGTGTCCAAACTATAGCGAACAACGAACCCAAAGAAATAAACGGAGGCCCGCGAGGGTTTTCCAAAAGTGATGGCGAAAAGCGGGGGGACTCGTGCCCAAGATGGTAGCCACAAGCAGCCAGGCGCCGGCGGGCAGGTAAATACGCAACACCACGGGCACCACCTTCAACGCGTTGGCCGCCCATGGTTGGCGCGGGTGTTCGTGGTTTTTTCTTCTCCTCTTTCTCTGTCTTGTGTTGTCCGTGGCTCCGTGTCGGTGTCTGAACTTTGGCGGAGCTGGTTCTGGCGTTGTTGTTGCTGTTGTTGTTCTTGTTGCTTGTTGTTGTTGCTGTTGTCGTTGCTGTTGTCGTTGCTGTTGTCGTTGCTGTTGTCGTTGCTGTTGTCGTTGCTGTTGTCGTTGCTGTTGTCGTTGCTGTTGTCGTTGCTGTTGTTGCTGTTGTTGCCGTCGTTGCTGTTGTTGCTGTTGTCCTTGTTGCTGTTGTCTTTGTTGCTGTTGTCCTTGTTGCTGTTGTCCTTGTCGCTGTTGTCCTTGTTGCTGTTGTCTTTGTCGCTGTTGTCTTTGTTGCTCTTGTTGTTGTTGTCGTTGTTGCTGCTGTCTTTGTTGTCTTTGTTGTTCTTGTCGTCTTTTTTGCCCTTGTTGTTCTTGTCGTTTTTGGTGTCCTTGGTGTAGTTCTTGCCGTCCTTTAGTGTTCACAGACATGGGACGAAGGGCTCCGCGTCGTTCGGTTTGCTGTGTGTAGTCGACGCGCGTGGGCAATGTCGTAAAAGCTAGGGCCTGGACGAGAGTAGTGCGGGCCTTTGCGCTGGTTTGTTTCATAGATTTTGCCGTGGTTGTTTTTGTTGTGGTTGTTGCTCCTTCTCTTGTTGTCACTGCTGCTGCTGTCGTGGTTGTGGTTGCTGTTGTTGTTGTCGCTGTTTTCGTTGGGGTTGTTGTTGTTTGGGTTGTTGCCGTTGGGGCTGTTGTTGTGGTTGTGGCTGTCGTGGTTGCTGTTGGGGCTGCTGTTGTCGTTGTTCGCTGGTGTGATTGGGGGCGCCGTTGTAATCGTTGTCGCGCCTTGGGGGTCTTTCAGCGTTTACGTGATGGGTGTCGCAGGGGTCTCTCCTCGTTCGTTGTTGCGTGGGCTTTGGTGTTCTTGGGGCTGCTGTTGTTGTTTGGGCTGTCACTGTTGTGGCTACTGTTGGGGCTGTTGCTGTTGTGGTTATTGATGTGGCGGCTGTTGTTGGGGTCGTTGCTGGGTGTGTTCTTGTGGTCGTGGTTGTGACTTATTGGTCTTTTAGTGTTCACCTTAAAGGCGTCGCAAGAGTCTTTTAGTGTTCACGTTAAAGGCGTTCCGATGGTCCTTAGGGTCCTCGAGTGTTCTCCTTAGATGCGTCTTCGGGGTCCTTTGGTGTTCACATTACAGGCCTCCTAAGGGTCCGCAAAGGCCTCAGGAGGGTTCTTCAGTGTTCAGATTAAAGGCGGCGGCCCTTTAGTGTTCACATTAAAGGGCAGAACGCGTGGCGCGGTTTTTAATGTATTCTACATAGAGTATAAGCTATCTATACTAGGAGCTACAACTACAACTTACAAAGATTAATATAGCAGATCTTCTAGAGGTCACCTGCAAAGATTGATAAAACTCATCTTTGTAGAGATCAGCTTTTGTATTTGTTCTATGGTTCTAGCTATCGGCTTTATTTCTTATATTTTGATGCTGGACAACGACAACTTCAACTAGAAGATTCATTTCTATGCTTGTGTAACCCTATAACAAGCGAGACAAGATGAGAAATACAAGAGACCAATATTAGGAGAGACAGTGGTGAATGCGAGTATGATAGATGATAGATAGGGAGACTACAACCACAAACTGCAGCGAGAAAATTTGGTGAAACAAAAGGAATGAAATACTTTACAGGACACTGTTTCAAACAAGGGAATAATATAGATACGACGTTGTCGGTGAAACAAAAGGCATGAGTTCCTCTACAGGACACTGTCTCTAAGAAAAAGCGAACTTTTCGTCGCGAACGAATCAAACCATTGCGGACTACGCCAATCTCACCTTGACGCAGAATCTGCTGCGCAATGACACTTTGCAGAAGCATGAGGATGAGGTACTTAATATGTATTTGGATACTTAAGTAGTCCATGTGCAGCTATGCTAACGACTCTTGTCTACTATGGATAGATGGAAAACTAGTTGTAGATACTAACTACGGAATTTACAGAATATGAGCTGGTATAAGTAGTTCTGTACAACGACTTACAATTGGAGGATAGCTAGTACTTAGACACTAGAAGCATCGGCTGCTAATTCTGTAGAATCAGTACAACAAATTGTACTTGGATAGCTGCTACTACTTCTGTACAACAAACAACTAATCACAGTTGTATTTGGATAGCTGCTACTTCTGACGTACAACTTCTAGCACAGAAGATTGGGCCTCACCGTCGCGCTCTTGTAGAAGGGGGAACAAGTTGTACCTACGAAGGTGGTGTTTATTGAATAATTCGCATTTTGCATTAGAAGCAAAAAATATAAATTACATCTTCCAGATCCAAGCGAAGACCTTGTTTTACAAGGAATTGCTCCAGAACGAGACAGCTGTGGCTATTGCCGGTTATCTGGCCAACAGGACTCGGACGATCAGATTATTATGACAAAAGCCTGCCTAGATCTAGAACTTGAAGCACAATTAATAGCGAAAAGCCGACCTAGAACTTGATGCTTCATTTAGTCACAACTGAACCAGGCAGCTACCCGTAGCTGCTACGTGGTTCAAATGAAACGAAATGAAGAACTTGGTGGAACATGATTCAAAAAATGAAATAATTCAAAAATACACACTTAGTAAGGATCATCTCCACGCCCTCCAAAACTGGCCATTTTAGTCTCTGCTGGAGACCTTCTGATGAGCAGTTGCTGGAGTCATTGACAACTCATGGTCTTAGTAAGAATTCTGAGGGGATGAAGAAAGGGAAGCAAGCCACTCAACCACGAAAGATGGTAAAAGAAGGGTATATTCAACTTCATATATCTCATCTATACTATGAACGATATCCTCATCTACTTCACACATAGGGCACCTAATAAACTACCGCCTCTAAGTTGAGTGCTCTTGATCGAAGATACAAGGGTCGATAGTTCGGTAGCCTCGACCTTCAAAACCGCAGAGGACGTGTTGCAAGTCAAGGAGCCCGCAATCTTGATGCTGGAGTTAAGGTTTTTTTTGTAGTTCTTTTAGTTATGGTTGTAGATGAGTAATGAATACTCCTTACTTTTAGTAGATGATGACCTGCAACAACTACAACGAACTTGTCGATAATGAATAGTCGTAGTTCTACTTACTGTTGTAGTGAGTTCTTTTACTTGTTGATAATAAAGAGTCGTAGTCCTTACTTTTAGCCGATCATGATGAAGATCTACAAGAACAACGACAACACCATGACTAGTCGTAGTGACTTAGACTTAAGGCGTTTCGTCGCGGAAGGGAATCTTCATGTGAAAATTTTACTCGCAACCTGCATGAGATTTCCTCAAGGGCAGCAGAGAGAGAAAATAATGACGATGAAATTTTTCAAACCGTTTCGTTTTAATAGTTGAAGATGATCTACAACTCCATGAACATGATGATGATTCAGTCAGTTTAGATGAATCTACTTACAATTCCACTAGTACCAGTCTCTTTGGAGGTAGACACTTTGAAAACTCAAACTGGTACCACGACTACTTATATATAAGTGTTTCATCTCATAGCTAGTACTATAATATTTATATTTACTAGAAGTTCTACTTCTACAACGAACTGCGAAAGCGAACTTCCACTTCTTCTCCTTCACCTCATCTCCTTTGCTTTCTATCTTCTAGAGCAGCTGGAATAATAGAGTAGTGTTCATCATCCCTCATCAGACTTCTAAAGTTGGAGGAAGATTCTAGAAGCGCAGGCCAGAAAACTGAGCCAGATTTTCTCGAGCAGCAATCTCCGAGAAGTGTTCACGCCTCGGAAGGGGCATATAGTACTCGTACTCAACAGACAAACTCAACAGACAAACTCCATAGTACTGGTACTCGTACTCAACTCACTAGTACTTCTGCCTCAACAACAAAAGTACGAAGTGCAGAGTCGTCTTCAGGAGGAGTAGTTGCGTTAGTTCATCAAAAAGCCGAGGTGGTCGAGCGAAGAAAAGACACCAAGACGACCGACAAAAATCTGAAGACGACAGAAGGCCAGAAGACTAGCACATCTCGACAAGCTTCTTCTAAAAGAGGAAGAACTACAACGGCAAGTGGTGCTAGCTCGTCTTCATCTTCTACATCTAGAATAAGATCTTCTACATCTAGAAGAATTCGAGCTAGTACCTCCTCTGGCTCGACATCTGCTGCAGAGCAAGACTTAGGAGCGAAACTCAAGCAGGTGTTTGCGGCGATTTTACCTGCGATAGCGGAGAGCGATATCGAGGTCGGTGGTTTGGAATTGGTGAATACCGAGACTTCAAGGTAAGGCCGAAAATGGTGTTTCGAAGCCAGCTTTTTCTACTTCAAGTAGACGTGAGAAGATCGATGTTGGCGTTCATCTTCTACCAATTCCAATATTGTATGGTATTTATTCTTCTGTGCTGGGGGTCCACAACACCATCTCCCTTTTGAGGGTTGCCATAAAACTGAAAGCTGGATAGTTCTAGTTGGTTCTATAGAAGTACATAGGTGCTAAAAGCCACCTTTTCTAATGAAGTGCAGTTTCTCTGCTTTTGCGAAAAAGCATGCGGCAGGCAGCGGTCGTGCTAGAAGGGCAGAGACAAAAGGAGACAAGGCGGCAAAGATGGCGACAATTTTTGTTAAGGCTATGAATCTCTACAGCTGATACGCTATAGATAACTCATCCTTGAAAAAGCATTCTTGGTGAAAAGTATAGTGGTGGAACATTGCAGGGTCAGGGACTGACATACTGTCGGGGAGGACTGAGACTATGTATTCTATCTCACGACGAAGACCGAATTCTCTCCCATGCTTTTGAAGGATGCTTAGTAATCGATGATATTATTTATTTGAAGGATCATGCTTCTCTATGATAGAATATTAAAGGTAAGATAGATACTAGACATCGCATATGATACAGGAGAAGCCAGGTGCTCTTCTAAGCTAGCGCAGGAAAAATGAGGAAGAACTGCAAGCCAAACTGGGTACCACCACTCCAGTAATGCTCCTGCAGACTTTAACGTCAAGCACCAGTGCTGCATCTTCTGACTCGGAAGCGGAGGATAAAGTTAAAGAGGAGAGGGAGAGCCAAAATAACTACATAGAAGAAGCAATAATATTCGACGAGCACAAAAGTCCTGGAAAACAAGAGCCTCATGATACGGATGAAGACAGAGATAAGGTTGTAGAGTCTGACTCCTCAGTTGTATCTTCATCTTTGTCATCACGACTTGCTTTAGAGGACGCGGAGGAAACTCGGAGTTCAACGAGGAAGAAACGAACAAGACCTACCAACAAGAAGAAGAGCCAGAACAATATTCAGAATATTTATATTAGTGGAAGAACCAGTCAACAAGGAGTTTTTCCTGCGTCAGGCTCTCAGCGCGATGTTGATTACCAGGTCCAGGTCGTATCGCAACAAGAAGACCAAGATCTTCGAGAAGGAGATCACCATGATGGTATAAGAGTCGTGGTGGAAGAGCTTAAGCAGCCACTGTCGTCCTTTCCTGGAACGAGGTGGGCAACTACAGCTCGAACTCAACTTAAGGGTAGGCTCAAGGTGCTTTTTTTACCGTTTGCTATGGCTCTCCTAAGGGAGACGCCAGCCATAGGAACGGGGTAAACGAACACCAAGCGCCTACCCCTAAATCTAATCGAGCTCCATCAAGAAGTGCATCAAGAAGCCCAGAAGCTCTCTCTTCATCAACGCCTATTTCTACTATATCTTCATCTAGTAAAATCGACATGCAGATGATTGGAGATAATACGAATACTGCATATATGCAAGTAAACGGCAACAGTTTGAGGCCGCAGCCAGACTCGTCTTCTTCAAGAGATCTACACCTGGGGTCTTCGTCTGGCACCATAGATTCCAAATCTAGAGGAACACTAGAGAAAAAACGGGATCAGTTACAACTTCTAGAGTTGCTGTCAACGCGGCGAAGCACAAAGCAGCGTGCTCAGAGGGCGGAGCACCAAATAACCAGAGCAAATGTTGAGTCGGAACAGCATCAATTTTTGATGCAGGAACAGCAGAACTCACAGATGCTGCAAGTAGCATCAGGAGTGAAGGGTACATCAACAGCTGCTTCCGCGAGAAGCGAGTCATCATTGTCGACATCAAGAACTAGTAGAACATCTAGTAGTGCTGCATCTTCGTCGACGCAACACGGTAGAAGTAGAAGAACAAGAAGTACCTTCAGGAGTAGTACAAAATCAGACCAAGCGTTGTCTTCGACATCGGAGCAAACGCTGTCTTCCAGTGCCATTTTGAGTAGTCAAGCTGAGAAACAAGGGTTAGAGAAATTGCGAAGACTACTGGATGCAAGTGGAGAAGAAGGGGAGACATGGACATCTCGATCTCATGAAGAAATAACACTCGCTGAGAAAAAGCCAGGTCAGGATTCTCTCGTTTCTGTTAGACGCGTGATAAACAGGCCGCCTCGCGTCTTCTCGGAAGACGAAATGAATGAGCACTCGTTCAACAGGATAACGCATCGGCAGATGGCAAGAGGAGAAGCTGGTGGCTCCTTAGGCTCTCTGCATAGTGAGTTGGCGGAACTAAAACGAGAATTGAGTAAATCAATCACCGTTATGGCAACCGCTGAAGCATATCCTTTTTAAAATGACCATGATTTTCCCTGGATGTTCTTTTGCTACTTGAACAAGACCACCATAATAGATAGTTTCCACCTTGGATCTACTTCTTTTTCCACTTGAAAGAGAAGCGTTCATAGATACTCATGACTCCCAAGGATATGACTTCCAAGGATATGACTCCACCCAAGGATACGAACCCCCAGGGAAGCGCTAACACCCATTTGCAGCGAGCCGCGTCTTTAACATCCAAGAACACAAGCACTACATCGCCGAGTAGTTCATCGGTTACTAGCAACTCCTCTTCTACAAACGCAACTACAACATTCTATGGTGGCACTCCTGATTGAGAACGAAGGAAAAGGAACGTCGTCCCCAAGGGCAAAAGAAAGAGGGATGGAAAAGAACTTATTACGGGTACAACGTTCCTCGTCGACGTTCTCAATCAGTGGCATCTTTCAAACCTTGCCTTCTGGTAGCAACCCTTCCGGTAGCAACTCCTCATCTTCTGTGTCAACTACCAATTTCACATCTTCAACCGCATCTCCAGCATCCTCGTCTTCCTCGGGAGGCGCGAGTAACACTATTGAAGTAGGGATGGCAATATTAGTGCGAAGTAGTGGCGAATTTGCGGATGCGTTAGAAGCGGCCTTGATTTCCCCTAAAGTGTCCCTTAAGGCTCACACTGAGGTTGGTCACTGGTGAGATTGGTAGGTCCTTGAATAAAGAACTTGATTGGACGAAGACTTTTTAGTCTACTTTCCCGTGCTAGATGAGGGTCCTCGTCAGGGTTTAATCAAGAAGCAAACACTTTCTTCAAAGAAAAACACGATGAGGAAACGAGGAAATAGTCGCATTTTTGGATTACAAGATGATCACATGTTTCGCTTCCTTCTACTAAAATCAGAACTAGTGACTTATAATCATGACTTCCTCTTCTAAAACGCAGGTGCTCATAGAGAAATTTGGAACATTTGCCAACTTTCGGCTCCAAGGAATAGATGCCGTGTCCGTAGACAAACCTTTACGGCCTCCACACGATCGTTGATACACTTTCCTTGGTTTACATCAAGATAATGAACAGCATGCTTTTTACAGATATTTATACTATAATAGATGTACTTTTTTACAAGCAAAGTGGCGTCAATGTTGATTGGATTTGGGTAGCAAGAGATCTTCTAGCTAACTGCTTGCTCTAGTTTCGCAGTTTCTTAGAATACACGGTAGCGGTTGCGTCTGCAGCAATTGCCTTATACATATTTGATATTTATACAACTTAATAGCTGACTTCTACTACTTAAAGTAAATTTACGCCACCTCCTGCTCCACCACCTCTAAGATAGATATGCGGTGGCAAGAACGTGACGGAAATGATACTAGCCTCTCTGGTTCGCGGAGAAACATCCTCCTCTTCGTCCTCGTTAGTCACTGGAGACGAAAGGCGTTCAGGGGCCAGACTTCTTGAGCTCCCAAGTGCCAATAGCATCTAAGGCTAGAAGTAAGTTTGATGTCACTATCTCATGTATCCATAAAAGGGATGATACAAAGAGGGAGAGTCAGTTTCTTTTTCACAGGTAAATGAATGACAATGAGTGTGTGAGGTACATTCAGAAAAATGAACAAAGAAAGGGAACAATATTTTTAATCAAGGGGAACAACTCGTCACTTTCTTAAGAACCAGGCAGCATGGTCGTGAGAAATTAGCGCTAATTTATGCTGACTAGTACCCTCCCTACTAGTATATCCGGTGGTACCTCTACAGCGGGTAGAAGCAGAGATGAAGTAGTTACGGCTTACCCCCCTCCATCTTCTGAAGCATCTTAGACCTGTTCCATAAAGGGGAAAAT
Source organism: Amoebophrya sp. A25 (assembly GCA_905178165.1). NCBI lineage: Eukaryota > Dinophyceae > Syndiniales > Amoebophryaceae > Amoebophrya > Amoebophrya sp. A25. The sequence goes on from CAJINU010000094.1 coordinate 19,546, forward strand.
AGCTCCAAGATGAATCTCGCGATGGATTTGGGTGAGCGCTAAAGTAGAAGCCATGACTGTGATGGCGTCTTCGCGAAGCTCAAACAAATACCAGCACAAGACTCCGGGAGAGCTCCTAGCTTTCGAAATTGATAGGCTGGGTGAACCAGACCGAGACTCTTTATGGTGCTACTGCTCTTCAACATTGAGAAAGAAGTCTGACACGATCCACTAGTAGTGAAGATGTCACTTAATATCATAGTTCTCATTCTCCTGAAGTGTGTGAAGAAGATGTCCTCACTTATTTTCTTGATGATAAAGGAGCAATGTCGTTCTCCACCTATGTATATATTTATAAGTAAGTAGGTCCACCTATAAGTAGGTCGTTCTCAGTAACTTAAGTAGTCGCTCCACCCCAGTAACATTGACATTGAGAGCAACAGAACGGTGCTCTATGTCAACGTGCTCAATTACGTCGTTCGCCCTACTTTCATGATGATAAAGGAGCAATCCCACTGTCCACTTTTTGAGGAACTAGGTGGAGATAAATGAGATAAACATAAATAAATGAGCCTGCAACTAAACGTGGGGAAAAGGAACGACACGACTGCTCACTGATGATCCTTGATTTTCTCAATGTTGAGCTGTGGCACCTTTCAGACCTATCGCAAAGAGCAGCCGCCAGAGGTTGGGGACATGATTGGGGCCGTGATGATCTCTAAGAGGTAGTTTTGGGAATGAGTTTTGAAAATGTTGATGTCGTTCGACATCGACAAGTTTGTAAATCTTAGTCTTTTTTTCATTCGACTAGGTGGCAAAGCCAAAGAGGACGACACTGCCAAAAATGCTAATATTGATTGAAATATCGTCGTCGTAATCGTACAGCTTGCTGTTACACCGAGAGGACTACGTAGTAAGTGTGAAAGTAACCACCTGCTAGACGGAGAGAACTTAGTCTATTAAAAGTCTTAAAATTGACAGCACCCTTGTTGGTGCAAGAACTTAGTAATGCGCCATCGGGTCTTTTTTTTTGTTAGGGAAACCTTGTCTAAGCCGAAAGGGTCTTCACGGTATGTATGTTGCCTGGAGAAGACCGTCTTAGTCTATTGTTTTACGTAGAAACCAAGCCGAACTCAAGGCAGACGTGAAGCAGGATTGTCAGCAAACTACTAAGAGTTGGAACAATCAATAAGCCGTGTACAAGTACCAGAACATCGATTTCGATTTTTTTATACATCATTCGGTAATACCAATCTTGTTATACATCAGTTATGACGCGTAGTGGCAGGTCGCTTTCAACTTACTCGGTCATCTTGTTATGTTATACGTGTAGCAGTAGGATTTATTGTAATTCTCGGTTTTTGTAGATGGATCATATCTTTGAACCTCCAACAAGAAATTATATTTTGGTTAAAACAAAGAACAAATAAGAGAAGGGGACAACAACAACATCAAAAACAAAGATACGAAGATACTAAGTCTAAGAACAAAGGTGAGAGAAAGATCAAACAGCGCGATATTTCTGTAACTACACAAGCGTTATACTACACAAAGGTACTATCCGATCGTCCGTATTATTATAATTTGCAACAATCGAAAGGTGGGTAAAAAATAACCGAACTATTACGTATTATGCTAGAAGTAATATCACCGTCAATAAGAACAATATGAATATTTTTGGAGTCACCTTCAGTAAAAAGTGCAACCAGCCTGTGATGTGTCAGTAAGAACGTTTCTCTGTAACAGTAGAAACAAGAAAGCAATTATGGGCGTGTAGAATACAAGTAGTGCACGTGTGAGAGAATACATATCCTAGTGCACGATCCTTCAAAAGCCCGCTGAAGGGAACGATAAGATAAAACTCATTTTTTATCCTCGTGAATGATTCCAAGAAGAAAGGTACAACCCTAGCTAGTGATAGCGTACGAAGAGCCAAGAATGACAAATGTGATTACCTTCTCGACAGAGATTGATTATATCTATAAACGTATTGACTTTTTTACAACTTACGCATTGATGTTGTACTGGTCGTAGTGGAGAAATTAAAAGAGTTTACCCCGAGGCACATGATGAGAGGCCTTGGCAAACTACTACTCTTGAAGAAGAGTACTTACTTCATTTCGCACTACTACTCGTTGGCGTCGCTCCCGCCCAGGTGTGTCATTCTCGTTGGATTTTCGACAAGACGCAGCCAGTTAGTTACTAGCTACTTATCGGGAAAGCCTTGGGACTTCTTTGCCATGCGTTAGCCCCTCACATTTGCCTTGGCTGTTGCCCCTTATGTTCTGCCCCGCTGTCTCCAAGTCTTTGCCCCCCTTCACCTTCCTCGCCTCCACCTCCCTGCCTTCACCTCCCTGCCTTCACCTCCCTGCCCTCACCTCCCTGCCTCCATTTCCTAACACCCATCTCCCTGCTTCCGCCTCCTTGCCTTCTCTTCCTTTCTCCCACCTCCCTGCCCTCACCTCCTTGCCCCCATCTTTCTACCCCCACCTCCCTACCCGCACCTCTCTACCCCTACCTTCGTACCCCCACCTCTCTACCCCCACCTTCCTACCGGCACCTGCCTGCTTTTACCTCCTTGCCTCCACCGAGCAGGGCCTCGCTAGTTAAAGTTAAACACTCCCTAGATATAATTTTCGAGTTAAAAAAAAGGGGGCACTTTCTACCTATAGGGCGACAGTTGCTAGCAAAATCCTGACACTTATTAGTTAAAATTGTGCACTTTCTGTCTCATCTAGTTAGAGTTCGGCAACTTTCTAGCTAACGCCAGACACTTACTAGCTATAACTCGACAGGTACTAGCGAAAATTCGACGCTTATTAGTAGCTAAAGTTATCCACCACCACCTACTAGCTAAAATATAACTAGACACTTCCTCGCTAAGGTTAGCCACTTACTAGAAGCTATAACATGAGGAGACTTACTAGCTATACTATAGCTCGACACTTACTAGCTAGAGTTCGATGCTAGCCCCAGGCGCTTACTGGTTAGAGTTTGACACTTACGAGGTATAGGCCGACACTTACTAGTTAGAGTTAGACACTTACGAGCTAGAGTTAGAAACTTACTAGCTGGAGTTAGGTACTTGCTCGCTCTAGTTCGACAGTTCTTAGCTATAGTCTGGCGCTTTCTAGTTATAGCGCGTAACCTACTAGCAATACCTCGACACTTGCCAGCTACAATTCGGCGCTTGCTACTGGTGGCTAGGCATTTGCTAGCTAGAGGCCGACAGTTACTAGCACTAGCGAAGATTCGACACCTATTAGCTTTTATAATTAAACACTTCTTGGCTGTAGAGTGACACTTTCTAGTTAGAGTTAAACGCTTTCTAGCTATAGAGAAGAGTGGCACTTTCTAGTTAAAATTAGACAGCTACTAGCTAAAGTTCAACAGCTACTAGCCCAAGGCGAGCACTTCGCAGCTGTAGAGTGACGCCTGCTAGTTATGGGGTGCTTGGCTGTCTTTTTGTTATGTTTTTTCTATGAGCGCGCGAACGTTGTTGCGTATTCTTATTGCCCATGATTCGTGTGTAACTACTCGTCTACTCTTCATTATTTGCGGCTTCTAATTAATCTATATTATTAATCCGCTTCACTAAAATTAATACCTTAGCAGGAGAGAACTTACATTTGAATCCAAATTATGACTTTTCAATATTAATCTACATTATTACTCTACATGACTAGCCGAGATCGCTTTTAATCTACCTTACAAATCTATGTCGTTAGTCTCCCTTGTTAGTTTACATTTTTTGCCTACGTGTACGCAGTTCATCTACGTACATGGCTAGTCTACGTTATTAACCTACGCTAGTCTTCTACGTTATTACCCCTGGCTATGAGGCTACGCTTTTAGTCTACTTTATTAATCTACGTAATTCCTCTACGTTATTGCCCTACATTATATCACTGCCCTACGTTATTGCCCTGACTCTGTCGCTCCCGTTCTTGCACTCCAGGGCGGGGACCGGACTCACAGCAGGTCCCTGGCGTGGCGGTCTGGCTTCCTACCAAACCTCTGCGCTTTTGCCAAAGCAACGATCTCCGCGCCTGTGAGGCGCTCAGGACCTCGCTACCCACAAGCCCCGCCCCTCATACTCAGAATGGGCGCCATCCCATGGGCGTAGGACGTCCCTCGCCGCTATTGCTCGCGGCCCCTGTGTCTCACAGTGAGTCAAGGCGGCCCCGGGTCCTTGGCTTCTATTAGTTGGCGGCACCTGCGCGGGCGACCTCGTGACCTGGGTCCCTCTATGTGAGGTCTCCGCGTGTGCCTCTTCACGGGGCCCCTCTGCCATCGTGTCCGCGCCGCGTCCTCAGCAAGTATTCTGACCGGCCTCGGCCTCATTTTGGTGGCGCCTTTTGGTCTCATATTCGTAGCGCCTTTCGTCATTTTTTGCCACGTTTTTGGCAGTTTTTCCGCACTTTTTCGCATTACTAGTTAGAATGGAGCAGTTATGAGCTAGCAAGTGACAGCTATTAGTCAGAATTCAACTATTGCTAGCTATGATCTCGCAGGTATTAGTTATAATATAACGCTTACTAGTGAGAAAATGGCATTTACTAACTATCAAGTGACAGATATTAGCTAGAGTTAAACAGTTATTAGTTAGGAACTCGCGTTTATTAGTTACAATTCGACACTTGAGTATTTGTTAGAGAGTGACGCTTATTAGCTATCAGCTGACATTTACTAGCTAAAGTTACGCAGTTACTAGCTAGAAGCTCACACTTACTAGCCATAACTCAACACTTAACAGGTAGAAAATGACACTTACCAGCTCAAGCCCTCAAACACAAACAGTTACTAGTGAGAGAATGCCAGTTATTAGCTATAAGCTTTTCTCGCCTGTTTGTTAAGCTTTTCTCGCTTGTTTGTTTTCTTGTTACGTTTTTTGCTTCAACGTCTGGGTCTGGCTTGTGTTTTTTATTCTTATTTTGTATGATCAGCATATAATTAAACAACTACTGGCTACAACCAGCTTGCGTTTACTAGTTAAAACTAAAAAACAGTTACTAGTTAACAAATGACACTCACTAGCTAGCAGCTCGCGCTTTTTAGTTAAAGTTAGACAGTTACTAGTTACGAGCACGCATATACCAGTTAGAGTTGGACACTTGTTGCTTAGAAAATAACACTTACTAGTTATCAACTAACAAGTACTAGTTAAAATTAGGCAAAGGCAGTTACTCGCTACCAAATCACACTTATTCTATTGCTTAAGATTAAACGGTTACTAGCTATCAACTTGCGTTTACTAGTCGAAATTAGACAGCTACTAGTTAACCAGTGACGCTTACTAGTTAGCAGCTCGCCCTTTTTAGTTAAAGTTAGACGATTACTATTCATGAGCTCGCGCCTATTAGTTAGATTTGGACATTTATTGGTTAGAAGAAAACACTTACTAGCTATCAACTAACAAGCACTAGCTAAAATTAGACAATTACTAGTTACCAAGTCGCACTTATTAGCCAAAATTAAACAAGTGCTAGCTATCAACTTGCGTTCACTAGTTAGAGTGAAACAGTTACTAGTTAACAAGTGACGCTCACTAGTTTCTAGTTAGCAGCTCACTGAAAAAGGGAAGAGGAAGAAAGCAAAAACTTCGCAACCGGGTCACGGTTTTGCTCTAGAGTTCGAAGGCTAAAGAGCGGTGCGGGCCCTGTGTGTGTGTGTGCATTGTTTGCGGCTATGTGTGGGTGGGGCGGCTTTTCGAAAGTGGAGCAGCCTTTTGATTGAAGGCGTTTGGGTTTTTGAAAGGTTTTGGCGTTTTGAAAAGTTTGGGACTCTTTGGGAGGTTTGGGCTCTTCGAAAAGTTTGGGCTTTTTGAAAACTTTGGGCCTTTGAAAAAGTTTGGGCTTTTTGAAAAATTTGGGCTTTTTGAGAAAGTTCGGGCTTCTGAAAAAGTTTGCGCTAAAGTTCGGGCTTTTTAAAAAGTTCGAGCTTTTGAAAACGTTCGGCCCTTTGGAAAAATTTGGGGCTTTGATTGTGAGGCCAAAAAATCCAAGTCAGAGCTATCATTAGCTCCAGGGAGCTTGTCCTGGGGATGCTCTTCCAGAAAGCCTGTGCTGCTCTGGAAAAGCTGCCCCAGAAAACCTGCCCTGGAAATGCTGCCCCAGAAAACTTGCCTTGGGAAACTTGTCCCAGGAAGCCTGTTTTGGAAAGGTTGGCCCAGAAGTCTTTTTCTGGAAAGGCTGTCGCAGAAGTCTAGAGCTGCAAACGCTTTCCCAGAAGTCTTGCGCTGGAAACAAAGGCTGCCCCAGAGGTCTTTTTCTGGAAAGGCTGCCCCAAAAGTCTTGGATGTTCTGGAGAGGGTGCTCCAGACGTCTTCCTCTGGGAAGGTTGCTCCAGCAGTCTTGTTCTGGGAAGGCTGTCCTGGAGGTCTTGTTTTGGAAATGCTTTCCCAAAAGTCAAGTGTTGCTCTGGAAAGGCTGCCCCAGAAGTCTTGTTTTGGCGAGGCTTTCCTGGCGTTTGTGTTCTGGGTAGGGTTCACTTCCCTAAAGTCTCGCCGACAGGCTGCCCCAGGAAGCCTTTTGGCTCTGGCAAGGCTGTTCCAGAAAACCTGTCGTGGGAAGGCTGTTCCAGAAGTCTTGTTCTGGGTAGGGTCCAAAAGTCTAACGGCCTCGTTCATTTTATCATCATGCTTGTAGTTATTTGCTTGCCGTTTTATTATTACTCGTCGGCAAATGTTTTTGAAGAGGCTGGATTACAACTACAAGCTACTTAGCTACTTTTTGATAAGTAAAATGGTAAAAAAAACGTCAAAAAGTTACTTCTCGCACGTGCGCAATTTTCGTCGCCCTTGCATGATCAGGCGCGTGCATATTGATACTCGTCGCATCATCTTCGAGCGCTGAGAGGTAATAGAGCCGCCAGCTCATTGCATAGAAATGAGTCCTATAATTTTTGTTTGTTTGTTTTGATGCGCTCCGGGCGACGCGTACGACCCCGACGGATTTCTTTGTGCTCTGTGTGTGTTATATATGCTATGGTCGTCATTGCGATCGAGTGCGATACTTCTGGTCGCCACAGTCCCCGCCGGCTGCGGCTTTTGTGGCATGCCAGGCGCCGCGTGCTGCAGGGGGCGGCGACTGCGTGTAGGTAGCGCCCGGCGGTGTGGCGCGGCCGGGTTTGGTAGACATTTCTACGGCTTGCGTGCTCTGTCCTTCGCGTCTTCGTTTTGTCTTCGTTCTTTTTTGTCTTCGCGTGCTTCCTTTCTTGTCTCCTCCTTGCTCGTTCTCTGTTCGCCATCACCTATCTCGGCCCCCGTCTTATCGTAGCGGGGGCAGCGATGGGTTACCACAGCGGCCGCTACTCGTTTCCCCTTGTCTTCGCTGGAGGTGTGGCGGCTGCGCTCGCAAGGACGCACCGCCGAAGCTGGTCGCTAAGTCGCGAAGGTGTGGGATGAGCTGCTTCGGGTTCGACGCAGCCGGCTCCACATTCGCCGGAACCCCTTGCGTCTCTAGTAGAGCCTGGAGCGCAGAGCACTGTAGTAGGTGCGGCGTGCTTGCCGCAAGGCCAGGGCAAAACGGGCAGCCAACGTCCTCCCGCCTTCCCGCGAGCATGCTACGGCTCGCAAGAGGTCTCTGCGTGCCGCAGCTGCCTGTATCTGTTGCGGTCTTGGCTGTCTTGCTCCTTGTGCATGCTGCTCCGCTTATCTGGCGCGACTTGGCTACGCGAAGCACCCTCGCTGTCTCCGTGCGGTACTGCCGGTGGCTGATCGCCTGCCCCGTCTCGGCGGAGGAGTCCGAGGGGCTTGCTACTCCGGCTAGCTGGTGCTCAGCGATCTCGTTGCCGGCGGCGCCTGAGTCTGAGTGCCCCCGGGTGAGTCTCAGCCTTGGTCTGCCCGCTGGTGTGGTCTGAGTCTTGCCAGGGCAGCGCGAAGAGCCGAGTGCAGGGCTCTCTCGTTTTCGTTCTTGAGTGCTGGGCTTAGGGTCGCGCGCGCGTGGGGCTGGCTATCGGTTATAACGACGACCCTCTGGCCAGGGGTAGCCTTGGCGCTTATCCCCGACAGGGTCGCTCCGATTGCCGACCTCTCCACCTCGAAGGAGTCACACAGCGGCCCGCAGTCCCAGGCGGAGCCGCAGTAGCCAGCGCTACTGTACCAGAAAGCCGCTGCACCACCGCGAAAACCGGAGACCTTCGCGCCTGCTTTGCTCAAAGCGTCGACGAGTGCTGGGGCGCCACGTGCTGCGCTTGGTTCGACGATGAGGCGCCCGCCCTCTTGCGCCACGTGTACGCTAGCGCAGCCGTCACCCGCATGCCCGGCAACCTCTGGCAGCGCGGTCGGCTTTGCTGCGTGCGATGCTCCGCATTGGATGGCCCTTCTCCTGGTCTGGATCCATCTGACCCCGGGGCGCTTGTCTACTAGTAAGTTGCCGGAGGAGGTCCGCCTTGGGGCGCGAGCTTGCCCTAGCGACCACCGGCGCCGCGTCGGCCGTGTGCTTCTCTTCGAATGTCGCCAGCCCTGCCAGGGCGAGGGCGCGCCCCCGCTGTGTGCTCCTTGGCTGCCCCAGGACCAGGCATGCTGCGCGGTACTGGAAGCCCTCGGGCTCTTTCCTTTGCTCTGCGGTCAGCCTTCCCCAATAGCACACCAACCTGCACGCAGCTGCTGCCTCGGCAAGAAAATAAAAGCTGACGCATCGCGCGGATTTCTCGAGCGCGGCGCCAGGACTCCCCGGCAAGCTGCCGCGCAGCAGCCTCCCTGCGTCGCATCTTAGCGGCGAGCGCCTCGAAATGCCTCCCGAACGGCCACCGGCGGTCGACGACGATCCCGAGGAACTTCGGGCGCGGGTCGTAGTGGGTCTGCACCTTCCCAGCCGTGAGGGTAAGCTCCGGCACCTCGCGCGCATGCTGCTCTTGGGAGACAATGTAGAAGCACTTTCCTGGCGACAGCTGTGCGCTACTAGACGCGCAGAACGCAGCCACGACGCCCAGGGTCGCCTGGTGCTCCCGCTGCCTGGCCTGCGGGTCTGTGTACTCGACCGAGGGCATGACACTCATCGCCGACATTTCCAAACACTTCGACGCCAGGGCAGCGCGCTCGGAGCTCAACTAGAAGGGGGCCGGCATAGTGCCCCCACACTGATGGGCCGCTGGCTGTTCTTGGCGGAGCGCCTTGCCCCAAGTCGACCCTTGGCGAGAGCGCCTCTGCGAACCGCGCGACCCTTGTCCGCCCAGAAACGAAAGCCCCTAGCCATCGGGCTATCGGGAGGGGCTGCTGTCTGTCTGTCGCTAGACCTGGCCGGCCCACTGCCCACGGCTTTCGTGGTGCTCAAGTTGCTGCGCCTGGCAGGTAGACGGCTGGCGAAAAGGTCCGGCGGGACACGCTCGAAGGCCCCTGCGAGGTCCAAGAAGACGGCCGCCCGTCGTTTGTGCTTGCGGGAGGTCTCCTGGGCCTTGACTGCCATGGCAGCCACGTGGTCAGGCGCTGCCCTTGCTGGTGTGTCACCGTGCTGCGCCGGGCCGTGCTGTAAGCGGCCAGCAGCCTGGAAGAGCAGCCGGAGGCGCCTCTGTGTGGTTCTCTCGGCCACCTTTGCTGTTGTCGACGTCAATGCAATCGGGCGCAGGCCTTTCGGCTCTGGTGCGTTTGCTGGCTCCTTTGCGGGCTTCAGGATCGGCGTGCACAGCTCGCTGCGGAGTGGGGCTGGGACTATTCCGGTGCCCAAGCTGCTCCGGATGAATCTCAGCAGCAGTCTCTTGCCTGTCGTGGGCATCTCTTGTAGCTGCTGCGCTGTGATCCCGTCCTCCCCTATTGTTTTTCCTCTATCATGATAGAGCACATCATCAAAATCAATGAGTCCCGTAAAATTTTGTATAGCTAGAAATCGAGTCGCTGCCCATCGTATTGGGATGACGCATTCGCTTACCCATAATGTGCATAGTGTTGGCCCTTGTTGATTCTGATGCCATAGCTCGACGCTGTCCTTTAAGAAAAAATTTCCAGTAGTTGCATCTGTTGTTTGCTCTAAGTCCACCAATCGCGGTTGCTTCTTGTGCCTCGGCAGCATGATTGTATTGTGTAAGCGTATTTGGCAACTTGATGGAGAGCCCTTGCGATCGCAGGCCAACACGATTAACGGTAGAACAATATCAAGGCCGTGACTGATAGATAAAGATAGCATAAAGCTTACATCAACACAGTTGCAATGTCTTCAATAAGCTCTAACGTCTTACCTTGTAATTGTGATGGCACCTAACTCAACAACATACGTGATGAGTTTGAGTACGTATGGCGTCTTGTAGCTATGTGCAACTGGTCGCTATCGTTTCCATTTACAACAACTTCCTTGCTGCTCCTTCATCTTCGTCCCCCTGCTGAAGCTCAAAGATCCTGGTCTGGTCTGGTAAGTTCGGGCACTCACATCGTGGATCTTCCTGTCGTGTTAGCGTAAGACCCTGTCGCCATGAAATAAGATTAACAGTTTTCAACTTGAGACATCGTATGCATTGCCCGGGCGACAGGGTCTATAATGGGCCTGAATAAGTAGGCGGGAAAAATGCCGCATGTTCTAGGGCAAGCAAAACAGCTCCGCCGATAACCGGCATTGGAAATAGAGGAGCGCTCGAATTTGGGTCAAGTAATGCGTCGATCCATGTAAGGACAAAAAATGACGGGAAAGGCGTGGCTCAGTGCAGAACCCACAGCAAGGAAGTTCGTCCCAGCATCGCAATACAGCAGACGCAGCGCACCCCGATACAAGATGCAACGCTTAGCGGAGGGAGAGGCCAGGCGGGCGCGCGCGGACGCCGAGTAGTTAGTACTTAGTAGTGCAGAGCGTTACGACCCCGGTCAAGCGAAGAGGGACGACAATACGACGCAGCACACTATTGGGCTCCCTGCTCGAGTAGGTTGGCGCGGCCGGCATAGTCGCCTCGTGCTTCGCCCCGAAGGGTGCACTAGGCAACCACTACCCAGCCACACCTCGCGCCGCTATCTTGTGAATAAAGTGGAACTATTTATACATATGTCACGTAAGTACATAGCTGCGCCGTCGAGTGATTCACCACAATACCTTGCTGTTAAGTCGAATCACTGCTCACGCGAGTACGCAAGCGAATGGATCAAGTGCACGCGTTACGCGTAAGGCTCTGCACAAGACGGCCATCAATATATGCTTGGGAGGCGCGGCCTCGTGTATCAGCTCTGCGCGCGTTGTGGCCACCCCCTCTATATTAAGCACTTAATTAAGTGAGACGGCGGCAAGAGTCTCCGCAGCTGTGGGGTTTGGCGGTCGCGTTCTTTTTGAGTGGTTAGCTTAGTTAGGGGCCTAGAATAATGCTGGAGTCGTGGGAAGAGCACGTGCGAAAGTTGGTGGCGGCATGAGGTTACGGCTGATAGTCGAAGGGGGTTTTCGTCGTCTGTCCATGGTAAAGGGAACAAGTAAGCGAGGTCGATGAGCATGATATAGGAGGCGTCCTCCTCGTACCTGGATTGACGTAGGGAGTCAACGTTTGCGCCATGTTGTCCTTGTGGCCCCTTTCTTTGAGTTCTTGATCCTCCGTCGTTGTGGTATTGTTGCTTTAGGTAAGCCTCTACTTCTTCTAGCAAAAGCGCAGCGCCTTCAGTTATAGCCGTAGCATCTTCTTCTAATGATCTTGGACTGCGCGAGGTGCACGAACGTCGACAACGATGAGCAAGGTCGTAGTACTGTGGGCTGTAGGTCGTAGCTTAGATGAGACAAGAGCGAAGGACAAGGATCTAAATAGAGCGTGAAACTAAGTGGAATGCTAATCGAATAAGTCGAATGAAAACATATACGAAGCAGGGCCGGGATCTATAAGTCGAATGAATGCCGCCAGATCTGTCATGTGTTCCTCTGCAGCGCATAAATCGGCCACGCGGTCCAGTAGAGAGGAGTAGAGGGGGTGCGATACATTCAGGAAGTTGTAGTTGACGATAGTTACTGTTTGGTAGTCCCTCTGAGGCTACGGACGTTCGCCCGAGGATACAGGTCAAACTGTGGACGGCGAGCCAACTCCTAACCCTAATCCCTCCTCGTTAGATCATTACTCTTAGCTACGTTCCTAGTTGTTCCTATGATCCCATGTGCCAGTCCTCTCACTTTGCTCCATGATACGAATCCATTGTTGACGACGTAGGAGGGTGGAAGCAAGAAGTTTATCATAAACTGTTTATGTCTTCTCCGCAGAGGTCTTTCGCCGGCGAACTGTAGAAGTGCAACTTCTACCAGTGCTGCGCAAGCCGTTGAAAAGAACTGCGCATCACTTTCATCGTTCCTTTGTGACAATATAACAAAATCACGTGATGTTCCTTGTTTACAACCTATGGGTTCACGGAAGGACCCAACTCCAATTCCTACCAATCCGGTGCTTGATGCGCAGGGCTGCGGCGGGAACCCAGTCTGATATGCCGCCATCTAGGTGGATCTCATGCGGGCTGCTGATATGGATGTAGTGAGAAGATTCTCATGACGTAGCGAGAAGATCCTCATGACGTAGCGAGAAGATCCTCATGACGGAGAGAGAAGAACCACTCGAGCCACTGCTGACAGTTTGCGACTTCGCTGATTGCTTGATGACGTGAAGAGAAGGCCCTCACTGATTGTCTGAGAAGTGAGCTGAGGTCAACTATCGAACCAAAAAGTACACTCACGCTCAGACTTTGAAAAAATTAGGGTTGTAGATTTGAAACTAGGTAGATTTGCTAGCTAATTTTAACTAGCTAGTTAAAATCTAGCTAGACAGGGTCCTCGGCGGCGCGGCAGCGATGACGGCGGCCGGATCCGGGAGGCAGCCCTGCGGGGGTAGAGACGTCTCTGAATTTGATGGCCGGGGAAGATGAGAATCAGACGAAAGCGCGAGCTTTGCTATGTTTGAATATTCGGCTGCGGCGCCAGGTGGTGCCGCAGCACAGTTTTCAGCAGAATTCTCTTCAAGTGTCTGACTCTCATCATCTTCAGCCTTCAGATGCAGGCGTGCTTCGAAGATCTTGCCGCCGAAGTCGCTGCCTCGGTGCCGAAGACCCTAGCTAGTTCTTAATTAGCTAGTAAAACTTAACTAGATACTTAGCCAGGTAATACACATAGAACTCTAATTTTCTCAAAAGTTGAGTGTAAGTGTAGTCTTTCGCTCGATATTGACAGTTATCCACTTACTCCCGTATCTATTGTTGAGAAAGAGTGAAGACGCTGTATGTTAGTTTGTATATATGTTCCAGGGCTCAGGGCGGGAGGCCCCCCCGATCTAACTTTTTGCGGGGGGGGGGCCTCCGTAAGAGTCAGCAAACGCCCCCCGCGGATCGTCACGCGTCGCGCCTCTAGCGTGACGCGTATGAATCTCGGGGAGATTGGGCGTTTTTTCGCCGCGCGTGCTCTAGCGTGACGCATAGGAATCTCATGGGGCCTGGGTGCTTTTTGGCGATGTGCGCTCTAGTGTGACGCGTGGGAATCTCATCGGGGTCGGATGTCTTTTCCGCGTGCGTTCTCTAGTGTGACGCATGGGAATCCAATGCAGACCAGGCGCCTCTTTGCCAGTGTGTAAGCGTGACGCTGACCGAAGTCAGGCGCGTCATAAGATAAGGGCCACACATGTCGCGTGTGCGTGGACAGCTTTGGCAGTATGCTAGCATGCAAAAAGACACGCAGAATGCAAAAAGACGCGCAGAATCATAAAGACAGGCAGAGAGCCGCGCTGTTGTCGGTAGTGTCTTAGCTTGCTTCGGTGTTAGAAAGAGAGAGAGCGAGAGACGAGGCGTGCCGCTCAGAGTGAGGCTGGGCTCTCCCTTGAGGGTCATCTGAGTGCCCTCTATTCAGAGTGAGGGTTCTCCTTTGAAGGTCCTCTCTCATGATCGGCAGAGCAAGCTTCATCTGGGGGCCCTTTCAGAATGCGGGTCCGTTCTCCCTTCAGGGTCCTCATGATCGGAAAGACTTCAGCTGAGTGCCCTCTATTCAGATTGAGGGCTCTCCCTTGAAGGTCCTCACGATCGGGAGGACTTCATCTGCGAGCCCTCTCAGGGTGAGGGTTCTCCTTTGCGGGTCCTCTCTCATGATCGGAGAGACTTCATCTGGGAGCCCTCTCAGGGTGAGGGTTCTCCCTTGAGGGTCCTCTCTCATGATCGGAGAGACTTCATCTGGGAGCCCTCTCAGGGTGAGGGTTCTCCCTTGAGGGTCCTCTCTCATGATCGGAGAGACTTCATCTGGGAGCCCTCTCAGAGTGAGGGATCTCCCTTGAGGGTCCTCATGATCGGAAAGACTTCGGCTGGGTGTCCTCTATTCAGATTGAGGGCCCTCCCTTGAGGGTCCTCATGATCGGAGGGGCTTCACCTGGGAGCCCTCTCTCTCAGAGTGAGGGTTCTCCCTTGAAGGTCCTCTCTCATGATCGGAAGAGCTTCATCTGAGGGCCCTCCCAGAGTGAGGGTTCTCCCTTGGGGGCCCGCATGATCGGAAGGACTTCAGCTGGGTGTCCTCTATTCAGATTGAGGGCTCTCCTTTGAAGGTCCTCACGATCGGAAGGACTTCATCTGGGAGCCCTCTGAGAGTGAGGGCTCTCCCTTGAAGGTCCTCTCTCATGATCGCAAGAGCTTCATCTGAGGGCCCTCGCAGAGTGAGGGTTCTCCCTTGAGGGTCCTCATGATCGGAAAGACTTCAGCTGAGGGCCCGAGGGTCCTCATAGTCTGAAGGTGGGGCCTTCATCTGCCGGCCCTCTCTTGAGCGTCACGCGAAAAGCGTGACGCCTTGCCTCTAGTAAGTCTGTAGGGCACACGCAACAAAAGCGTCACGCTTTTCGCGTGACGCGCGAACCAAGATGGGGCAAGCTCTCAGTAGTATACCGGGGGGGAAGGCGTGACGTCTTATGTAGGACCGCGGGGGGCGTTCGCTGACCCTTACGGGGGGCCTCCCCGCCCCCGCCCCTCTTTTCGAGGAGCTGCCGGGCGGGAAGGCCTCAAAGCGCCCACTTCTGACCCCTTCCCGCTTCTTGCATGTACCCTACAGACCTGGCAAAGGTGGCAAAGGCTGGGCCCTCTTGTCGTGTTGCGTGTACCCGACAGAGCTGGCAGAGGAGGCAAGGCGGGACCCACCCCCTTGGCGTGCTGCATGTATCCGACAGACCTGGCAAAGGTGGCAAGGCTGGAGCCCTCTCCTGGCGTGTTGCATGTGCCCAACCCTACGCCAAGGGGGTGGGTTCCCGCCTGGCCTCGTCTGCCAGGTCTGTAGGGTACATGCAAGAAGCGGGAAGGGGTCAGAAGTGGGCGCTTTGAGGCCTTCCCGCCCGGCAGCCCCTCGACAGACCTGGCAAAGGTGGCAAGGCTGGACCCCTCTGGCGTGGTCCGCCCCAGATCCATCCACAGGGGGGGGCCTCCCTTCCTGGTACCTATATAATAAATTATGCCTGAAATACAATGGAACTAGTTCAGTAGTTCAATAGGTCAACTGACCATGACGCAGCTCTTGGTCTTGTCTGAAGGGCTTGACAAGGAGCAGAGTACTTCTCAGCAGAGTACTTCTCGTCAGCGGAGGTTTATTGTGCTACGTGCAAGCCCTACCTTTCTATTGATATTCAATCACCACATCTTTTTTTCAATTTTTTTGTTGGAACCACACAAGAACAAGATCATGCGCGGCTCTTGCGCTACGTACTAGAGGTCGGTGCTGTAGAAGTGACAGCGTCGACACGACCTGTGCAAGAGTCATCGTCGTCGACAGCTGTGGTCGTGTCAACGAGAACATCTTTGGCACCAACTGGTGTGGCCGTGGCATCGCCGTCGCCGCCTGCTGTAGTCGTATCAGCATCTTCTTTGACCGCTCGCCCAGAGGAGACAGCATCTTCAGCAGAAGAAGCGTCCTGTCCTACAACGATACCAGTTTGTGGAGATTGCGATTGGTGTGACGACCACGCTCCCCCTGCTGGATCATTCCTGAAATAGCAGATGTTGCTAGGAATCCACCAAGATGGGGAAGGGGAGTGGTCGTGCCGAATTCCAGAAAAAATTAAGGCGAGTAAAAGCGATAATTCATCTTCTTCACAGCAGCTTATCCTTATTCTTATTGTAAGTAGTTACTTTCTCCATGGTTTGGGAAGTATCAGTAGCATCGGAATCCTGTTGAGAAAATGAACCTAGTACAAAGATATGAATTATTGCGACAGCGCTAGAAAATATGAGACCAGCGCCAGACTTGTATCTGTCGACTCCCATTAAGGATCGCCTCCATATTGCATCCCCAACAGACATTCTTGACCTTCTTCAACTGGAACAGATATCAAAAGTGTTGTGTTGGGCGAATGCAATGCTGCAGCCTCGAGACTGCGCGACCTGTCCTCGACTCGTCATCACACGACGACAAGGAGCGGGGATAAACTCCAATCTGTGCTGGCGCTGCTTGTTGTATCGACTGTGGAAAATGGCGGAAATTTTTGAAGCCTGGTGTTGAGTATCGATGTCCATGTAGCGGCTTCAAGGCAGACAAGTGTTTTGCTAACCAGCGCGAGCCTTGTCCTGCGCACTGCTTGCCCGAATCACTGCGGGACGACCCTAGACCTTCAGGTGCTGGAACCCTTAAGGCAAAGCGTGCTGGCAAACGAAAGCAGTTAGGTGTGCTGCAGAACGAAACTCAGTGCCATTAAGCGCGCAGCACTTCTATGACAAATTTTTGAGCGAGATAGAAGGACTAGGGATTCTTCTAAGCCTGTGTGCTGTGTTTCGCCGTTTTTGCCACCAGAGAAACGAGAATGTAATCCCTGCTGCAGCCATCAACTTAAAGGCCACAAGCATTGGCTAAGTGGATTGCTGCATCCTCCACAACCATTAGACATTTGCTACATTTTTCCATGGCTGGTAGTCTTAGCAGCCAAGTTTTGATGTAATAGCCAAGTCAATAACCAAGCCAAGCTAATAACTACTTTTCGTAATACGTGTTCGTGTATGGAGTAACACTATGCCAAAAGCGAACATAGAAAAGTGGTCTTTTGGCCAAAAAACGCACATAAAGCCCAGGAATCAGCTGGGCAGTATTCGTCTCAAAATGAAAAATTTCCAGTCTGAGATGAATACTGCCCAACTGATCCCGGGACTGTGTGTGCGTTTTTTGGCTAAAAAACCCCTTTTTTATGTTCGCTTTTGGCATAGTGTTACTCCATAAATACGTGGGATTTTAGTTACATCTGCTGGCTCGTCTTTTACTCTTTTGTACCATCCCTCCCTGCTTGTCTTTTGAAGTCGAAGATATGCCAAGGATGTTCCTGGAATGATCAAGGATGTTCTTAGGAGAGTGCAGCTACGCCAAACATCATATTCATCTTTTGTTCTATGGTTCAGATTTATTTCTTGACAGCTTAAAAGGATGAATAATGCAATTGTTCCAGTTCGTTGCACAAGAAAATCCAAACCCACACTTGATTGCGTAGAGGAAGTAGATTTATTTGATACCTTGGATTTTCTATCTAATAAACACGGAGACCTAGCAACTGGGGAATGCTGTGTGTTGGACTGTCCCTGTCCGGATTATGGCGGGGACTGTACGGAATGCCAAACTGCTCTTGCTTACTTCTACTTGGCAACGGTACGAGGTGGCTTTTTCGTGTGGAAAAATGCTGCATTGGTTTTCTTTGCGCTCTGCGCGCCATTCGTTTTAGAGGGCAGTATGAGGACAGGAAAAAAGTGTACTCATAAGTAGATAATTAAGACGAACACGAAGAAGAGAGGCTGCTTCCTACTTAAAAATCAAATACAGGCTCCTCCTTTTCCTCTAATAGAGGTGCCTCCTTTTTAGTCTTTCTTTCTAATCGAGGTGTCATGTACTTTCATCTCGAGTAAGTACTTGAGTACGCTTTTCCGTGTCATAAGCAGTAGCAGATCACTTTCCTTCTGGTCATGCTCTAGAAGAAGTGCAACAAGAAGTACAACAACAACATCGAGTCGTGCTCGAAGTCACAGAAAAACAGGGACTGCGACTGGTCGCAGCAGCAGCTCTGATGATATAATACAAGATCTTGAATCACTCAGAGAACGCGACAGAGGCAGCTTTAGGTCTTCTACTAGCAGAGCAGGTGGCTTTTTGTTTTCTCGAGTGAGAATGTCAGCGATCGGGATCATTTTTCGACGAAGGCTAAGGCTCCCAACTGCTCCACGTTGTCTCGACAGTTAAGGTTCTGGAGCATCCTCTGCCGCGCTCTTGGCCTCCTTTCAAGGTGGAAAGAAGGCTGCAAGGATATCGCTTTCTGGGAAAATGGCGAAAAAGGGCTCAAGGAAGGGCTCAGGGATGGAAAAGCTCAAGGAGGAGCTCAGGGACAAGGATAATATGGCCTGCCCGGAAGATGCGACGCGGTAGCTCTACGACATTTGGTCTCGCAGCGCCTTTTGTAGCCGTTGCTGGCATTCAACATCGTACAGGAGCATCTTCACGAAGAGTTTCTCCTTGCTCCTCCTCGCGTTGGTGATTCAGATAGCGACTCTGTGCCGGGAATTCACGATATATGATTGAGCGCAATTTCTCTACCGACTTCTTTGTATGGTTCTGGTATTTGGTAGCCTGAATCTCATACAAGGATTCTCTTCTTGTTTTCCCTATGATCAAAATCTGATCACATTTCCTTATCATCAAATTTCCTTAGGCCGAATCTGCTCACATTTCCTTATCATCAAGATCAGGCTACCAAATACCCGAGCCATTCACTCTTTGGCGCAGTGACGGGTCGGCTGGCTCTGCTTTCCTTTTTACTGGCATTTCTTCCGACGATACGCAACTATGAGATGACATGGAAGTCCTGGGACCACGGGTTTGCGCAGGCAATGCAGAAGCGTGAGAAAGAAATAGCGAAAGCACTCATGAGAATAAAAAAGGTTGTCGACGAGGAAAAAATGGAGGTGCTATCATCTTCCAGTAAAGGAAACAAGAAAAAAATGGAAGTGCCATCATCTTCCAGCACGAGCAACGAGGAAAAAATGGAGGTGCCATCATCTTCCAGCACAAGCAACGAGGAAAAAATGGAGGTTCCATCATCTTCCATGAACACAGGGTCTGTCGAGTCCTCCTCTACTTCTGCAGCTATTACATTTTATCAACAGGAAGAAGACGAGGCTGGCGATTCTAGCTCCTTTACGCTTACTGGCGTAACGACTGCGGCGATAGAAGCGCAATTTTTTGGCCTGGACAACAATAGGACGAGGAATGTTGACACGTCGGCAATTCGTACAGAAACAGAAGACGGGAACGACCCTGGCCATCGTCGACGTTAAGGGGTTCGGCTCTAGACCTTTTTTTAAATAGAAACTGGGTGTTACAACAGGATGTTCTGAAGAATCACGGTAACTAATATGGCAACGCTCAACTTTATGTACTTCTTTTACTTCATTATAATATCAAATATAATAATATCATGTTGATGGCAACCTCTAATAACGTGGTTGTAGCCGCGTCTTAACAAGAACTAGAAGACTTTGTGGTGTATTCGTCGCTTGGTGCTCGGATGTGTTGAACAAAGTTGACATTTTGCAGCCAGCTACGTCGCTACCCGAAAGTGTGCAATTTCATCGACGTGTTCCTACATTTGGCCTTGCTTTAGGCATCGTTCATGCAGTTGCACAGTTTCCGATAGGAAAACTGCTGTTCTTGTTTGGGGACGAAGCGCAGCTTTCTCAGGCTTCAGCACAGTTTTCATCAGCACGGTTTACTCAGGAGCTTTCACGACGAATGCTGTCGAATGTACCCGATAGGGATGTTGTTGTTGGCGGAGACGTTGGAGCAACAAAAAGTAGCGTAGATTCTACTTTGACAAAAAAAGTAGATGCTTCTGCGACAACAACGTCTTCTGATAGTACGACAACACCAATATCTTCGAAGCAGGCAGCACTGATGTACCAGTTTTGGTCCGAAATGGTTTGGGATTTCACGCCTACACCGTACTCTCTAGGCCATGGCTTCGGCAGTATAGCGCTCTTCGTGCTCCTTCTGAATGTTAAGCAGCGACGCACTGAATGTACAGCAGCAACTATTCCCACAAAAGTTGCATCGGGCTCAATGTACATGTAAAGGCACTATCTATATTTATTACTTTTACTTTTTAACAGATATTGATATTAATGTACTGAAGAGTTCTTGCACTGTAGTTCTTTCTTCTTCAAAGCACATTCATGCACGACTACGAGTAGTACCAAAAGTAGAACGTGAGACATATAAATATATAAGAATGTCATCGTCGCCTTGCAGTGATGCGAACTGTCGATCAATTCGCTCAGCATCTTATTTCTGTTGGCATCTGAAAAGCCTAAAGTTCGAGCGATCATCTAAAAAGACTAGATGACTTAGGATCGAAAAGTCTATCATTATCATCATCCTGGTCGTAGTGTTTCGTCTTTTTCTACTACGCTCTAAGAGTCGCCTGATCGCGGCATTCCGAAGAAGACGTGGAGTCTATAATTGGGTGTTCCTCTTGGTACATCGATGGAGCTGGGAAAATATTTTTCTGGCGCTTGCACTGCATGTACTCTCGGCTTCTGCCATTATATTTCTCCTCATTTCTATACGCCAGCTGAATAGCAGCACGGCAAGAAAAAGTGGACCGGGGCGACGACTTGTAGTTACGGGATAACATTTCAACAAATCGTGAGAACGTGTAGTTCCTGTTCCGGGAAGAAATTTTATTAGATTTTGAGAACGTGGATATCCATCTCTAAGAACGTCATTAAGACACAACTGTTCTCTAAGAAACGCCTATTTCCACTCGGGTAACTTAAACTTTTTAAAAGGTCCTCAAAGATGCTCCTCAAAGAAGATGCTGTCCTTGTCTCAATTGTTGTAGAAGATGGATGACTGTTGGTACCTCGTACCTCTTCTACTATCTAAAAAACGAGGGAGCGGCCTTGGGAATTTGCTTCTTTAGGGTTGTACTAGTTGTTGTCCTTGAATTATTCTGTGTTGTCGGACGAGGAGAAGCAGGTCGTCTATTTCTGAAGGTTGCTCTTCCTCTTCGTCGCGGTTACGAGAAGTCAGCATTGAAGCCTCGAATTTGTTGACCATCATACACATAAAAATACACACACATCAGCTGCTGATACCAAAGAAGAAGAAGAAGAACTTCCAGAAGGTAAAGGTAGGCTACAGGTAGAACAACGAGATCACCGTGTAGATGCCAAAGAACTTCCAGAAGATAAGCGACTACAGATAGAACAACGAGATCATCGTGTAGATGCCAAAGAACTTTCAGGAGATGTTGAACGACTGCAGGTAGAACAAGGAGATCACCGTGTAGATGCCGCACATGGAGAACAGTACCAGCCAAATGCTGGCGGACCACAAGTCCTGCTGGTGACAGGTGGAGACTAAGTAAATCAAGGTACTAGAATCATCGTTCCTGACCCAGGTGATCTTCGACTGGAAGACGGTATGGACCATTTTGTCTTCGATGTCAGCAAAGTTTGTCGGCTTGCACCAGGGTCCTCCCTGGTTCGTGTGGTACTGAGTCGTGTAGTCGCACGGGGAACGTTATTTGGATTTGCGGAAGGTACTAGTTGTAGTTTCATCAACAACAGGGATGAAGCTAAAAATAAGAGAAGTAGAACTTCTACTACGACCTTCCAAGAAGAACAGCTAGTACGACCACATGGTTTCATCAACAACAGGAACGCTAAAAACCACAGAACTGCACAGGAAGCTCGGATTCACTGGCAAAAGGCGCCTTTCCCTCCTGTGCCGCCAGGTGGATTCGTCATGCTAAGGAGCTCAATTCAACACGAAGATCATCATGGAGAGGAAGTGCACAGCTCTGGTAGCGCTTGTGGCTGTCAGGATACAAGTTTCCATTAAGGGTAGGCTTTAGGTGCTCGCCAAGAATGCTTGAGAAAAATCATTTGAGATTAGGTTGCCTCTCCTAACTAGTAAAGGCATGACTAACTACAACTGAGTAAGAAAGCTACTTCCAAGGCGCTTCTAAGTACCTCTAATTAAAGCTATTTCGAAGGCAGTTCTAAGTAGTGCCTCTAATTCGAATCTCTTTTGCTTATGTTGTCGTGCGCATGAAACCTCTACCTCCTCTACCGTGCAGACGACATCGCTTCTGAGAGGAGTGCCAAACGATGGAGGAATCGAAGTTGATCATGAATTTCCACATCAAGAAATATCTTTGAAGAATCTCTTGCCGTGTCGAAGCAATAGAACGAGTGCAACTGCGACTACACTTCCTGTCGATCGTGGAAGAACAACACCTGTCGATGATGGTTCTGGTGGACGACAGGATCGGGAAGGCGCTCGCGTTACAACTTCCTTCGAGACTCGTGAGACGCTAGCCTTATTTATTAGTGAAAGATGCTGGCTTCGCTGCTACCACCTTCGGCACTTCCTTTGCAGAGTTACGCTTATTGCTGTCATCTCTTCGGTAATTTATTCCTCAAAATGGGTTTCTTAGTTTAGGGCTAGAAGTGTAGTCCAAAAACTGCCCACACATCTCGCGTTGGTGAGGAGCGTGATACTTTTTTTCTCTCCTAGATGGGTTTAAGGTTTCTTAGTTGTAGGTAATTAGGGTTAGGTTGGAGTGAGCGCTAACAGTCGCTCCGCGTGCACGTGTAAGCCGTTGATTCACGAAGCAACGCGCGTGTGTATTCGTGGCGGATATCATGGAAATCTAGTGGCTGCGCCAGAAGTAGTCATCGGACCGTACCTGTGTATAGTTCTACTTCTATTAGACTTGGCGTGCTTCTGATTGCTGACTAACTGCTCTCAACTGAACTGTGCTCCTGAAGTACATGAAGAACAAATGGTTAAAAAGTAATGATCAAAAAAGTGGTCGTTCCTGAAGTGAATCGATGAAGCATTTGTATACTACTTAATATTACGCGTAAAATATAACGATTGTTGAGCCAAAGAAGAAATCCGAGTCCTCTGAAAATGTTTCTCCAGAATGTGCATCTTTCGGCAACATTTCTCCGGAGTGGCTCTCCTCTTCTTCCGAAGTGATTCTAGTTGCGGGTGGTGTGGGGATTTCACCTGTGATCAACAAACTGGAAAATGCGGCTCATGATCTTGTTAATGAGAAGACTGCTGAAGCGCGTCTTGAGCAAGTAGATGATGCGACAAGGACAACCCCTGTTCCTACTGCTGAAGCTTTTACTCCGGATAAGGAAGCTCTAGTCCTTGACGCCGAACACATGGCCGCAGGTGTTAAGGATGCTCAAGCGCGTCTTGTTGAGCAAGTAGATGATGCTACAAGTGGAACAAAAGCTCCTGTTCCTGTTTTTATGTTGACTTTCATCTTCCCACATTCAACATCTTTAGCAAGATGGGCCCTCGTTAGTAGAGGCATCTTGGGCCCGTGTTGATCACGTGAACAAAGATGAAACTCTCCTTCATGTTGATGAAAAGGGATTAAATCTAATTATAGTACTGCACCACCTGCTGATAGTACAACAAACCAAGATCTGGCTCAATGCGATAGCCTCCCTTCGCCTAAGGCGTGATCCAATTCATTTCCAGAGGTCGTCACTTTTCTCTATTCCCTTCTCGCCAGTGGTGGTAGAGGATGACCATCAGCGACGTATCTATAATGATATAGCTGATGACCCTGAAAAAGATTCTCAGAAATGGCATACTAAGCCCTTTTAGGCAGTCTGCACTGAACTGCTTTGTGCGAAGTTTACAATTGCACTGTACTGCGCAGAGGGATAGAAAGGGCCTGATGTGAAGGATCCCTAACCTAGCCCAACCTTGTTTCCTACTTGCGTTGTATTGTATAGAAGTGAACTGCTTCGCGCTCTAATTGTCCGAACGCAAGCCCTCTTTGACGGCGAGACACAGCTTCAGATGCTGAAGACTTCGCCGTAGAGTCGTCGAATTGCAGCACCAGCGTACCAGGACGAGTCGGAGGATCAACTTCTCTGCAAGATGTGAGTCGCAGCTGTAGTTCACCAACAGGGAGCGTGATTAGCTCAGCAACAGGTCGCAGGTGTGGAATTTCTCTACGTCAAGAGTCAGCTGCAACAAGTCGCATTAGTAGCAGCTCAGGAGGAGTCGCAGGATCCACTTCCCTACATCAAGAATCTACCAGAACAGCAGCTACTAGTGGCAGAAGTCATCTTCTACAACGTCAACACTCTAAAAAAAAAGAAACTCAAAGGTCCAAAATTTCGTCTGATTTGGGTGATCCGCGAAGAACGACCCATCGCTCTCTTAGATGCTTTTCCTGTCCTGAAGCGAAGAACTAGTACCTTGCTCCACAGGGTAGACATTTTTCAGACCTCCAATACGTCTTCTGCGGCGTTTCCGTCTTCTCCTGCGAGAGTGGGAGGGCAGTCTTCTCCACGAAAAAACAGTCTTCATGCTGCTGAAGCCAGTCCTCGTAATACGAGATGCGTGCGTGCTGGATTAGCTACTACCAGTACTATCAACATGCATGGACTAGCTACCACTAGCACTACCAGCTGCTGCATGCGTATACACCTCCATCAAGGTCGTCCGGTGGATTGGACAGGAATGCTTCTCGATCGGCACAAGAATGCTGCACCTATAGGGGGCGGTAGTGATTTTAATCGTACGTCTGTACGAAGGCGGCTGCCTCCTGGACAGCCTACAGCGAATGTAGATGAGCCACTGGATGAATGTAGACGGTACACAAGCAGGAGAGGCAGAAGGGAGATCCTCGTCTTCGCCATTGGGTCGGATGTAGATGAGGCACAAGAAAGACCCTCCTACTCAGACGAGCAACACAGTACTAGTTCTTCATCTAGAGAGACGCGACTTCCTGGGCAGCTTAATGACGCCGGACGTAATTACGAGGCCGGCACTCGGCAAAGTGCTTATGCTGAGGGTGTACAGCTTGAGAGTTTGCAGCTTGCTCTAAGGTGTTACGCATGGAATTCAGTGCCATCTCTAAGGTGATGCGTATGCTGATGCCCTTGGATCCTTGCAGCAACTTGGGAGACTCTGACGCACATGAAGAACATGCGCAAACATGCTGAACCTAAAAACCTCAGACGAGAAACCTGGCCGATACTTATCGCCAACAACATGCGCCACAGTCAAAGCCAGCCAGTGCGGCCTCTTCCTCTTTCTTTGGCTTTATTTTCAAAGCTTGAATCTAGGCGGCTTTTAGCCGTTGAAGCTGAATCATCAAAGTAAGCGCGCCAATTCTTAGAGTAGTTTCCCACTACTCTAGATTCAGCACGGTAGTGCTGCGCTCTTTCTTTTCCTCCATCAGAATCCATCCCAGCATAAGGCTTCTCCTGCTCCATCTTGGGCAAGGGGTTCCCAAGGGGAAAAGGCGCACGAAATGCCTCCCAAGATGAATCAGGAGGACGAGCGCTAATTATGGACGATAGACCCTGTTGTAGAAAAAGCTGCCTCCTTTCAGTCTGCGGACCTCAGGAATTGCTCTACGCAGTCCGCTCGGGTGCAGCGGCCGCTGGTGACGAACGATCAGCGTCGTTTACCATTCGTGATGAACTATTTGAATGGTGAGGGAGTCTAGCATCGAACTCATATTATGTCTAGTTGTATCTTTTGCTTTTCTTCTAAAGATGCAGACCAGCATCGCTTATTTGTCTACTAAGAAAGTGCTACTAGAACGTGAGCTAGTGATGGACTTCCACCTGGAATGGAGTGGAATAGTTTGCGAAACTGCAAATAAGACAGTAGTTGAACAGAATGGGGCAGTGCTGCTGCAGGAACTGAGGACTCATTTTTTTCTAGGCGTATCATGAAAGGCGTAACATTTTTCAATTATGGGCTTACTTAGGGTTTTTCTATTATATGAGATGAATGTAAGTAGCCGTATCATGAATAGCGGAGTACTATTTTATTGTTGATGAAAATCTTCAGGCTATCTTATTCTTGGCTACAAGTAAGTTCTTTCCTCTATCCTTGTGAGCTGGCACCCATGAGAAGGATGAGATCCCTGGGAGAACTTACTGTGAGCACCTTCCTCCTTTCCAGGAAGAAGGACCTCATGGGCAGAAGTAGCCCTAATACGCGTATTAGAGATACAATATTTTAACTAGCTAATTTACTTTTAAACCTCACCTCATCTCCAACCATTGTAGGACAATAAAACTCAACGCCACCCTTAGGAAACAACATGAAAAAGATTAAAACAAAAACGAAGCTTCTCCTTGTATAGCTTGCTATACTCGTATGGTCTTCGCTGCCTTCTTGGCACAACTTGTTCTGAGTTCTAGGCTCTGAAAGATGTTACTTTTTTGAAAAAGACAATCTGGCCTTTGGTCTTCCACGGTCCACCTGATTACTGTTGATGAATGGCACGTATCTAATTGTCATGTTAGGAGGAGAACATGGCGTTGATTCTGAAGATGATTAACATTGAGGTGGTTTTCGTGAACAGATCACGTTGCTACGACGCTGATCATTGACGTCGTTGCTGTGAACAGATCTTCAAGATGTTACATTAAAGATACTCAGTCGTAAGAACACACCACTGCGTTCTGACTGGGCAGTATTCGTGACACATGCATTGCGAGGACCACATCATCAGTACGTAAAAATGTTTTGAAGTGGCTTGTTGTGGAGCAAAACTTTGACGGCTTCTCGCTAGAGTGTGTTGCTGCAGCGACCGTCTTCACGGCTCACTGTCTGTTACTATCTTGTCTTCCCAGTGGTACTGGAATATGACCACGAAAGACGCACGATGATGATGACGAACTTGGGTTGTCGAAAATCTTCTGTGCTTCATCTGTTGAAGCGTAGCAAGGTGCATTTTTTCAGATGGAAGAGAGACTCACTTAGATCTACAGCACATATAGATGGAAGACTCGTTTAGATCTACAGCTATCGACGTTGAGTCTTAAGAATAGGGGACGAATCTGTCTTGAGAATACATAGAAGGCTAGGCTTGATGAGAAGATTAGGGGAAGACTAGTCTTGTAGCAAATGCAGATGCAATTACACAACCAAATGAGGCCTCTTGCTCAAAAGGACGACTTTTATCCTTATTGAGAATCTGTGAACAACACGAACAGTGATCCTCTCGTACTTGCTGGTGATTTATTTAGACATCAGGCATTTTTCTACTGGTGAGTTGTAGGTGTAGATCTAGGCTTTCATAGTATGAGTATCCTTCATATATTCTGCCGATGAGTAGCATATGTTCTCCGCACTGCTCTTTCCGCCTCAAAGCTTATTAAGACATCAAGGATCGCAACAAATACAAATTAAAGAAGACGTGAGGATGGTCAACACTAGAGAGGAACGAGACACCATGCTGATGATGTCGATTTCCTTCTTCGTTCTTAAGCACTTCTCGCACTTTATCCTCATCCTTTTGCTCTGCTCATGTGAAGAGTCGTGCTTTGGTCTAGAAAATTAAGGTTACCGCTGAAGCATGTCCTTAACACTCTCCTTGGCCTATTTTTCAATGGGATTTTCAAGAAGAAAAAGAGGGCTCCCTAAGAGGTATTTTGGGACTGAACACCATAGTTCTTGTTTCTTCTTTTTCAAGTAAAAAAGGGCTCAGGGACAAGTTCAGGGAAGCGAAGCGGTGGCTCTAAAAATATGCACGAGAAAAGCGGACCCTCAGTATACTGCGACAACGCTTAAGGTGTCCAGCTGAAACGGAAACCGAGACTGATGGCCCAACCTATTTTATGATGCCAGTGATTGAGAACAGAGCAGAGGGAATGTCAGCGCAGACGAGAATGTCGTAGTTCGTCTTGATTCTGAATAACAGCCAGTGACAGCATCAAAATGCTGACAACAAATCCAAATGTATTTGCGTGTCCCCACTAACTCTGTTGACCTACTACATGATCAATAACCATGTTTAACTACATAGTAATTAGTTAGTCTAACTCCACTACACTACATGATCGTCCATAAGCCGTCTCTCAATCAGTGGATCAGCGTTCATAGGCTCACAGGCTCCTGAGGTAAAGATGGACAGTGTCCCCTTCGGGTACGGGACTGGGGAATTGTACAAAGCGAAGGGTCGTGGTAGGCGTAAGGCTAACCCTACTTATTCATCATCATCTTTAGAGATATATTGAACAAAGGGTGTTGTGCCACGGGAAAGTGGTTCATACTTTTGCGATGCTCATGTTCAGGATGAATACAGTAAGAATATCGCTGAGCAGGTCTAATGGGAAAGCCAGAGGTCGTGGAAATAAAGACGACCACGACGTCAACAGTGGAGTTGAGACGAAGCGTGTTGTGGACGATATTGTAGGAGAAACGGGGAACTCATCCCTTCCTCGACTTGAGATACTCCCTCAACAGCCGCTAGACGCTCTTAATCTAAGGCCATCGATCAGTCGACTCCTTCTTTCCATGTCCCACTTTCTTACATGCTTCACTTTTAGAATTAGGGCTGCTTCACGTGCCCAGAATTTACATATATTTTGATGCGCTTTTCTAGTTTCATAATAGTAAATTACTCTCAATCTCTGTATGTATAAGCAATTTAGCAATTTACACCTAGATTCATACAATAATTTTGCGTCCTATAAATGAATCTAATATCTGCGCTGTTTTTCCACCATGGTTCCGACCGTGGCTTCATCACGCACATGTATGGCGACAGCTATCACCTCTTGTTCGATTCGTTTGTCACTAACATTGAGGGAAATTCTCTCGTGAGACGAGGACGCTGTGGCATTCGCAGGATACTACTAAGTCTTACCCTAATCCGTCCCCGGAAGCATCCCCAAGAGGTTTTCCAAGGAGAAAGTGCGCCTGGGATGCATTGCGGGATGAATTAGGGTGAGCTCTAAAACTAGAGGTGGGCCTCGGAACCGTCGAGAAGGATGAGCCCAGTTCAATGCACTTTAAGAAAACCTGGCTGCCGAAGTCGTAGTCGTTTTAATACTCAGTGTTATTACTGATGCCACCCTCTGTCTGATTGACTGAGTTTTTAGTTCGTCAAGTATTCAATCGAATGACATTTCATCTCTGCACTTAATGGTAGAAGCTAGACGTAGACCTCCTGCAAGTAAAACATTATTATGGCCAACTTGTTCAATAAGAGCGTGAAAGTCAATGTTTTACAGTCTCCTTGGGATAAAATTGTCATTATAGTCATGACGTCGCTCTGTAGGCAAACTTGAATGAAGCTACACTCGAACTAGAGTCCTCCTTGTCGCACAGCCCCTACTTTAACCTCCTAAACCTCCTCTTTGACCTCCTTTGAGTTTGACCTCATACGCTGTGGAGGTGACGAACCCCACTTCCCTACTTTGAACTTCTACTTTAACAAAAGGCAAACGCATCTTCTCGGTCGCCTACTTTGGCCTAAGATTTGCACCTTAATAATAGTAGCTACTAGTCGTTGATCTCCTACTTTCTTCGTGGCCTTCTACTTTGAAGATTTCTTTAAACGCTCCTCTTATTTTTTACCTGACCTTGTTTTACTTTCGTAGAAGTTACTAGCTCTTGACCTCATCATTTTTGACCTCCTGCTTTCTTGGCTTTCTCCTACATTAAATACTGGTGGAAAGCAGGCGCCGCGGCGAAGTACATGCCTGGCGCTAGTCTCGAAGTTTGGAGAGAATATTTCCAGAACGCCGAATTGATTGTGGGACTAGACGTGAGCAGTTCTGCTGTCGCATTGGCAAGAAAAAGACTCGAGGGTTAAGACTTGCTGCAATTTATCAATCTTGATGAGAAGTAGTCTTACTCTATATTATAGGGTCTATAACAGTGCTATCAACTGTGAAGTGGCCCTACTCTATATTATATATACATAGATTCTATTATAGCAAAAATGGTGCACGGGACGACTAGTATAATACAGAGAAATAGTACTGACTTTTATTTTGAAGGAGCGACACCTCGTCACTGCCCAATATATAATGGGGAAAGCGCGTCAAGGAGCATGGGTAAGCTCTAAGATGAATTTGGGTAAGCTCTAAGAGGGTCATACTTTTATACAAGTCGCGAGAGCAAGCAGCTTTGTACCTGGAGATGTAAGAAATGCATTTGAAGAGCTGGGACTACTTGCAACACAGAAAAACGAAGAATCAAGCAGGGAATCAAACTATGAGCCTACTGGTAATTAAGGCTACTACCGCTGGAGAATCCTCAGCAACATGACATCCTTGGCTTCTACTTTTTCAAGAGGGAAAAGGGCCCAGGGACGCGGCGCGGTAGCTCTAACCTAGCCTTTTATTCGATGCGATTCTAGACTTAAGGCTCGAAAGAAGCTGACCCCACATGGATCCCGTTAAAGTACTGCGCTGGTAGGTCCTGGCGAATCATTCTTGGGGTGTTGTACCATTGAGGCCAGCACTCCTGGGGTAAGTATTTTAACAGGATCCGTAGTTCAGTGTTGATGGGGTTCAGTGGTGATCAAGATTAGTACTAATAGATGATGGCCTTCATTCAATTCCCGCTATGACCGCGACGCTTTTGACTTTGTGGCCTTTTCTGAATCCCTCAGGCGGTTTGTATGTGATTGTTAAGATGAAGACGCTTTGTTTGTGATTGATGCTGAGAAAAGACTTTGGTTTTGGTATCATGTGATTGCGAGGCATAACTAGTTTGTTGGAAGGCGTTAGTTACTCCTGCCAGTAATATCAGGAACCAAGGCTACATGAAGGTATGCCACAACCATTACCACACCAGAGCTTTTCATTTATAAAAAGTGAAAATCCGTTATACTATATAGAAGGAAGAAACCTACTCACCCTCAAGAAACTATGCCTTTCAGATACAGACTTTGACTTTACTTCTGGCTCCTTTAAAGTAGGTAGTTTAAGTAGCTACTTAGGGGACTCGCTAGATATGCTAGTTGCGCTATGCTTCTTTAAATTCTCATCTTCTAATGCGAAAGATATCCGCTTCGAAGATGTCCAGCCTTTGATGTGGTCGCTGCAACATTTTTTCTTCCGGAGGCGTGTACGGATGTGGACCTTCGTCTCGCCATTTGTTAAGGGCGATCTGTGTATAAGTAGACGATCTTCGTGCTTTATAATTGCTACGAGTTTTTAGAGTGGTGCGGCGCACTGGTGTGAAATAGAAACAGTAATTTTTGAAACATAAACCCATCTAATATTGATGTGTTGTATATTAGCGGAAGAGGGCAAGCCATCTGTTATTACGGAACACAGTATAAGTGGCTTTGATTGGTTAATAAGGGGAAAAGGAAAAGGAACCGAAGGGGGAGAAGACTTTCCTGGGAAGCTGAAGGTAGAGCCTACACCGTCTTTGTAAAGAGTTTTTAGAGTGGTACGACGCGGCCTTGTTCTCTGTTATAAGTAGTCCAAGAACATGTTAAACGTTATAATGATAAAAAGGGGTGTAAAGTATCCTGATGATCGAGATATCTGAATATTTTTAGATATCAGGAGCACCCTTTTTACAAGTGTGACCACGTCCAACAGCCTTTTTACAAGTGTGACGCTCCTACGACCTCTAATTCTGGCACAGCAGCAATGATAGCTCTGCGAAAAGAAGGAGTGGAGAACAGTCCTCAGCTGTTATACTCTCCCCAAGTCTTAGACCACGTGTTTGGAGGTCGTGGTATAAAAGAGGGCCACGTGTTTGAAGTTGCTGTAGAAGGAGAAGGAGACGTTATAGAAGGGAATGAAAAAGTAGTAAAAATCAGTCAACAAGGAGATGGAGGACATCAAGAAATAGAAGCAATAGGAGACAGTCAACGACAAGGAGATGTAGGGCAAGGCCATGAAAATCCCAATGATTTTCATGTTGGTCGTGCAGTACGCGATCATATCGATGAGGACGGTAGTAAAACGGGTAATGCTAATGCATCAAGTTCTACCGCGTCTCGTGGGCATCATCATGTTGGTATTGCTCCTGCTATATTTAGTGAACAAAATACCGAAAAGGACAATAAGGGTAGTAACACAAATACTTCCTCAACATCAACCTCCTTGATAATGCCTGGCCCATCAGCTATCTCGCGACGCCCTCTACGAGAAGTACAACAGGCTGACGTCGAGACCATCCGTTCCCTATTCGGTTTGAAAGCATTGCGCATGCTTAGGGAGCGTTGGTGGTTACCTTTGAGGACTTTCATGTCCCAGTTGGACTCTCCTGGAAACTTTATAACTTGGAAGTTTACCAATGCCACGCCATCGTCGTCGTCGACATCGACCTCATACGCAGTTCATGTGAGTCGTTGGTTTGGCCAATTAGCGATAAAAGAGGACGATATGAATGAATGAGTCTACACCACTACTTCTAGTTGAAAGTGAACTACAGGATGTATGGTTTGAAACGAAGGGACATGAAAATGAACTACATCAAAGGTACTTGAGAGGACGGGCTAAGAAGTAGGAACCAGGAACTTCGACAGGAGAGCTTTTCCATAGAGCCTCACTTCCACATCAAAGCTTCAGGATAGAGTAGCAAGATCGCTCCTGCTGCGTAAGAACTCCTATTCGGCACGCGCATGATGTCCCACTAGATCTGTTGTTTACTGTGGCAGCTTCCTTGACTCAAGCCGGTAGGCCACATGATGTCAATGGGAGGATCAGCCAAAGCATCGATCCTGTCGCTCTGTTCAAGTGTGTTCAAGTTAGGGTTAACCTGCGGCAAGGCTAGGTTAAGTTGTGGATCCTGCACATCGAGCTCCGGCACCTGTCCGACTCCGAGGATCATCAAAGCGTTTGTAAATACCAACAAGAGTTTATAGATACCAACAGCGTTAGAGTTAGTGACGCAAGAGTTTATAAATACCAACTCTTGTGTCACTAAGGAGCTTGGTCAGGTGGACACGACGTCGGAGGTCACTACACAGATAAAAACAAGCAGGGTTCGTCTTTATCATAATAAGTAATCAGGCTGAAAGATGTAGCTATTAAGCACTTTACACACTTTAAACGATTCCAGGGCCCCGGCACGCCGGGCTCAGGAGCTCTAATCCTCGAAGCCTCGGGGATTCGGGGCTTTTTGCTCGTAACGCACGCTCCGGGCGTGACGCGGATTTATTTCGTTGAGTTCCTCGTAGCCGAGTTTGATAGAAGCAGGTGCATTCTTAGTTTTTTATAGGTGATCCTGTGGAACCTGGCCTGATGTCTATGTTTCGCCTTTGGCGAAATCGGTTTGTGATTCGCCATCCATCCAAGTGCGATCCATGTTCGCGATATTTCAGCAGCCGAACAGAATTTCCTGCGCCGCGTTGTCTGACCGGATGGAGTTTTGATGACAATCGGGACCAAGTTAGTGGTTTAGTGGTTGGCAATGCGTTGTTGGATGGTGATTATCGTAGTTCGTGGCCACATTTTCGCGCGTCGCAACAGCTTGGGTTGGCAAACACGCTCGCATATCTGAAGGGTGGGTTTGACGAACTGCCGCGCAGTGTCATTGAGCCACCGACCTCAGGACCGCATTTACCGGAGACGTTGGTCTACGAAATGATTAGAGAGAGCCGTCGAGCCGCTCAGGCACGGTTTCGGAACGTTTCGGATTCCACCGCGTCTCAGTCGGATGAAATTGAAAGTTCGTATCCTAAGGAGACAGTATTTTCAAGAATGTATGACATGATTTGCCCTTTACCATCTTCCAAGGGTGTGGCGTCGAACGCCAATCATCGGATGGCTCATGTTGTCGCGCGCGCGTTTGGCAGCAGTCTGGAAGATAATGATCAGACAATTTCATTTGGAGAGCATCCCGTTTCCCTCGCTTTATGCAGAAGAAAACACCCAATGGAGTGCAAATCGACGAAGCTGGATCGTGATAAGCGCCAGAATCGTGATGCCCCTCGGTTATTACATTTTAGCACTATGGCGTTGGACAAACAGGCTTGCAAGGATCTGTATGGACGTTGCGTACTAATGTGGGACGATGTCGTGACGTGGGGAAACACTTCAGAGGCTGTAAGAAATTTATTGTTGCTCGCTGGCGCCGCGCGTGTTGATATATTGTCTGCTTTCAGCACTGGCCCGGCGATGAACACTTACGTGTACGAAGTTAAAGCGGGAAGAGATTCCGAGGCCGTGTTATTCGGAGAGCCAGACTCGGATGCCTTCCAGAAGCGTTGCGTTTCTATGGTTGCAAAGAGTCCCATTGACTGGACGCCGCATTGTTTGGAAAGTCCCACGAAGGTCTGGCATGATGATCTGGGAAAGTGGATCGAGTCAGGATGGCCGGCGTTTGTCCCAAATAACGCCCCATTTTGATGATTTGCGCAACCGCAAGTCCGTAGTTAAAGGTGGTCGATGATATTAATCGTAATTTCATTCAGTGATGCACAGTGAGAACGGGTCGTCTTGACCCTTGTTGGTGCAATGAGTTCATGGATTACGCGAGGCGGCAGTCCGCGTCGTGAACGCGCGTGCTATTCCAATAGCTTTTTGATTTATCCTTGAGTTTTGATAAAAAGGGTGTGCTGAAGTATGCTGATCCAGAGAAGTATATGAATGTAGTTGGAATATATCAGGAGCACCCTTTTTACAAGTGTGACGCCCCCCACTCTTACAAGTGTGACGCCCCCCACTCTTACAAGTGTGACGCCCCCCACCCTTACAAGTGTGACGCCCCCCACTCTTATAAGTGTGACGCCCCCCACTCTTATAAGTGACGCCGCTAATTCTGGTACAGCAGCAACGATAGCTCTGCGAAACGAAGGACTGCAGAACAGTCCTCAGCTGTTATATCCTCCCCCCAAGTCTACTTAGACCAAGTGTTTCGAGTTGCTGTAGAAGGAGAAGGAGATGGTATTATGCCAGGGGATGAAAAAGTAGTAAAAAACTGTCAACAAGGAGATGCAGGGCATCAAGAAATAGAAGCAATGGATGCACATGAAAGTAGTCAACAAGGAGATGTGGGACAAGGCCATAAAAATCCCAATGATTTTCATGTTCGTCGTGAAGTACGCGATCACTTCGATAATGGCGGTAGTAAAACGGGCAATACCAGTGCATCAAGTTCTACTTCGTCTCCTGTTGGTACTGTATTTAGTGGAGAAAATAGCGAAAAGAACAATAAAGGTAGAGGTACTCCAACAAATACTTCCTCAACATCAACCTCCTTGAGCGTGTCATCTGGTTCACCTGCTATTTCGCGACGCCCTCTACGAGAAGTACATCAACACGCTGACGTCGAGACGATTCGTTCCCTATTCGGTTTGAAAGCATTGCGCATGCTTAGGGAGCGTTGGTGGTTACCTTTGAGGACTTTCTTGTCCCAGCTGGAGTCTCCTAAGAACTCTACAACTTCGAAGTTTACCAATGCCACGCCATCGAATGCCACGACATCATCGACCTCGTATGCAGTTCATGCGAGTCGTTGGTTTGGCCAAGTCATTGGCGATAAGAGAGGACGATGTGAATTAATGAGTGCACCCGCGCCAGGGGTATAGAAGCAGGCGTCGACGCTACTACTCCCTGTTGAAGAAGTCGACAGCATCAGGATAATGCGGCCGATACATGGCATCAATTTCGAAGAAGAAGACAACGGAGGAACAGTGGGGGGGCTTGGGCTTTCTTGATAGTACAGCGCGCTGACCGTGTTTCTTTGCTTCAGTTGTGGCTTGTAGGGTGAGACACCGCAGCGGGCCCGCGCTGCTTGTGGCAGTGTCCGAGTCTTCTCATTTTGACAGGCAGGATTCTTATTGTATCAGTGGCTCGCATTTGCTTGCCTGTGGTCAATTTGTGCCCCTGCCTCCAGCCGCGTGGTACTCTTGCAGCAAAGAAAGTGCACGGGCCCAATTCGCTGCACCCTGGCGGCATGCCTCCGCCCATCCAGCTGTCGCGTGTGAACTCTGCAGCATGTTCCCGCGTGACTGCTCGCTGCTTGTCGTGGTCGTGGTCGGGCGCATCACGCTGGAAGGCTGTGCGTAGCCGTCGGCTTCTGGGATGTATCTCGTCGCCTGCATGTATGTCGTGCCCCGCGTGTGTAGTCTGTAAACCTCAGAAGGCTTTGTCTTGGTATATGTACACGCTGGCCGGGGGCAACTGTGCCGCATTGATTTGGTAGACCTGTTGCCACCAGCGGTGACAAGATAGCGCCT
The DNA here is from genome assembly GCA_905178165.1 of Amoebophrya sp. A25. Classification (NCBI taxonomy): domain Eukaryota; class Dinophyceae; order Syndiniales; family Amoebophryaceae; genus Amoebophrya; species Amoebophrya sp. A25. The sequence continues at coordinate 55,384 of CAJINU010000094.1, forward strand.
TCCCCCGGATTTGCTTTCGCTCGCTTTTTTTGAGCGAGGGCGAGGTTTAGAGTGGCTGAATTTGCCTTGGGTGGGCTTTTTCTTTTGCTAGAAATTAAAACTAATCAAGAAGAGGCGTGGGACGCATGATGCCCAACACGCTCCGGCCCTTGAGGTACGTAAGCAAGCTCAACGAGCGCTGCGCTAGCACATGAGCAGCATCCGCGTATATGCGGGGTGAGAAAGGTGCTCGCTTTTTTGTTTCTTGCATTCTCTTACAAAGTTAATCGGCTGGGGCTTAGGTAATGCTGGAGGGCTAATGGTCCGCCAACGCAGCCGCAGATCAGTAGACAGGTAAAACCTTCTGCGCCAGTCGCAGTCCTTGTCCAAGCGCAGCGCCCGGAGGTAAACGCGACTGCAGCCAAACCAGAGGAAGGTACGTAGCAAGGCAAGCCAACCACAATGAAGAGAAAGAAGACTGGGGAGCACCATGAGACCCCAGCGCGGCCGCGCCCTTGTTGTCACGTTGGTGCCCTCTCTCTCATGGACTGAGGAGCGCACCCAGGTCGCCACCCTTGCCCAATTTATGTGGCGGCGGCTTTGCTTTCGTCCCTTGTCGTGCAGGCGGCTTCTTGCTCTTGGTGTCTGTGCTGAGGTCGTAGCCACACACAGCCCACCAATCTGCACTGCCGTCGAGGTGCCGCGCCTGTTCGGCTGCAGTTTTTTTCTGGTGGCTGCTCAGCAGTGCTGATTCGATTGCGCCGGAGGTTTTGTGCTTTTTTTGTTTTCTTTATCTGCCTCGTTTTCGGGCGAGGTGTGGGCTGTCTTCTGAGGCAGAGGCTGGTCGACGGAATCGCTCGCGACAGCGACGCGGCGAAGATAAATCGGCGCCGCTTGGCGAGGCGCTCGGGGTCTGGTCGGTTTGATTCGGGGCTGCCACTACGTCCAGAGACGGGGGCGCCAACCTCTTCCAGCTTATACAAGTGGAGCAGAGAGATTGAGCCAAAAGCGTCCAAAATTCGGCGGGCTCTATCTAGTTCGTGCACACCTTGCGAATTTTGGCAGCCCATTACTTGCGGGCATGACATTAGGTGGCACGCTTTTTTCTCAAGTCCTTGACTATTTTCAAATGTGCAAGCCTCTGGGGTGTTTCCCATGCCGTTTGGGGCCCCTTTGCTTCTTTGAATCGCCATAGGGATCCACGCTTTTGATCACTATCAGCATTGTGCTCCCAGGGTCTTGGTCATTGATTCTCATCATGTTCATGACAGTCCGTCGTGCGTGGGACCATCGTCTTCGTTAGTTTCTTGTTCATCATTGGCGGAACAGGGGAACTGGATCAGTGGCTATTCTTGGTTGTCTTAGATCTTCGCGGTTCCAGACTCAGGTCTCCCGGAGTATCCAGCTAGAGCAACTCTTCTTGAGGAGTGAGCTGCCTTTCTGATTATTATTCCAAAAAAATTGGTGAACGAACCGGTACCCCATAGCGAGTGAACCTGTGCACACAGCCAGAGTGCTGAGCACTCACCGGAGGCGTTGCGCAGGGCTCCAGCCTGCCTTCGAAGGTGAGACCTGTGGGGCTGGCAGGACGACGATAGCGCCGGCACTTAGTTAGCTTTAGCAGCTAGGAGGATACTTGATGGTAATTACCCTGTTCTCTTTTCTGTCTTCCTCTGGTCTTTCTTTTTTCTAGTTTGGTCGGCCCCGCCCCAAATTGTTATTCCAAAACACCTCATAGGACATCCAGAGTGCTGAGAGCTTCTGAACTTCTTGAACAAGATCGCAAAATCGTTGCCTTAAACTTTTTGGACTTAAAGTTATTTCCCACTGACTTTCTTAAGCGATCATACTCAAGCTCTTTCTTTTATCATTGCCCCATGCCTCCATCCACTTTTTAGTCTCTTATTCGGTTTATGTTAACCTTAACACAAATATGATGCGATCGGGTTTGAATTTTTCTTGGTTCTGATGCGCGACAGTTACTTCTTCGCTCTCTATATTTTCCGATGCGGAAAACACTCCCGGTGAGCATCAGGACCGTCGCGGTCCTGGTCTCATTCACGAAGAGCGGTTTCTCGTCCCAGATCTTCTGGGAAACAGCCCCAAGGGGCCGCTTTTGCCACCCTCTCCAAGTCGCGTCGAATGATGGTTTTTGGTTCATGTCTCTTCTGGGCTAGGAGTTGTGGATGGCAGCAGTTGTGCCTGGAGTCGATTATTTCCCGTCAACGGAGACGATTCCGAAAGCCTAGGTCTGCTGGGTGAAGTTCCCGAGTTAGAGATTTTCAGCGCATGTTCCTGTGCAGATCGAGGAACGAGATTCGGGAGGATGGTTTTGTCCAACCGTTCTTCTTGTCGCGCGGGGAAAAAATTTGCATTACGAGATAGCAGCGCAGAAGACAGGAGAGGCCAGAGACACCAGCACGCCACGACGCAGAAGAAGAACATTCGTGGTTAGGCTGGATACCCTTGCCAAAAGCGATGTGGTGCCGCGGTTCAATCTCACGACAGCTGGTCTTGAAAACTTGTTTCTCTCATCTGGCACTTTGTCAACATCCGCAAAAACGTCAAGTGCCACAACGAGCATAGAAATCGTGAAGGACCGAGCGGCGCCAAGACCCACGAGCATTATAGAAGCCGTGACAGATAATAAAGTCGTGAAGGATCAAGCAGCCGCTCCCTCCCTCCAATTCAATCCTGTGACTGTTTCAGATCTGAAACAGCTATTTTCGCATCGAGGATTTCTGCCATCATATTTCCTTGTGGACGACGAGAGTATGCGCTACAGGACAACAGACGGGGACGAGCCAGTGCCCGCCTTCTGCCGATTTTTTCGTGGACAAGTAGCGGTAGCACGAGGAGCAGGCTCGACACAGATAATTCCTGGGGAAATAGCAGTAGCACCAAATTCAAATTTGCGCAGGGATTCTTTACTGCCGTGGATTACACGGCGCAAGTTGTATCCCGAGAACAGGATGTCAGAAGCGGATCCTGTCGGCCTCCAGCACTCCAAGATATATCTCTCGACGTCACTCGACGCCATAGCCACCGAAGTGGAATGGCCTCTCAGTTCCAGACCATCCGGCACGAAGCAATGCTGCGATTCGCGTGAGGGGGTAGCCCTCCAACGGGCACTGCTCACGAAGCCGGAACACGAAGACCTCTTCCAAGTCGACGCGGACGGGGAAAAAGTTCTCACGGTTTTCCTCTGTGCCGGAGCAATGTTTTCCGCATACGAGCGGATTGCTTATTTGATGCCAAATGCGGCAAACGCGCACCCGCACGTAGACCACGACGGCGCGGGGCCATCTTTATCATCTGCTTCTACTAAGAACGCCAAAAATTCTACTAGTTCTTCATCTAGTAAGAATGCTAAAAATGGTGCTAGTCACAACTCTGAAACAAGCGCAACCAGTTCACAAGCAGAGCCGGCGGATGGGGGCACTGGTTTGCCGAAGTATCGCTTGCGGGGAATCTCAATGGAGGCGCGTGCCGAAAGAGTCGGATCACAGGCGAAAAATTTCGGATCATGTCGTACTAGTGCTCCGGATCATGTCAACAGCGTTGAAGGTGTCAACAATTATGGCTACCGCGAAAAATCCATCTCGTCCATAGGGATCCCACAGGCATTCATATGCGCCCCAATTATACAAGGGAAACACTGACGCATACGCTTGAGGGCTCATTTTCACAAAGATGAGTTTGATTTTTCACAAGGAAGAGGTCTAAAACAGCGGAGGAGGTGCTGACCACCGAAAAAGCACGAGGGCCAAGAAGTCGTCGTGTATTAAGGACGACGAACTCTACAGCTTCAATTGGCGCGTGGCTCCTTGGAATTTCCTCGGTCGTCTTGCGTCTACGAAAGTGAGATCATCTACGTCGACCAAGACCGCGTCGTCGCTACTCTCTCTCGCGAAGCAAGTGGAAGTATTACAAGTCGATATTGATTCTTTTGTTAAGGCAACGACCGCTGAAGCAAATTCACATCCTTCCTTCGTATGTCGTATGGACTTCATCGTATGCATCCTTTCTTCGTATGGTTATATTACCATCCTTTGTCAACGGGAACGGGCTTCTTTTTCAACGGATGTGACAAAGGTGCCACGACCCAGGGATGGTCTCTCTCAAGGAGAGAAAGGGAGAAGGAAGATGCCTCGACGTGGTGGTCCCGTCTTTCTAGGACCAAGAGAGAAGGAAGATGCCTCGACGTGGTGGTCCCCCTGGGCGCTAATTTTCACGGAGTTTTGGTTGTCCAGTTTTTGGACTTCGTCAAGCGACCAAAGTTGGTCGTTGTCGAAACCAAAGCCGAAATTCTTGTGCCCTCGAGTTTCCGGTACGCGTTTCAAGGCTCGCCGTCGACGCGTTCTGGCCATCAGACGAACTTTCTGAATCGGAGGGGTGCCAATTTTGCCTTCTGGCGCTTTGAACTGGAAAAGAGAGGCTATTATCTCGCGCGAATCGTCGAGAACGACTTGTATTTCGTGCGACTGCAGCAACTAAGTACATCATGTTGAGGTATCTCGATCTACATCTTGTACGATGGAACATAATGATAATACAAGAGCTGCAGCTGAGATGTTGAACACGACAACGAGTTGCAGCTGTGCGAATGCAGCTGCACCTTCGGATGGCCAGCTTCTTCTAGATGGAGAAAGACTCGAAAAGCAAGACTCCAAAATGCTTGCCGTGATCAGGCACGCGACCCGGAGTCATCTTCCTCCATATCTTAGTGGCCCCTCTACTTGTTCTACTGCAGTAACGGAACCCGTGGACGCAACATCCGTTGTGAAATGGTACATGTGGCAGAAAATGACACAAGCAAGCAATCGCCGGCCGCTGCACGTTCTCCAGCGGCTTCAATTGGGGCGATTTTTACCTTCCTCTGGAAACACATCTGGAATAGATACCTCTGGAATGAATCTTTCTGGAATAGATTTCGCACAGGACAAACGACACTGGTTGGAGTGGCTATTTGGGAGTCTTGGTTTCTCCAGTGAAGTCCGAGACGTTCGGAGTAAGTACTAAAAAACCCCCTACTTCTGCTCCATTCTCTTAAGGCAACGCAGACTCCTGCATCGACCTAGCACGTGGCGATCCTGCACCATCAGCGTCTGGTGATCCTGCATCCTCAGCGTCTGGTGATCCTTGTTGGTCCCTCGTACTATTGATGAATCAAGTTCAAGTTGTTCGACGTTGTACCTACACGCGGCACCTAGAAAAGGAAGCGTGGATCATGTAAGAATATTTATATATGTACCAGGGAGGGAGGCCCCCTCCCCCCCCCCCTGTGGATCATATATATGTCATCTTTCTCTTCATCTGTCTGGCATTCTATCAGTTCTCATCTAATTCTCCAGTGAAGTCCGCGAACACTGGGAAGACGAGTGGGCCGACGCGGGTTATCTCAGTCTCATGGCGAATGTCTGGAGGAATCTCACCGGGGATATCACGGCGGATCAATATCATGGCGCGGATGGTGCCAACAAGGGCAATAACGCAGAGCTCACATTTTTGCTGACTCCTAATTTGGGACTCATAGGAACCACCACGGGTGTCATGAGGAGCTGGTAGGCTGCAGATTATCTGCGACGGACATCTTGCTTTCGTGTCTCTGAGTAAGTGAGTAGATCAGTATTTTTCGGAACATTTTTCGTGGCTCCGACACATCAAGCCGGAGCATTTAGGGTTAGACTTCATAGGCTAGCGCACAAGGCCGATAAAGCGTATCTACCATAAATCTGACTTACTAGTTGCAGTGCTGCGGTGTTTTTCTCAGCATTAGTCATGGACTTTCTTCAAGATTATTGATACCGACTTCAGGCAGATCTGTGCGACAACAGTCTACTAGTTGTAGCAACGCCAAAAAAAAGTGAAAAATACAACCAATGCATAGCCGAGTGACTAAGACTATATGCATAACGGAGCAGCGTATTGCCTCAATCACTATGGGCATTAGATACTAGTTCTTTTTTAGTCTTTTTTTGTAATTATTGGTAGTCACTTTGTTAGCCAGCAGCGCCTATTTCTTGTCTATTTCAGTGTTACAGTTCATGCATCATTCTCTTTACGTTTCGTATTGTCTTTCTGGCCCTCTGTCTTATTCTTACTAACCCAGCATAGTATGCTCTTATGCTCTCTTTTTAGCTCCATAGCATTACCTGAGCTATCCGCCCGAGTTTCTTGGGTGTTAATATGCAACTAGCAATGCCCTAGTTTCCCTTCTCCTCCTCTTTAATTTAGGTTCTCCATTTTATATCGCCCCTGTTCTTTCTATCTTCTGCGCCACCTATCACCAGATGCAGCTCTTCGATCTTCTTGTTGAAATATCTTCTTGTTGATTTATCCCGTTCTTTAGTAGATTTCGTGTGCTTATAGTAGTTCTTTTTTGTACACCTCAGAGGACAAGGTTTGCATGAGCCTGGATTTGAACGAGACTGCTACGAATGCTCATGGCATGTGTCAGATAGTAGAGATCTGCGGACATCGCGATGGCTGACTCAGTGAAGTGCCGACTCTTTTGAGGGATGGGGATGCGCTTGGCGATAATAAAACACCACCGGGCCCCCCGCAATGTTGTAGAAGGGGGTTCGTTCTCGACCTTAAAGACAAGCCTCGTCCTCCCATCCCTGAAGCATATCTTTGGCATTTAGGCTTCCTCGGTTCGATAGCCGTACTTACTAGTCTATGCACCCCCGCCCTTTCCCCTGATCTTCACACCCGCGGCGTACTACTTCGGCCTACTATGTACTGCTGCAGGTCTTCGTCTTCTTCAACACAGGATCTCTTTGGTGCAGATCCTCGTCTTACTTTTGCTCTGATCATGTTGGCTCAGTCTTCCACCGCCTTCCTTGCTTTTCCCTATGTGCTTAGAACTTCCAAAGGGCGCACGCGCTCAAGTGAAGCCAGGCGCGTGCTCTACAAAACTCTTCTACATCTAGACTGATGACGGTGGCGGCCTCTTGTCATCGGGTACGCCCATTCTCTCTCAGTCGTGCGAGGCGTTTCCGCTGAGTGTCCCTCCCGCCCAGCCCGCTCTTGGAAGACGGGCGCGTCGCCTCAGCGAGTGTTCGCTCCTTTGTCTTATGCTGCTATATTGGCCAAAGGCTGTGGCCGTCTTTGGACTTAGTGAGGTGTGGATCATGTTACATGTCGCGCGTGCTCTCCACTTCGTTCCGCCACGTCCTTCGCCGGGTAGCGGCGCGCTCCAGGAAGTGTCTCCGTCGCCTGTACCGACAGGGGTGCGAAGTTTCTATTGGGAAGAGTCTAGCTTCATCTGGTGCTTCTGTTGTCGGTCAGCACGGGCTGCGTGCCGTAGTGCGGCACGGGCTACGTGATGTCACCGGAGATACATAGCTGCGCGGGAGGTGCTCAGACAGCTACCCCTGGCTTCCTCGTGCCTCTGTGTTTCTTGGTCCTTTTTTTTGAAATCACTGACGAAGCTTCCCCGGTTTTTTCTGGCAGTATTTGATAGATTCTGCTGCTTCTACACCGGTAGTCTGCCTGTGGGGTAATGTTGTAGCTCTCTTCATTCAAGCCCTGTTCCTCACTCCGCTTATTATAATTAAAGCATCCAAGCTTACTGGTAAAAAAGCAGTCTGCGCCACATGCTCAACCACGTGGCCTTTGTTCAAAAGCGCAATTAGAACATAAACAGGCGCGATGGTACCGTAATAAGCTGCATCAATCTATCATACATAAGCACTACCACCACCAGCAAAATGGCCCTGAAGTGGAAGATGGTCCTCTTGTCCCGTTTTTGTTCCGTCTTTGCTGCTTTGCTTGCACCTGTCTTGTATTGCAGCTGTGGTCTGGTAGAGGGTTCCTCGTCCTACTACGAGGCTCTAGAAGTCGACCCGAAGGCGGATGCCGCAGGTATCAAAAAAGCGTACCGCAAACTGGCCATGCGATGGCACCCGGACAAGAACCCGGACGATTCAGAGGCAGAGAGGAAGTTCCAGAGCATAGCAGAGGCGTATGAAGTCTTATCAGATCCAGAGAAGCGTCGACTCTATGACGATAATGAAGATGCGGGGCGTCCTCATCCGGGCGCCCGCTCTGGACCGTTTGGTAGCGCGTCTGGACCGTTTGGGGGGCCGTTCGGTGGGACGTCCTTTTTCCAATTAGGGGCACTGGTCTAGAGGCGTTTTTTGTTGCCGTTTGCTATGTCTGCTCTCCGAAGGGAGACAAAGTAGAGTATGATAAGAAAAACGAGAAAAAATAGTGGAGAAGTCGTAGGCCCAACCCGAGTCGACTAGAATAATCGTCATCAGTAGAAACACCAAAGCCCTGGCGCTTCTAATTCATGACTTTTTTCACGACGGAGCCGCAAGCATGCCAGGCAAACGCGTGAGGCACATGGGCGAAGTCGATCAGCTTCTGCAAGAAAGAAGATCTTGGCTGGGCACCAGAGATCAAAAAAGAGCGTCCTCTTACGGGTTCCCACTTTACATCCCTAACCAGCAGCATCCACCCTGATTCTCCACCCTGTCTCTTCTATTTCCAATAATTTCAGATAAGTCACCAGGGAAGATGTTCACCTTCATCAGGGAGGGCGTTCATCTTCATCTGAAGGGCAATGTATTAATGTTAAGTGCGGCGCAACGAGAGCGACCTCATCTAAATAAAGTCTGCAAGTGGGGCGGGAGCGCCGATTCTTCTCTTTCACGTCTATGGCGCGTTCCGGTCTCTACGCGGCTCCTGGATGGATGCGGTATTGTCTCACTCAAACCTGGTAGATTTGTGCCACGTAGATATCTTCCGGTCACAGGGTGAGGTAACCCAAACCTTCCTGCAAGTGCGCACGTATCCCACGCTTGTCTTCGTGTACCGCGGAAAAAGAATACCCTTCCAGGAAAATGGGGCACCATCGCCGCGAGGGACGATGCCACCAGAGCATCGACTGTTCCGCTTCGCCGCCAATAGCGTTCTGAATTTGCGAGGTGTGATACCTATAGTGGTGCGCAGCGTGAGAGGTCTGCGAGAGTTTCAGAGATTACAGCCTTAAGGCTTGTTGAAGCATGGATTTCATGTTTAAATAAAGCCTTCTCTTCAACTTGAGAAGCGGCTAAAAAGTGAAGTGCTTCAATCTTTAACATCCTGGTGGTTCCTCACAACTACGAATTCTCTTCGTACTGCCGCAACAACTCAGCGTCTCGCTGTTTCAACTCGTTTTATGGTCATACATAGAATCTATTAGCTTTAGCTATACTCCACGAGTGAGTAGCTACACTCCTACTATACTACTTCTACTACTATTATCTGACCCCTGGCACTGAGATAAAAATATCTATTCTTGGATGTGTATTGGTATCGGGAGAGGTCGCATAGAAGACCTGCACTAAGAGCAGCTCAATCCCTTAACATTGATGTTGATGGTGCTTCAAAAATTCATTCACTTGGCCTTCTTCGGTTCAAAAGATCAAAGTGCTTCAAAAGTCAAAGTGTTTCACTTGGTCTTCTTCGGTTCAAAATCACTATCATTTTATCACGCTTGAGAAGCTGTAAAGATCTTGGCCCTCGTCGGTTCAAGTCATCACTTTTGATTGCATTATTTTCTCTGGCACTCACTCATCTTGCACTTCTGACCTCGTAATCTTATATGAAAAACAGGCACACCACTAGGGCCTGAGACTCTGAAACAAATTAGACGGCCAGAGTAGCTTATTACTTATGTGGCCTGGCAGAGAGGCACTCGGTGAAAGTTTGAAACTCTAGTAGTGTCTAAGAGTTGCTCAGCAGCTCGCTTCCCAAGAGGGTGCTCGACAACAAGGCGACGCGAAGGCCGCGAAGTCGGTGCTAGTTGGCGCCGTTTTTCCACCTGACGAGCGTGGTGGTATAGTTGAGGCAGGAACTAAGTGGCTGACTAAAGTGCGCAACCTACTTGCGAGGTATATTAACCCGCTTCATTTGACTTGTAGTGTTTCTTTTTCTGTATGCTAGGACTACACCGATGAACGCGAACAAGCACAATCAAGGACGCCAGCGCGCGGAGGAGGCCTGGCAGGCCAAGCCAGTGGTGGGCTGTGCTCCTGGGGTTCTTGGTTTGGGAGATTGTCGCTGCGTCTTTTGTAGGGAATACCGAAAGGCCGGCGCTGAGTGCCAAGCTGTTTGGCCGGACTCAGGCAGTCGCTTCTGGGGCCCTGACTCGAGAAATCTGCAGAAAAATCCAGCGCCCCAACGACGGGGGCCGACCGTAGCGGGTGTGGGTAGTGGGTGGCTCCAAGAGGTCCCGCGGCCTTATCCTACCCCGCCGGGGTAAGGGTCGGCTCCATGGGTAAGCATCCAGGTGCAGCAGTTGGGTCCGTATGTTTGCGACTTCGGTGGGTCTTTGGCCGATCGTTTGCGTTTTAGTTATCAGGCCGCAGCCCTCGACGGTGGGCGAGTATAGTAACCTACACAGCGCCGCGCTTCTTGTTGTTGGCAGGGTGGGGTCTGCCGCGCGAACGCCTGCGCAACTGCTGGGAAGACATGCACCCCACGACCCGGATGGTGGGTGAGGTCCCACCTACCGAAGCGCTGAAGTCTGGACGAGGCAGCTCGTGGGGCTTCGTCAAGATAGAAGACAGCCCACAGTGTGGCGCTCCATTGTATGACAGGACGCCGCGGCCACGAAAGCAATTTGGTCGGCGAGCAAAAAACTGCGCGGATCGATGCCGAGGGGGTGCCAGGCTTCCAAATGTGTGCGAGTTTTACCGCGTTCGGGGTCTCACCGCTGACCAGAGGCTGCTCGCAAGCTGGGCCCCTCGGCCGCCCCGCTGATATGCTTGGGCCCATGACAACGGGCGCGAAAGGGCAGCGGATAAAGAACTCAGGAAAACAGTGAAGGGGGCCAGCATTCCCGCGGCTGTCGGGCGGTGTGTGGTTGTCTCGATCTTCACGGGCTTGGCGCTATTTGTGTGGATGCGTATGCATGTGGTTCAGTGGCCACCGACCGGCAGAAGCAAAAGCCGCCGCCCACTCAGGTGGCAGGGGTTGCGGTTGTGCGGAGTTGTGTCGCCAAAGAGGTGCCCACGTTGTCACAGTGTTGAAAGGATGGCCGTCACCGGGCGCCCCATTGGTTTGCGGCATTTTCGCGGAGGGTCGCTCTGTCGGGCTGGGTGCCGTCTTAGTTTCGGCCTGGCGCTCGTGGCTTCTGTCGTCTCTTGGTATGTTCCCCGCCTTCTTTTGTGTCTCGGTCCTTCCTCGTCTTCTGGTTCATTCTCGTCCTCGTTGTTCTGTCTCTCCGATGTCGGTAGTTTGTGGCTTCTTTCTCTTATAAATATGCCTCGTTGTTCAGCTCGTCGGCTCTTGCCTTCCTCTATTTCTTCCAACTCTTGTATCTTTCCCGTCTTCCTCTCTCATTTCCTCCTTGCCTTCCCTCGTCGTCGTCGTGTCGTTGTTTCTCTGGCCGTGTCCCTTATGCCGGATTCTACTAGGGAGCAAGCGCGCGCTCGCGTGTGGTAGTCTACTTGCCTGGTATATTAGAAAGCGAGCGTTGCGCTCGCTTTGGTGTTTTCCCGTCGTGGGTGTGGACTGCGTCGGCTGTGCGTAGGTCTTCCGGTGCTTTGTTTGTTTGTGTCGTCGTTTTGTTGTTGAGTTTGTTCGCCGTGTCCTCTGGCCGGTGTCTTTCCCTCAATTGAGGTCGGGCTCGGGTGGGCGATCTGGTTGCTTGAGAGTATTGCGAGCAGATCATCCGAACAGAATGAGCGGAGTGGTGGCTCCGTCTGTAGCGCAGCCAATGAGTATACTTCTGCTCTCTACCTCCGATCAGCTCTACCCTTTTTCCCGCCCTATCCTCTTGTATAACAGTGACAGAGTATATAATAAAGTCCTTAGGCTAGGCAATAAGTGTTGAGCTCGCATTCTTGGTAGATGGTAGAAGGGCTTTTTAATAGAAAGCCGAGCGGCGATCTACTCCGTCTACAAATTTCGTCGGACTTATTATTCAGGGAAAAAGAATCGCATGGAGAAGCTAAGCAGACTCAATAAAGTGGCATTATTCGAAAAGACATAGTAGAGGGCAACAACTCCGTCTCTAAGTATGCTGTCGGATTCGCGCCGATTCTCCAAGCCATCGGAGCCAAAGTCGTGGAAACAACTCTTATGAGAATGCGCGGACTGTTTATACTTTCATCTTCTCGAAATTCAGACGCAAGGGCAAGTACGTACTCAAGAAATGCAACAAGGTCATCAAAAAAGTTCACGAAATATTAACTCAAATTATATTACGAGGAGAAGAAGTTCATTATACAAGTGCAAGTAGTCTCGTTAGAAGTTGTTAAAGATAGGCACTGCTAACCTGCCAAACCAGAGACGCTCCTCCCTCTCCTACTGAACGTAGGTCAACAAGAGACTATCGCTCACCCTTCGCGTCATCATCTTAGAAACTTTTCCTGTCCCTTTTTCTTGTGATCTCTCGCCTACTGTAATTAGGTTAGTTTTAATATTACAGAACTTCCTTGCTTACAATTCAAATTCAGTGTATCGTCGAAACTATTCTCCCTCTTTCGGTATGATTTTGGCTATTAATTCATACATCATTATCAACTTTCTTAAGTAGAAAAGTCGTGCGATAAAAATCTCTGTCTTTTTGCAGTATCTTTATCGTTCTAATTTCCTCTTTCTGATGGATAGAGCGGGCCTTGGAGGCGGAGGCGGTCCTTGGAGGCGGCTGGTGGAGACAACTTTTCTGCCCGAACTCTCTGAAAAAGCCTACTCCAAGCTTCTTTCTGTTGTTCATTTATGCGGGATGAATGTTGTTTGTTATAATTCACTTTAATAACAGCTATGACGCCCTTATGGCAGTCTGCGCGGAACTTTGTGCGAGCTTTATTGTATTGCACTGCTCTTACTATGACTATTTGTAAGTTATGTGATGACAGTCTGCCTGTTACTATCTTCTCGTATAGATGTCATTCCACGACCAAACCTAGAGAGACACGATCTCCACGAGCTATGGATGGTATTCCACGACTCACGAGCTGTTGACATCGATAACCTAACCTGACCGTCGCAGGAAATGTTTCGCGGCCTTGCTGGTGATTCAGTGCAATTACTTGAGACGCAGTGATGAATGAAAGTCCAAGAGAATGACATCACAAGACTTGCATTCATTAAAGAGTTTGCTTATCAACATCCTACATCTTGGCATCTTAGCTTACAACTATACTTATTCACATCATGGTAGTCTTCCAGTCGTGGAAGTGTGCGAGTGCAGCATTCATATCAACGTCTTTCTAGACCACCATTCTTCATATCAAACGAGTACGAAAGGAGAGAGGAGTTCTGGTATGAAAGGAAGCAGACACGGCATCAAAGACCAAAGAGACGAACCTAGGAAAAAATACGCTAACGATCGCGGGAGCGATGCCGCTGGACACCATAGTAGAAGAAATATTATGTCGTGGTGGAAATCGACGTGGAGAAATAGTCATTGCGTTGAGGTGCGCTGACAGAAATATTTGAAAACTAAAATAAGCGCGTAACAAGTATATAAATATATACTACTTATGATATGCGAGTCTCTGTTGAGATGGTTCCGTAGATTACAGCATCTCGCTCATTTCGATGCCCTTTTTTCGATTAGAAAAAATATTCAAATGAGATTATGTTGGAGCTGCCGTCGGCGACAACAGCGATTAGGCTTACAATTTCTCGCATGGTCAAGCATTGTAGTTAGTACTAATCGTGGGGATATCACTCACTCAGAACTACGAAGGAAAGCTTCTAGGCAAAGAGAAGAGCAAGGCTGAAGAGGTTGAGGGCAATGCTAAGGCTAGTAATATAGAGCACGCCTAAAAAGAACCCAAAGACCCTCAACGGAAGCCTTTTTCTCTAATGCGCTTCCGCGGTCTGCATTGGGTCAGCATGCTATTGTGTACGACCCGCTCGCCGCAGAGCCGGAAAAAGCAGGTCACGTGATTCCGCTAGAATCGATGGACGGGAAGCCGATGGGCTCAGCCGTAGACTGGGACCTCTCGAAATTTACGAACATGCAATCCACACCTTTCATTAGAAGCGAATCAGGCTCTTCTCTGATGATTTCTCGCGTACGCCCTTGTTAAGGCCTACCGAGAAGGCCACTTGTTTCGGTTGTAAGTGCATAGTATTGAAGCAGCGCATTTTTATCGAGAAGGCCCCTTTTTCTTTTCCAACTTGTAGCAAGTCTGCCTAGTGTATTAATCTATGTATTGAGATTGACGCAGCACAACTTTTCTTCTATCTTATATACCCTCAAAAAAAGTCTTGGTTTACAATATACCATCGGAATACTTCTACATCTACTATGGGAGGCCCATGTTAGTTTACAGAAGCAGAACACCCCCCCCCGCTTTCTGGGCATGCAGAAATAGTATATAAAGGTTTTGCTAAGCAGTTGATGCGGCGACTCTAGAAATAGTATGGGAGATTTTCTAAGCAGTTGATGCGGCGAGTCAACGGCTTCGCTGCTCAGCGACCTATAGTCGCTTTGGATGCTGACTCAGCCAGGTCGGTCCCACGCGACCACTTGTTTTTGGGATTGAGAACAGAAGAATTTCAACAGTTAAGGCAGAAACGGTTAATACGCTTGAGTATCATGCAGAGAGAGTAAGAGTATGCAGCAGGTAAATAAACTATGGATGGATGTCTGGCTAGATGGATTAAGTAAACATCATTCAAGTAGTTCATATTATGTGGGGGAATAACATCAAGTAGAGTACAGCTCTAGCTCTAGCATGATGATGTTAATGTGACATTGGATTTTGGAGTACGCATCGGTACGCGTTGCAATATGAGTACAGCTCTAGCCCTGCTTCTCTCCTTCTACAAGGTGATACGCGAAGGCGAAGGCTATAAACTAAAAACAACTATTTAACTATTTACAAAATAACTATATAATTTACATCAAAACTATTTACAACTCTTCTACATGATCTTCAACTTGATGATTTATATTTGCTTACAACTTTACTTCTTGCTCTTCTTCATGCAACTCATAAGCACAAAAAAAACTCTTCTACAACTTGGCTCAACTCTCTTCTACATCATGAGCAACTTGGTGGATGTTAATACATCTCTTCTATAGTATACATCTATTCTTCTTCTCCTCTAATACGTCTCTTCTATACATACTCTACATATATCTTCTCTTCTTAATACATCTCCTCGTCTTCTTATTAATACATCTCTTCTATCTTCTGATCTAAGAAATTTGGCGTTCGAGCAGAGGGCACTGGTTGTGGAGGTGTGTGATCAGCTGAGGGAAAGGAAAGTGATTAGGCGTTGCGTAGCTCTCGACAACGTGGCTCGTGGCCCACGGTTGCCAGACGAGTCCCTGAAACTCGAGTTTTTCGTAGTTCGCAAGAGCACGGGTAATCGTGAAGATCCCCATGATATTATGAAGTCAAAACGATCCTCGGATACATTTAGATATTGTTATCACTCTTTATTTGTGCAAAGTACCTATTTTCTACTTGAGAAACTTGAAGTTTCTACAAGCTGAGACTTTACTTCTTGAGAGCTCGTTGGCCTGCTTCATGAAGAGCTCTGCGACAACTGCGTGGGAGCTCATGCGGGTAGATTCTCACAAGCAGCCGCAGAAAGATTCGCAAACGAATTGCCGCGTCAAGGATGACGAGCAAGAGACGCGGCATTTGATACGGGCATGCACACTAAGGATAATGTCTACTTATCTTGCATTATTTCTCAGACCAAGTAGATCATCGAGGCTCCACCCCTCTCTTTAGTAAAAAATGTAGACGGCTGTATGCAGTATTAAGTACGGTTTTCTTTTTCTTACATCTTCAAGGGATAGCAGAAATGAAGTTGGTAGATAGAGGGATAGCAGACATCGGGTTGGCAGTGTGCTCTAACTATCTCTTCATAACTATAAGGGGTAGAAGTATACGCACCCCTTGTCAAGAAGTACTAGACACTGCTTTAGTCATGATTAGGCTGCTTTGCCTTCCTATCCTGCTAATTTTTTCTACTCCATGTCTCTCCTTATATATTCATAAATTTTCTGGCTCCACCACCACTATATTAAGGTGAAAGGAAGAATGGCCATCATCACGGCTATCAGATAGCCGTGATGATCTGTCTCGTGTCTACTTCTAGATGTTGATGTTGCACCATCTAGACACGATTCATATTTTGCATTTGTTGCTAGGGTACAAAACGAGGGCTCAGTAGATCTGTGGTGGAGCAGAACCGACTACGAGCCTGGACCCCGCGCGCATAGCTTAGATTAAGGCTAAGATCCCTCATCATTCTACCTTAGATTAAGGCTAGAAGCCTTTTGTCTGCATAGCATAGATAGATCAAGGCCAACATCTCTCATATTCCTACCTTAGATTAATAGGGTAGGAGCCTTTTGTCTGCATAGCATAGACAGATCAGGGCCAACATCTCTCATCTTCCTACCTTAGATTAATAGGNTTGTCTGCATAGCATAGACAGATCAGGGCCAACATCTCTCATCTTCCTACCTTAGATTAATAGGGTAGGAGCCTTTTGTCTGCATAGCATAGACACATCAGGGCTCAGATCCCTCATCTCGACCTTTTGTCTACATAGCTTAGCTTAAAGCTAGCGTCACTCATCAATATGAGGCTTTTGTGTTTAAGTATCTGAGGCACAATTGGTATAAATAAGAGATTGGGATAAACGATGAATCTTGACTACATGACTCCTTTATTTCGTCTTACAGTGATTCCTTTTCATCTTCTTATTTTGAGTAGTTTCAGTTTTTCGGTTTCTCAAATAGAATAGAAAAGTCTTCTTGGTCTGGTTATGAAGTACAACTTTATTCCCGCGCTAGTGATCTTTGTTGTAGTATTGTTAGTTTGCCAGTACTCGTCTTGCAATGACAAGAGGACAACGCTACTCAGAGTCAGACACTCCTCGCACTGGGAGCATCAGTACTGGAAACATCATCCCCACCACTGCTACGCCAACTGCTACGCCTCCCACTACTACCACTGGGACTCACACCTCTACTCCTAGGAATTTTTCTAATAGTCATACAGATCAGGTTAAAAACTACACCACCACTGAAAATTCTGAAACTGATCTGAAACTTCTGAAACTGAAGTAGTACAATACCGCGACAACTTGAGACCACCAAGGACATCATGCTCTGGGTGATGTAATATGGTAAGAACCTCTAACTAGGGAAACCGGCACAGAGGTGGCACGTCTTATCCTACTGTTAAGGCTTGTGAAAATTCTTGAGAAAAATTCTTAGGCGGATTGCCAAATAGATTTACATCGTAGAGGCTTGCGAAAATTATTGTGAATTTGTTGAGCAATAGGGATAATCGCGATCGACGAAAGTCCTCTGCGAGGTCATCTTGGTCCTCCTGTCGGGCTCCCTGTGTGAATAAACGAACAAGACATCATGAGATGCTCACCACTACAAAGATGCTCAGAACGCAGTCTGCGTAGCAATTAGTGCGACTCGCCGAGGCTTATTTATTTTGCTTACTCAGATCGACGACGCTTAAACCTGACGAGCTAGCGATCCTAGCCTAACCTTCATATCCAAGTGAAAACCTTAATATCTAACATTAGCTGTTGCCACTTCTGGCACCATCGGCTATGGAGGATGAGGAAGAAAAACACCAATGGGGTGGCATCCAGTGGGACGTGACTTTATGTTGTAGGGGTATTTAATAATACTCGAAAACTCAAGATAAGCGAGTTGTAGCTAAGTAAAATAACAGATGAGTCACCACATGCTTACTGTTACTTGACATAATATCTCCTGCTAGATGAAGGCCTCCGACGTACGCGTAGGGAGGCAGTTTTGTTCTTCAAATGATGTCATGTGAGATGTAGTTGGCTTTCCACTCATGATTCTGTGATAATTTCAATCCCTCCTATACCGAGGTTCCATTTTTTACAGCACCTAAAGCTGTATGTTTATGGTACTACAATTCTCGGCTCTACTTGCTGTAGAAATTCATGCATTTCTAATGCCGAGGCTGTTGTTCTTTGACTGTTGTAAAAATTCCAACTTAATATAAGAGCCAGCTCTCTAATCTTTCTACATAATGTAGTTTTTCTAATCTGAAAGCTGTTTGCAGCGCTTCAGGGTGTGGCTCTCCTACTCTTAGCTGCTGCACCTCTGTGGCAGCAGCAAGCTGGCCGTAAACTTGGTGGAGCAAGCGATAAAAGTACAGGAGCATCTCGTGGAAGAGCAAACGATAGCGCAACTCCTACAAGTTGTACTGCATCTACAATTGATGTCATCTCCCAGTTCTGTCTCTTCTTGTTGTACCACAACACCTCTATTGTAGTTAGTCTCCTTCTTGTACTACTTGAACCTGAACTTCTACAAGAACGTCTCCTAACTATTTTTCCACTTGTTCCCGTAGCTCTTGCTGTACAACAGTCGGTCCCTAGCTCCCCAGCCCTTACTAGCACCGATACACATGAAGCCTCAAACTATACGGTATAGTAGTAGTAGCAGTACTGATGCATAAGCTTGGCTTTAGTGTCCAAATACATGATACGTGAGTAGAAGTTCCAAATAGTATAGTAGAAGTTTCAAATAGCTTCACTCTAGGCCAGCAAGGGTCTTACACGAAGCACATGAGCATGAGCAAAGTAGTAGTAGCAGTACTGCTAATATGACAGAAAAAAGACTACTCCTACTCAAAAATCAAAACCTCGCGAGTGCTCACCCTGAGCCACCTGAGCGGACCGGCGTACCTGATGGAGGGTCTGCAGCCTCGGACAGCGGTGGGTAAGTGCAGTGTCTTAAACTAGCTAGTTAAAATAGGACTAGACTGACAGGCCCAAACACCCTCCTCTTCCCCGAGGCTCATCCCCACTTGCCCCCAAGCAAGACTGAGCCCTCCTACCCGCGCGCCGCTGGCTTTCGACGCCTGAAATCGCCGTTCCTGGATGACGTTTTTGCATATTCCAAGCTCCGGCACCAACCTCGCAACGCTTTGAGCCCTGGGTGCCTTGGTCATCTAGGTGCAGCACATCCGGAGTCGTTATGGCAAAGATGTCGCTTGTTATGGCGTAGCTGAGTACTTGGCTAAGGTCGTCGAGTGGAAAGCCCTTCAGTGTGTTGGTCTAAAACTCTACCGAGAACAAACCTCTCTTATCCAAGGCCGTCTGATGGGGATGAATGAAGTCCCTTGTGCTGGTCAACAGCGTCGCCTGAGTGAAGCTCAGCTGCTCCTGTCTGCTTTTTGCACTCCGAAAGAAAGGAGAACTGCTGCGAGAATCTGCTCCCATGAGTATCGAGGTCCAAGCAACGCAACGAATTCACTCGAAGAATGTCGTCGCTCCATGATCCAAAACGAGGGCCAGACCGTGCGCAAATGTGAGAGAACAAAGTCGGCCTATCGATCTTTTTGCTACAAGTTCGCTCGAGTCCATTGATAATTACAAAACCTAACTACATGCGGAATAACTTCCCACCGCCCTTCTCTTTCTACGCCTCATATTATCTTACTCAAATGCTGCAGGGGTAACCTTTTCAAACGCTGATCTGAGGTTTAGCAAAGGTCGGCAACGACTCGAGCAAAACAACTAGTCTACTTCTATTTGTTCAAGATGGCCACAACTTCCACCACGATCAAGGACGGCCGCCGTCGCCCCGAGAAGGTTCGCGACGCACTAGATTTGCAAAGAGAAGCTCCCATGAAATGGATCGCCAGAAGTTGCCGAAAGTCTCCGAAAGTTCATCTGGCAAGTGTTGCTCTGATAGATTCGGCAAAGCCAGTAGCGTGACGACGGCGGCGGCTGTCCGTCAGTCTGTTGGTCTCCCTTGGTCTTGGTTGCTTTGCTTCAAGCAGTGAGCCGGGGCCCCGTCTTTCTTGTTTAGCTTGTTCCCTCTGCACTCAGCCACCCCCTTCCTTTCATTGGTTCTTCCTCCTTCCTTCGTTCCTGACTACACACACAAAGACACCTGGCAACCAAGCCCGCTGCCTGGCGCGCTGGCTTGGCTTCTTTCTTGCTTGCTTCCTCTCTCTCTCTCTCTCTCTCTCTCTCTCTCTCTCTCTCTCTCTGACTGCCCCCCCAGTCAGTCTGGTCTGTGTCTGTCAGTCAGTCTGCCTCCCGTTCTCTCTCACTCTGGAGCCAGCTCCCTGCATGCCTTCCATCCATCCTCCGCCCGTCGCTCGCTCTCTCTGTCTCTGTTTCTTTGTGTCTCACTATGTGTGGCCCCTGTCTGACTTTCTTTCTCTCATTCTCCTCCCTGCTCGCTTCTATCTTCTTCTCCTTCGTTCTCTTCCTTGCTCACCTCTGTCTCCCTCCGTTTTTGTTTCTGTCAGTCTTAGTCTGTTGCCTTGTTTCTTTGCTTCATTCGTTCGCTTCGTTCTCCCTCTCATGGCCGCGCGCGTCTCTGTAGTGCATCAGTCTAAGCAATCCACGCACCTGCGCGCCCCTCGATCCATGCATCGACCCACCCACCCACCCACTGCCTGGCGCACGCGGCCCGCCGATGGGCCCAGCCATGGAACGACCCGCGCGCCGGTCGGTCTAGGTAGCTAGGTGCCGCGCGTAGCTATGTACCTGATGAATCTGTCGGACCTATGAATGTATATACATTCATGGCCTAGAATCTACCGGATAGCTAGCCAGATTGATCTACGCGCGAGGGTGTCGAACTATGTATCTAGCATACTATCTAAGTAACTAAGAGCGTGCGAAAGAGTGCAAGAACGAAAGTGAGGCAAGGAGGAGGGCGGCTAGTTTCCGTTACTTCGACGTGAGTGCGCGTCTCTGTGCGGGTGTATCTTTCTATGTATAAGAGAGCGCGCGTCTGTCTGCGTTGCGGTCTCCCTGCCTGGCACCCGCTCGCACTGTGTATCCAGCGGCCTTCCTGGCAGTTAGTCAGTGGGGGCGCGCTCTTGCTCGGCCTAGGTAGCTATTTGCGTATCTATGTGTCTATGAATGTAGGCGCGCGCCCATCCTTCCAACAGGCAGTCTACCCACCGACCTACCAACCTCCCTGGCGGCGTGTGTAGGAGTCAGCGGCAGTCTGTGAATGAGTGTGCCTGTGAGTGTATCTAACTACGTGCGTGTGGGTGTGTGAATGAATCCACGGGCCAGCCTATGTATGTACGAACGAACCAACGCCCCAGACAGTAGCTAAGAGATCACAAGCCTCCAAATTTTCTCAAAGTCCCCGTCGAAGAATGTTGCCCGTCAGTCTGCAGATTGATGCGACGGCAGAACTTTCTTCAACAATTTGACAAAAATGCAGCAGATATGTCAATCAAAAACCGCTCCGCCGTTTTTTGCCGAATATCGCCGATTATTTCCGTTCTTGTTTCTCCCGGTTCCTTAGCTCCGTTTATTTCCGTTTATTTCCGTTTCCTCCGAAAGTTGCCGAAAGTTGCCGAAAGTTTCCGAAAGTTGCCGAAAGTTTCCGTCTTTTTCCGTTAATCGCCGAGGAATATTTTCGGAAACTTTCGGCAACTTTCGGAAACTTTCGGAAACTTTCGGCAACTTTCGGAAGCTTTCGGCAACTTTCGGAGGAAACGGAAATAAACGGAAATAAACGGAGCGAAGGAACCGGGAGAAACAAGAACGGAAATAATCGGCGATATTCGGTAACTAAAGGAAAGTGGAAACACTTTCGGAAACTAACGAAGAGCCACCGGCCTTTTCTTCGATCTCTCGACGCTGCAGCCCTACAGGTGAATGAGTGGGCACGTCGGTCCGTACTCGCGCGGACTCTAAGAAATCCAGACCCATGCATCCATGGACAGGACGCGTCCGCCCTCTCATTCTATCTCTGCCGTACGCTCGTGGATGCCTACAGTAGGCACGCGCACTGGCTCACACATAGACACGCACCATCTACGCACCCAGCCAAGCACTCACGCGCGCACGTAGCCACGTCCTATAGTGTACACAATTAGCCAGCGCCGACCCCTCTAGATATAGCAAGGGCGTGCTTCTGTTTAGTTCTTTAACGTTGATAGATAGATACGCCCACGGATGCTAGGTAGTAGCTAGGTACGCACCCACCACAATGGGGCAGACAGTCTGACGCACTCCCCCACACACGTAACGGCGCCGCGGCCTTCGCCCCGCCCTCTCACTCTGGCGCTCGCACGCGTGCAGTGGGTACATAGGTGGGCGCGTATTCAATATCCTAGATAGCGGCACGCGTCTGCCTTCGTTCTCTCTTTTCCTGTCAGTCAGTCGGTCGGTCTATGCGTCTCATATGTGCGCACCTACTCACATGGATGCCATAGATACTTACGACATGCGTACACCCATGCGCTGTCTCTATGTCATAGGCTGGCACGTAAGAGATGGACTCCTTGACTGAGTGGCGAGAGGGTGGGCGAGTGCGTGACTGACGGGCCGGGTGGGTGGGCGCGAGGGTGAGTCAGTGCATGTATGAACGCAGGAACCAACCAACGCGCGCGAGCGCGCGCCCATCCGTCGGCCCACTCAATCACCCGGCGCGCACTCTCTTCGTTCCTGTGAGTCAATGCATGGCCGACGTGTCTGCGTGACGAGTCACGCACTGAACGAAAGACGGCGCGCGTGCCTACCTACCTACC
Organism: Amoebophrya sp. A25; assembly: GCA_905178165.1. Lineage (NCBI taxonomy): Eukaryota > Dinophyceae > Syndiniales > Amoebophryaceae > Amoebophrya > Amoebophrya sp. A25. The sequence continues at coordinate 77,859 of CAJINU010000094.1, forward strand.
TACCTACCTACCTACGTAGGCACGCACCTACCTAGCTAGGTAGCTGCGTGCCTACCAACCTACTAGTACTACCTAGGTAGGTAGGCTGGTAGGCAGATTCATTGGCTGCCGCTGCTAGCTAGGTGCGTTACGAAAGTAAGTAGGTGCCAGCCTCGGCGCCTATGACATGTATCTGCGAGCGTATCAATGAATCTACCAGAGACTCAATAGACAGCGCGTGAGGCGGCTGAGTGAGCTGCTCTGCTTGTCTCGGACTAAGTTAGTTAAAAAAGTGGCTTGGTTGCTTCTTAGTTACTTTGTAAATAAATAGATAAAGGAGCACCTATATACTTACCTATGCATACTAAACCAACGAACGGAGCCTCGCTGTTAGTTAGCAGTGACTGAGCGCGTTGGTTCGTTGTGAGCGAGTCCATGCATGCACGCCATGGCATGCGTGCATCCATGCACGCATCGATCGAAGCAACTCAGCGACCCCCCGAGGGAACAACTTACAGGCGCCACTAACTACGCCAGCGGGGGGCCCGCGTATGTATGAATCTGAGGACGCTTCACGGGAGGCGCTTTTATCGAGTGAGAGAAAGTCTGCCAGTTGAACTTTCGGAAACTTTCGGGAACTTTCGGCAAGGACCCTCATGGGCCTCCATTTTTGCAACTAGATATCATGCACAACTTGCAGCGCAACTTGCAGCACTTGGAGACGGATGACTTGGGCGATCTGCTCGCCAAGATCAATCGCGAACGCAAGCGCCGCACTGAGGTTGCCGGACCTGGTAAAAAAGCGCTCCCGTTCAACAAAGGAGACGGCGCTGCCTTCTTCTGCTTATTCTTCTACGCGGTCTGTTGATTTAGAACGAAGTAAAGTACGTCAATGCATGTAGTGCCACCTTTAGACCATAAGAAACCAAGTTGGACCTGCTTGCTGACCCGATAGAATTTGAGAACCGTACTGACGTACGGCCCCAGTTGCCCTTGTTGTCTTGGTTTTTTATCACACCTTTGACCTTAAATGCCAACAGATCCGTGGGGAAAGCTGCCGCCTGGCGAGTTGTGCAGCTGGATTGCGGGCGCGGTCTACCTGCCTCATAAGGATGCTGCGGAGGCTTGTCGCAACACCGAGGACGCTCTGCAGATCTTACAAGGCTGGGGACTAAACCGCGACGCTGAAAAAGTACTGATGATTTATCTCCCAATGATCTGAGTGCTGTCGGTCTGCATTCTTACCAGCAAAAGAAAGGGCTGAGCTGTGTGCTCTGTGTTGAAAAGATGAAGTCTCGTCTTTGTTTCAAGCTATTTGCTCTATGTTCCTCGTGGCGACTTAATCTGTAACCACGTCGCAGCTGCCTGGAGACCCCTCAACGAAGTACCAGCCGACCGCGTCCTCTATCTATGGCTTCATCAAGAACCTCTGTCCGGAGGACCGTGGTGAGGCTTGCGAGCCGATCTCTGAGATGAAGAAACAAGTGAGGGACGCTCGCAAGAACCAAGCTGAGAAAGCTCGCATCATGGGCGCTCAGGTATCGGCTAAGTGTTTGCTTACTTTCTTGCTTTGAACGTCTCAGGACCTTCATGCTTTCACACTTGCGGCTCGTGCACTCCTTCATCTTGTCCAAATACCACGCACAGTCCTCTCTGAAGAAGCAGCAAACGCATGGCGCCGCCCATGGTGGCAACAACCAGACGCAGGGCGCTTTTGCCGGCTTTCTGCAGAAGATGACGGACCCCACCAGCCAGCTTCAGCAGCCGCTGATGCTCGGCAATGCCGCTGCTGTCGCGGGTCCGGGAACCATGGCTGCAGCTTTTGCTGCTCACACCAACGTGCCGGTGGGTGGAACCAACGCCGCCAGCTCTCTTGTGTGGTGTCCCTGCCGAACTCGCAGGACATCGGTGGAGCTGAAGGTGGTCATGCCGCTGGTGGCCGCTACAGGAAGGAAGCTCTCCGTCCGGTCTTCGAATCCAAGAAAGCGCCTCGTCGTCCGTGGGAGAACTCGCCTAAGGAGTCTCCGGCGCCGAAAACGAAGGAGCGCAAGCTGAGCTCCTTCGAGGAAGAGGATGTGGGGGAGTCGTGTGCTGCTGTCGCTACTGGAAACGCGATCGCCATCCCGCCTTCTCCGGAAAAGGTGGCCCAGGAGGTGAGAGAGAAGGTGGGCGCGATCGATCTGGAGGCAGCCGTCGACGAGAAGAAGGACGAAGTGAAGAAACAGGCCTCGCCGGCTGGCCCGAATGCTAAGAAGAAGCCCAACGCAAAAGCCAAAGCATCTGGAAAGAAGAAGGGAAAGCAAGACGAAGGGAATGGTGATCCGAAACCGGAGGAGGACAAGGAGAGCGTCGACGTGGGGCAGCCAGATGGTGAGCAAGTCGATGTGAACAAGACGGCCGGCCCGAAGCCGAAGAAAGCCGCTGCTGGTAAGAAGAAGAACGCCAAACCCAAGAAGGCTGCCGCAGCTGAAGACGTCACCGCTGAGGTGGAGGGAGACGCGTCTCGCCTCCTGCACGGTGGTGAAGAACAGGAGCTACCCGCTGGCCAGCCGGGCCCGTAGATGGAGTTGCATCATCAGCGCCTTCTTTGGGAGAAAAGGGGCCATCGGTCCACTCGAGGTCTGTCGTGCTTGCTGCTTTGCGGCGTGAGGAGTGCAGCTAGGCTTCCTACGATTTTTGATCGTTAGAGTTTGGCAACTTGCTGCTTGTGAGTGAAAGAAGACGAAAAACGATGCATGTGGCAATATTATCGAAATTCTTCCAGCTACCAAGATCTCTCGTCCCTGAGTAATTTCCTACCTTAATGCTGTTCAATTCCAAGGCTTTACTTTCTTCATTAAAAAAACAGATGGTCCCCAAGTACGAAAAACACACTACAGCGCTGCGAATTGAGAAGAGCGCTACAGACTACCTATGTGATTTATTTGGTCAGTTTTACCCCAAGACTTATGAGCAAGAAGATGACGCATCTAATTCAGATTATAGAACTACACGACCCCAGCAGCACTGCAAATACTTACTATTTTGATCGGTCATCGACCGGATACCGTGATAGCCAGGCCCTTGACTACTTCACGCTTTACGTTGAAGCTCAACAGAAACCAGTCATAAGATTTCACAGCTGCCAACCACTTGAAAGCAGTAGTCTCCATGGGCTTCGACATATGGGGCCTTCGCTCGTTGCCGAATGAAAGCAGACGCGTTCTGCATCTGTGTGGCTGTTTCGTGATTTCGTGGGACGCGTAGACGGCAGTCGCGTCGTGCAGTGTCCCCAAAGTCTTCGCATCGCGCATTCGTTTGAGTGGCGAGCGTCTGAGTTAGAGAGCGAAGAGAAAAGAAGGGAAGGGAGTCGAAAAGTATAAAAGTTGCTTGCGTAGTTTGCTATTGCGAACGCCATGAAGAAGATAAGAAATGGCGACGAATGTAGGAAAATCATTACGCTGATTTATGATGCCCCCTCAAAAGAACAACGGCTGGAGTCCCGCACTGCCGGACACTCGTCCGCGTGCCCCCGTGCAGGCTGGAGTCCTTCGAGTGAGGATGTTCCTTCCTCTGAGTATCGCGGGCGAAGAACTGGAAACGGGACTACCATGAGAAGTGGATAGACCAACGAGACCGGGCCGCCAATATGTTCCCGGAGCTCGAGAACAGACGCAGCGTCAGTCTCGACGATGCTACCGCCAGCGATATGCTGGGCCTCGAGGCGGTAACCCCGTATCTTATGGCGCTATGTGAGTAGTAAGATTTCCGCTGTAGTCGAGTTCTAGCGCATTTCCTACTTGGAGTCTTTACCTTCGTTCAAGTCGCTTCTTCTTCTTCGTGTGCTTCTCCTTGCATGTTTTTTCTTAATAGCCCCTTTCCCCCATGCAGATTGCGACGCTTCGGGTTCTAGACCGAAGCCCAGCGCTCCACTGGCTACGAGATTGGCACTTGGCAGAAGTCAAAATGTCGGGCTTCCGGATCCAAGGCGATGATGTTCAGCCTCTGGCCGATGCGTTCGAGGTGAAGTATTGCGGTATGAAGGAGAAGACGAACTACTTCCAAAAGGTTCTCTGTTTATGTAGTGTGAACAACTTGGACCACGTAGAAGAAAAGGAAACTAAATCCACATCTCTGGACATTTTTGCTCGATCCTCGTTTGCATCTTTCCCCCCTCCTCCATTATCAGAAGGAGATCATCAAGACGCGTCAAGACATCGCTTTTGCATTGGATAAATTTCGAGGGCAGACGCGTCCTCCTTTTCGCGCTGGTGGTGTGCAAGGTCTTCGTTGGGCGAACATCTTGAACCTGCAGTCGGGTGGCTCAGTCAAAGGCAAACAGAAGAAGGAGGCCACGCAGGTGCGTGGAGATGTTTACTTATATTGTGTTTAGATGTGAAGCTGCTGAGTCACCTATCATTCGCAGCACTTGAGGCACTTCCTCGCTGTTCTGCCCGAATCTATTTCGCCCTGCTCCGCGTCTTCGTTGATGATTTTCCCTTGCCACAACAGCAGGTCTATACTCCATGCAAGGACTCCGGTGGAGGAGTGAGGGTCTATCCCGCGCCAGTTGCTTTGCAGAGTGCTCCAGTTGTTCCACCTGGCAAGTCAAAGCAGTACGCCGCAGCTGCGCGTCGGGTTGACTCGATGCTTCGCTTGATGGCGAACATCGGTGGAGATGGGTTCTTGGAGAGTGTCGCGGCCAATCACAACGACCATGGCGAACGGATCGCCATCGTTCTCGATGGCGATCAAGAAGACTGTGAGCAGCGGCGCTATCTTGCTCTAGCGGAGTTTCTTCCAGTACTGCCTCGGTTTGGCCTACATCATAGGCTCTCCAATAATAGCAACAAGAGCCAGCTTTTTGCTGAACTTGCCACGACCTTGCGAACAGCCACTGGAGGGAGAATAAGCAAGAAATCACTTCGAGGAGCGCTCAGCCGAGCCCGTGCGAATCTTCTCCAGAAAGTAAAACACCATGGGCACAAGACTGCACACGATGCTCGAAATATGCGAGAAGCCGGCCTATCCGTTGCAGAAGCGCTCGAGCACGGTACTGCCTTTGATAGTGCATAGCGATGCTTCGAAGTCAAGTTGCAGACTCATTCTCGGCTTCCCCGACATGGTGTCCATCCTGCAGCCATTGGGTCCACGTCTCTACTTCGTTTGCTGTCGTGTTTGTTTTCAGCTAGCCTCGTCCTGCCATGAAAATGCATCTCCGTGTCGTAGAGCAGATGGCTGGCGCGCCTGGCTTTGTGCTCATGAGCTGGAAAAGAAGGTCTTCTGAGACCTTCGCATCGGTTCGCCGGTTCTTCGATGCAGAAGTTTGCTGCAAAGATCATCCGTGAGTAGTGTTTTCTGATGAGTAGTCTGGGCTTCTCTCAGACTACTCATAGATCTCGCTTCGAGACCTCTCCCCCTCTAGAAATTGAGGTCTTGCGAAAACTTTCCTTGCATGGTGAAGCATACTATGGGGATCCGCGTGATCTAAACACGAATCCCCATAAGGGTACTCGACTACTCATACTCAGAAAGCGACGACAGAACTCACGGTCGAATCGACTGCGTTGTCTAGCGTCTCACTCAGCCGCTGGATTGAATTGGTCTCGTTTCTTCGCTTCCATCGCGTCGCCTATGGTTTGCTTCTTTCTGTTTGTACAGCTGCGCCCGAGATGTGGACGCTTGGCATCGTAGAACCTCCTCACTTCACAACCGGTTCTATCCTCGTGTTGCTCCTTCCGCAAGACCCTAACATAACCACCATCCACAGAGACCGCTTTTGTGTCGTACGTTCGGGCGCGGTGGTTTCGAGTTGTCTACGTTGCTCAATGGTTTGCGAAATATGGAGGCGTCGCAATTGCAGTAGTAGAGGAGCTGACATCTGAAGGCGGTCGAGGTTTGGGCGTGCGGGAAGTTCATCCGCAAGAGGCCTCGAGCGTCCTTCTTCAGGAAGAAGGTGCTGGCAGCACATACAGCGAGGCGCTGGCAGGTGGTGCTGAAATGCCAGAACTAGATGACTTCTTCCCTGAGCTTGTAGATGCTGACGATGGTGATGATGCTCTCGCACGGCTGGCCGCGCAAGCAAGTAGTCGAGATGCGCTTGCCGTACCAAACGCCACTGACTCCATCTCGTCGCCAATGCGAAACGCAGGTCGAGGAGCTGCATCGCCAGGGTGAGGCTTGTTAGAGGATGTTCCTGGCACACCTGGCATTTTGTTGAGTCCACCTGCTGTAGGAAGTACATCAGCGCTGCCGATCGCAAACCAGGTGGAGCCAGATCTAGGAGCTGTCAGCACCCCCGTGAAGGCTGTTGTCGAAGATGAAGAACACAGACTGAAGGGTGACATGGAGAAGCTCCAGGCATTGCGGAGGGCTCTACTGCGTATCTCTGAGGCAGAGTGCTCGCACCACACGCAGCTCCATCGCGCTCCGTATGTTTTCCATTGCATACACTTGAAGCACACGTATGGAAAGCAGTTCACCGAGGACAGCATGGGCGTACACGAGCAGGAATTCAAGCGGTTGTTTCCAGAGATCCGAACAGATGGCGGAGTTAAGCTCTTCCAGCTGCACGCTACCAAATTCCTACCGCCGTGTCTCTTGACTTTCGTCAAGCACTCCCTGAACCTCATGTGGAACGTGAAGCAGGCGCTCGAAAGTGGTCTAGAGCTCACGCGGCTAACGATGAGATACTACCTCTACGCGGAGTACGGCCCGGCGTGCAGCTTGTGGATCAGCGTTTTTTATCGGAAAACGGTAGCTCTGGCGACGCGCAGCATCAACATCAGCGACATCACAGGCAGCATAACAATCATCGGGACAGTCTTCAACACGATGCTCCAAGGCAATGAAGATAGCGAGGCATGCTCTTTCATCCAGTTCCAAACTCTGTCGGGCGCAACTTCTGACTCTGAGCGGGGATCTTTCTGGCGTTATGTCACCGCTGGAGAGGCCAAAACAAGAGCAACAGAAGGGCAGTCTCGTCTTTCTTGGAGGCGATTACTGTGGCAGAAAACAACCTTGCTTGAGCAACTTCCTAGTTCGTACCCTGTAGGAGCTCGTGCTCGCGTTTGCAGCGTCGAGAAGTTCAGGGACTATGTGCGAACAGCAAGCGCAACCAGTGCAGGCTTAGAGGATTTTCTAACCACGAATGGAATTCGTGGGCAAGAAATGACGAACGAGGTTGCATCTTTAGAGACGGTCGCGCAGAAGCATCTTCTTAACCGCGCCGGGCGGGAGCTGCATAGGAAGGCCACAGAACGAGTCATGAAGGACAGTCCTCCAATAGCATCGCACGCGCAGACCTACTGGCATCCATCTTGGGACGTCGCCTGTTGGCTAGACGACAGTAGCGGACGATCAACGGAGCTCCAACTTGTGGCGTCGGATCTAGGAACGGCTGTCGACGGTGCTGCTGTCGTTCGCAGGTTCATCGACAAGTATGGCTTCATCGTGCTCCGAGATGATGAGAAGAACAGCTACACCCTAGGACTAGAGTGCTGTCGCGGTCGCTATATGGGAAAAGGCATGCGTCTGACCGACGACGCAGACAGTCTCGAAGTAGATCCTCGAGAACACAAGCCACGCGTTGGATACCGTTCGGATTGCAGTGCGCTCGTGAATTATGAGCTTACTTCTAGCGGTGGTCTGCTGGGAGTCGCGATCTACAACGCCACGTGGATTAGCTTTCCGGAGTTGCTATCGCAGCATGTCGAATTGCTTCCAGCGCCTATGCTCCCGAAGGCCCTTGGCTACTATCTGCAGACAAGAGTCCCAAACATACCACGACAGGACGAGATGCGCAAGTTACTGCGCGAGATCCTCTTGCTAGATCATGACGAGGCGGCCAAGCGTTACCAAAGGTTCAACGCAGGAGGCGGCGTGGAGTCCTTGCCCGGCTTGATGAGCATCGGGGTCGATAGTCGCCAGGGAACCAACGCAGCTGGCGCAGTGGCAGGCGCAGACCGCAACGATCGCACTGAACTAGGACGAGTTCGCCACGATCATTACTGGAGCATCTGTTGTGAGCACTGCAAGAAGACCATCGCCAAGGTGCGGCTGCAAGCGAAGAAAGCAGATAAAGCGTCTTGGTCGCTGTATCTCAAGTATGAACAACATGAAAGCTTGAAGCACAAGGACGATAAGCAGCCCTCGGCAGTAATCGCATCTGTTGGCGACGCGTCGAAGCGAATCAAGTCTGCTCTTCTTCCTCGTGTGAAAGAAGTGCGTCAGCAAGTCTGCATTCTGCAGAAGCTGAAAGTAGTGAAGAAGTCGGGAACAGCTGACACATTCAACGACCGGCAGCCGCAAGCAGCTTCTAGTAGTAGCTCAAGGCCATCTGCTGCAGTGCCCGCTGCTCCTCTGCGGATGAATATCGCAGCAAGTGATGACCTCTTGGACCCATTTGGCGACGCAGGCGCTGAACCTCACCCCAAGCGACCGCGTGGTGAGTAGATCAGCGCCAGCTATGCTGTTGATTGTGCAACAGACTGTAGAGATTATTACTCATCAGCATAAGCATCCGCCTATCTCAATTCAATTTGTTATCATAGTACCTCTTGGATCTTGTAGAGAATGGAGATGACTCGGAAAAAATGCCACACCTTCACAAAATGAGCATGACAAACATAAAAGCGCGATCTTTCATAGTTCTGAACTTGTAAAGTAAAAACTTCACTTGGCCTTGAATCATATCAGGACGAAGAGCATGACCAAGAAGCGCCCAGAAACATACTTCTGCCACAGCATCACTTAGACACTTGAATAAAGAATATGCCTGAGCTACATAAAATTCAGAGCGATAAGAGTGCATAACTGTACAGGTCAGAAAAGTAGTCCTTCGATAGAGATTGCATAAGAATGAAAGTCAAGACCGTTATCTACTCGGTTTCGCATGGAAGCGATTAAGTTCCCGGTGAGGTTCTCGCAATGGTAAGCGTTTCGCACTTCTTAGCCATAGATGATCATTGGCCCAGGCCCAATCCTTTCCGGATCTTCTTGAACAACCCAGGCAGCGCGTCGCCCCTTCCTCCTCTAGACCTATCCTTGAGCCCAGGAGAAGGGCTCGCGCCTTCCGTTGTGCACCTCTTGAAACGTTCAACGGCTGGAGGCTCGAAATCTCGCTGAGCAAGATCATCAGTCGAGAAGTAAAATGAGTCGCACGAGTGGGCCTGCTGCTGTTTCCGTTCGAAGTAAGGCGTCTGCCGGTCGACGTTGAGAGTCTTCGGCCACTTGTTCGGCGCTGCGGTTGTGCTGTGAAGTAGTTTGAGGGAGTTCTCGCAAGTCTATCATTGAAGTAGCAGAATCTTCGTGAATTTAGTGTGCAACTGCATGGAAATAATTGAAGACCTTTCTCAAGTGTGGCCATGTGTATACTAGCAGAAGGTCCTCGCTGAACGTCTGAACTCAACTGCGCAGCAGTTATGATAGGAAAGGGCTTAGCGATTAGGATGAGCATACTGATCAAGAAAAACGTGGAACCTGTTCTGCGTATTAGTGTCGGCCGGGGCGAAGCCATGTCTTTGAAGCTCTTGCACGGGTATGAGGAATGTTCCCATGAGCTCTGCTGGTGGCTTCGTGCTTTTTCGTAGGTGCAGCGCGAGATAGTCCACGGCTGTCGGCGTGAAGCCTTCCCCGTTCTTCCTGCGGTGGAGTTTCAGGCATTGAGGACCTCCTTTGGTTTGGATCTAAAAAGGTTCAGGTTGGACTATTTTGGCTCTATCACTTTTCCAGAGATGTTTCACTGTACAAAAGTGGCGTGGGCTGTTTTGCTTCTGTAGCTAGGTCTTAGATGGGTGGCGCTCCCTCCTCTCGTAAATTTCTTCTAGCAGACTAGTGGGAAACTTTTAGGAGTATACCTTTGCGTCGATACGGTGAGGCCTGTAATTTCGCCACCTCGCTTCTGCAGTTTCAGGGTTCTTTCTTGAATCCGTAGCACCTCGCTTCCCCCGAAGCCCATTAGGAACCCATCAACGACATCGAACTCCTCTGGACTCCTTTCATACTTCCAGGGCCGACTTTGCGACAAAGCTCTTCGGGAATCCTCTCGAAGTCGCGTCTCCACGAGAGTGCTGCTTCTGGTCGTCAGTGCTCCTTGCAAAGATCCAGGATCATGCAGCGCATTCTTGGGCCAGAGCTGTAAAGTCTTTTAGCTGCTCCACTGGCTGAAGTCCAGATGCTAGGCTCAAGGAGATCCATCTTCTTGAAGTCTTCGCGTCGATGTATCATCATCGCCAGAGCCTCCTTGCTGTGGGTGGAGTAGGCACAAAGAGCGCACCCATGGTAGGCGTCTTTCTTGGTGGTGAGTTGATGTCGCAGTTGCCTAATCCAGGCTGCGACGTTGCTGCTTTGGCTCACCTTCAGTTGAACGGGCAACCATTTTCGATGATTCTCGCTTGTGTTGCCCCGTGGTGCAGTGGCGATATCAGCTGACAGCTCCGGCAACTTGCGCACCACGATGGATCGAGTCAGATGATTCAGCAGCTGTCGAGTTGCATCACGCTCGATCTCGCGGGGTGTGGATCCCATTCTGCGGAGAAGAGGCACTAAGCGGACATCTCTACTCCTTGACGCTACTTCCACTTGGTTTCCCTAAGTTGTTCGGTTAGAAATCTACTAGAAGCCTGCTGCAAGATGTTGATGATGATGCTGGTATGAGTGATAGTTGTTTTTCCACTGCAGCCATCTCTTTCTTGTCCTCCATTGTGATCGTCGGACATTCTTACTCCGTCAGCATTTTCAATTAGAGAAGTGTCCCAGGATCTTCTTCGCCATGGCCTCTACTTCGTTGCCAGGTAATTCGGACCATCGCGGAGAACTAAGGCGTTTTTGCGTGTATTTGGAGTGGATTTGTTAGAACGTTGCTCACGCGTTGCGAGGTGGTGCCGGAGCTTGGCAGAGGTCAAAAACGTCATCCAGACACGATTTTGCCGCGTCTTCTGCTGATCGCCCCTGCACTTGCCGCCCCCGCCACCTCCCCCTAACCTCCAAACCCTAAGTCCTTCCCCCATCCTCCTGCTTTGGGCCTGTCAGAATATCTAATCTTTAACTAGCTAGTTTAAGACACTGCACTTACCTGCTGCGGTCCACAGCTAGGACCCTTCGACAGTTCGATCCAGCGTCCAGACGGTGCCCAAAGTTGGCGTGAGCGAGGTTGCGAATATTGAGTAGGAGTAGTCTTTTTTCTGCCATAGCTAAAAGATACATAATGCATATTACAGAAAAGCTTTTAGCACGCATGGCGCATGGAGTGCATGGAGCGCAGGCCTTCAAGGGACGTAAGAGGCGCGCCCTTTAGCTCAATGCAACTCCATGCGATCCATGCACTCCATGCCGTGCGAGCTGTCAAACCCTTGGAAACTCCTCTGGTATAGGTATTTGCTTTAGTTGTTCACATCCTAACCGGTTCTGCAGAGATCAAGTCTTGTTTTATCTGCACTTTTTTTTTGTATAAGTAAAAGACGAGCACTGCTGTGCTGCCCCGTCAGAGTAGAGGAGCCATCTTATCTATCTTATCTTAGCTGATCTAGATCTTATCTATCTTATCTTATCTGATACAAGAACAATGAAGTCATTGACAAAGCCGCGTATTGCGATTATGAGGGCGCATGGAGAAAGATGCAAAGGAAAGCATCAAAAAAGACAATGCCCGCAAGGAAGTAACAAAGTTGTTGAAGTGAACCCCTTTGAAAAAAAACACTTCTCCCTACCCCCAAACACTTCTCCCTACCCCCTCCGTGAAAAGTGCTTTAATTACCCCGTGAATGGGTAAACTACTACGACTATCTTATCCTATCTTTCATCATCAACATCAGGCGCGAAGCAGGGACAGAGGAGATTCATAGCGAAGACACTAGAAGAGGCAGACGACCTAACAAGTAGTGCCAAGTCGCTTCCCGCAGGGTGCTCGGTCGTCCTTTTAGGCACTGGCAGTTTTGATTAAGGCTTAACTTTGTCATCTAAAAGCATCTTTCAAGTAAGAGTACTTTGTTTGTCTTTGTCTTTCAAGTAGGAGTACTTTGTGTTTGTCGTCTAAGTAAAAGTATCGAAGTGTCTTTGAAGTGTGACGAGCATGAGTAAGTGAGTACCACTCTCAGTCCAGTCCCAGAAGTTGTTGTTGAAATAGGAGTAAGTGAAAAGCACCACTCTCAGTCCAGTCCCAGAATTTGTAGTTGAAATAGGAGTAAGTGAAGAGCACCACTCTCAGTCCAGTCCCAGATGAAGTTGTAGTTGAAATAGGAGTGAGTGAGTACAAATTTCAGTTTCAGAGGTTGTTGATATAGGACTTGGCCTCGTAGCATGAACTTGGAGAGACCTATCACTCCTCAGCATGCATCTCCAGCCTCAATATGAGTCTCACATGCTCTAACTTAATCTACAGCGATTTGACGCGCTACCCCGCGTGCGGAATGATCCGAAGGTTGCATGCGTGCATGTTCCAGTATCTCTGTTAATTAAGCAAATATAAGAACAAGAAGAGGACACGAACTATCTTATCTTATACCTGTTGATTAAGCACATATAAGCAGACACGACCTACCTTATCTTTTTATACCTGTTGATTAAGCACATATAAGCAGACACGATGTCAGTTGTTTGTAACTACCTTATATCTACTAACTAAACTACTACGAACATCTGTGATATTCCAGTTAAATTAATTGACCTAACCAAATTAGTACGAACATCTGTGACATTTCAGTAGCTGCTAATGCTAGTCTAGTACTAGTTCGCCGTATTACGCGTAGAAGTCAGTACTTACCTATACTTGATGCGCGTTCTACTTTTGCGCTGTTCTCTCTGCTTCGTCAAAGCTTAGCCTGAGAATTGTGCCAAAGACAGGAAGTAGTGCTAGTGATAAAACGCAGAGTGAACGGCTGGGAGTTTGCCAAAATAAACACTTATTGTTGTTGTGCCTATCATGCGTGATGTTGCATGTAATAAATTCTACTGTGGCTTTAAGATGATCCACCGATAGCATTTGGATCCAGCGATAGTATTTGTAAAGCACAAAATTAATTAACTGAAGAAGGCCACCAACTGAAGATGAAAGTCATACACTATGTATCCTCTATCAGTATCGTATAAATTTAAATATTATAATAAACACATTTACAACTACAACATACAGTCGTGCGTTATTATAATTCCAAGAATCCTCTAGACAATTTCTGAACATCGATAAGGCTACCGTCGGAGCATTTCCTTGTGCAAAGAAATGACCCCCAAGGAGGCGCAAGCGGTGAGGACTGTGCCTCGTCAGATAACTCCTATCCTATCCTTCTAAATTGAATAAACCAGAAGAACTACTGCATTTTTATAGGTACAAGAGTATCAACATCATTACTCACATTGGTTACATCTAGCAAGAAGATTACTCACATTAGAAGCTATGTCATAGTCATTGTTAACTCGCATTAGTTACGTCGACAGTAGAACAGGAGTTATAGGCAACACTAACATCACTACATTTACGACAACACTATATCGGACTGGTTACAACAACAACTCACTACATTTACTACATTAGAGCGAAATGGCCACAAGAACTCCGTGACTGGTTACAAGAGCAATAACTTCAACTTCTATGTCTAAGCAGTGGCCGAACTCATCAGCAAGCCGTCAAGGTCATGAGATGCCGGCGTCTTGTGTCGCGGTCTGCGTGCCAAAGAAAAGCAAGGGCACTCGAGTAACGTCGGTCGCAGAACTGGATTAAGGCTCAGCGCGCCTCTCTCCTCCTTCCTTAGCAGGCTCTTTCGACTTATCGTCCCCACAAATTCGGGAAAATTGTGATTGAAGTAATTAGCGCACGCACACCCGTACTAGACACAAAGTTTACTGGGTATTTCATCATCATCAAGTTTCTCGGAAAGATTGTGACTCTTGAGGGATATGCACGTCGCAAAAAATGGAGAAATTCTCGAATTAGAAGCCACACTGGACCGAATCTACGACGGAGATTATCAACAACTGTACAGCTACGAGAAGGACAAGGGGCATCAACTACTGCTGAAGTAGGCATCAGGGAGGCACCTTAGCCAGGCACCAGGGAGCATCATGATGGCAACGCTTATACAATATAGCTTTAGCTTGCTCATGGCAACCTTTTATTATAGCTTGCTAGCTTACGCCGCACCAGGAGGCAGCATAGCAACCTTTACCTTTTGAAGGGATATCGATGTAGCTTGCTCACCAGAGAGCATAACAATAACTGTTGAAGATGAAGGGATCAGTATTGCTTAGGCACCAGAAAGAGCCTTGGAAGCGCCTTTGGGAAAAGTTTGTCTTTGTACTACGGGTACGGCTGACCTAAGAGGTCGCACTCAAGAGCTACTCCACCTTGACTCAAGTTCTTGAGGAGGCCGCTGGATTAAGGCGTCGTAGCTTAGGGAGGGATCCTCTCTTAGTTTTTTGTACTTAACATCTTCTAGTTGTTTTTGCCCGCATTACTGAAGTCATTGGAAGTCCAGAAGAAGGATCTTCTTCTATTTCCATATTCTATTGCTATTCGCTTTTCCTTTTACTAGGGAGCCCTGGAGTCCTAGTGCATTGCAAGTTCGAAGGACAAAGAAGTATCCGTCTCTTCTTCCATGATCGATATATTATTGACTCAGATGACTGAATAACACCTCTTTAGTGAGACAGTTTAGTGAGAGTTTTCGATCCGATCTCGAATATGCTGGTAGTACCCATGCTCCCATCTAGGGACTGTGGAAAGCGCTCTTGGTCTAACAACCTTGACTGCTTTGTTGAATCCTCGTTGTAATAAACAGATCGGTCCTCGTTTCGAATAATAACAGCATCCTCGAAACAAGTAACAGATATCGTGCTTCAAAGATGAGTGGAAATCATATATGGTGATTATAGTCATGAAGAAAGTCATCGTGTGGAAAAGAAAAATTATCGACGAGGGAAAAATATAGATAAAGGCACGCATTCGATTCTTCGAGAAGAAAAGGTTTTCTGAGAGGAAGAAATGGTTAGTGAGATGATTTTGTCGTGACTGAGGCTGAGTATGCTGCAGGTGTTGAGTGGACATGGAGGTTACCCAGTTGAAAAAAAAAAAAAAATAAAAAGTTTAATTCCATCCCTTTCCCCGAATAAAAAAAGGAGCACGCATATGAATCCCACTCGAAAAACGGCGAAGGAAAGTTATGAAAATCTGTGTAAAATAGCTGTTCAACAGGCTGACACCTATAACAAAGCTTTTCACACACCTCATAGCACGCTGGTAATTCAAGTCTGGACAAAATGTCGGAGGCCGCTCATATCTTAACTTATCTCGGTTGTGGACAGCCTATTTATCTTTTTGCCACGAATACTACTAAAAAAGTTGCTATTTTCAAGGTCAAACTAATAGATGAAGTCACCTGTTCAATTACTGTTGAACTGGAACCGTGTGCCACTGGTTTACGCATAACAACGGTAAGGCCACAACAAGATACGGGGGAAAAAAGTAGCATTTTCTTTCAAATGTTCAGGGCCTCACTGGACAAAATCATGAAAGATAACAAGACTGTTGGTAAGTATGCCCATGAAGACATAGAGGTGGTTAGTATTGCTTCTACTAGTTGGAGAATGACAAGAAGAGCGAAAAGTTTTGGTATGCACGAAGTTGCGCTAGAAGTTGGATTTTGGTTGAAAGAAGATCTAGATACGTTCGTAGATAGATGTCTAAATGGTGGCTTTTAGTTAATTCACATACTAACTTTGGTCATAACACTGCTTGTCACAAGTCATAGAATCCCACAACCTCACGAAAAAGTCTCACAGTGGTTTAAAGTAGCACGCGTGGTTTTTGGATAGTGTAAGTGGAATTTTTTGGGTGATTTAAGGCTTCAAAGAAGAAAGAAAAGAGGATGCCTATGCCAGGGTCTCCGAGGGTATACATGTCGGAAGTCATGAAAGAGGAAGGAAAGCGTTACGCTAGGCGGGAAGTGGAAGAAAGCCGGGAGATGTTCCTCGAACCAATCAGGATCGCCACGACGTTCGAGCAGGCGCATGCGCAGAAGGTGGCCCAGTTGCGTGCCAATATCAACTCAGCAGGGACGCAAGCGAAGACAAAGCACAGCGAAGATTTGTCTAAAAGGAGCCATACTTAAAACATAAAAAGTTACAAAGTGGAATAAGGTCCGAGTGATGCTTTAGAGCAGAGATGTTTAAATGTGTCTTCTCACTCGGTTCATGACGTGTCTGGTGTCTTCTTCTACTGCATTATAATGCACGTGCTTGCTACAATTAAATGCGTTGTGGGTATTAGTTGATCTACTATGTGTGATGACTTTTTCTTCTTTTATTTGGACTTTACCTCGTCGGGGTTACATGTTGTATGCGCCACCATTTACGATCACGAGGGCATGTCACCTATAGTAACTTGATTCGTTAGAAAAGTTGGACCTCCCTAGGAAGTGTTTAAATATCTTTAAGCTAAGTTCAAAACTCTAATTGTTCCCAAGAGAGCGGAATAGGTGGGAGCGGACGCCATACGCCGAAGCATATGCCTCCTGGAAGCATAAAAACGGAACAAAACCACAAGAAGTGGATACTGAAAAGGTTAAGAAACTTAGAAAGCAGGAAAAAGGAAGAAAAACGAACGACCACAAAAGGAAGGACTTCAACAGCCCTAAATAAGTTAATAGTACCCTGTCAGAAAAAAAAAAAAAGGGGAAATAAAGGAAAGCTTACTGTGTCAAGAATTTGCTGCCCCTGATTATGGAAAAGAAAGTCGCGGCCAACTCAATAGTTTTCTTCAGCCTGAAAAGTTATTAAAATAGTTAAAGGATAGGAATACGAGAATCAAATGTCAATCACCGGGGACGCAAGGCTCGCTGATTTGGCAGCGAAATGTACCGGCAAAGTAGCGGCCTTTGCGAAGCAAGTGGCGGATAGTGACTGGGGCTTTGCGAAAGAAGAACTTTGCGCGTTCTATACCACAGGCCAAGCTGAAAATTTTCGTGCGATATTTCACTCGAGCATCCTGAGCGTCACTGTTCATGTGATCCAGTACCTGTCTGGGAAACAAAGCATCCTCTTCCAAGGAGACAAGGCGCCGATCATCCAAGATGTCTTCTACTCACAAGATGACGATTATCGAACTCAGATGATCGAAAAGTGGAGAATCGAGCTGAAGCCGTGCTGGAAGCAGAATAGACAGTCAAAGAACACTGAACGGGTCAAGATTCCTATCTCGCTCATCTTCACACAATCGAAAAACAGTGAGGAGACGACTTCGAAGTCAACAGCAAAACCAGGAGAAGCCCCGTCTGAACAACAGTCAAAGTCGGCATTTGAAGAAGAACAGTTTAACACTGGAAGGGATAGCCCTTATCGAAGAGATCAGTTGATAGCGTCACCTCCCATGTGGATGAAGAATGATGAAGAAATAGTGGCGCGATTCTTCTGTCCTGATGATGAGTTTCGTTTTTGCGATATGGTCACGCAAGGGCAAAGAGTATGGGAGGTAATGGAAGAAGAGGATAAATTACAACACCGGTACTCCATCATCTTCTCAGCGGAACTTAGTCGGAGGATCAAGATCACGCGATGGGAGGTAGTTGGAGCAGTAGAAATCAGGACGCCTCCTGATTTCAGCACTTGGATGACGGTTCAGGAGCACTTCGTGTCGAATGTTGTCTCCAATAATTTTGGAATACTCGCCACGGTTCCAAAGGATGAGACATGTTACATTCAGAAGCTGTTCGAACATCTAGGAGGTGGCGCCTCTCTTTCGATTACTTCGTGGCGGGATCACTGCATCATGTTGACCTTCGCACATCCTTTTGCTCGTTTGGAGGTAGCCGCACAACGGGAGGTAGAGCGGATACAAAAGCAGAGAGGCTCAATGAGCTCAAAGCAGCAGCCCGCCGAGATTCCGGCGCATATCGCAAATGCGCACATGGTAACTTGGAGCTTCGTTCCCCCCAGAATGCAATGGTCACATGAGATTGAACATGCTTTCGGAGATCACAACTTTGATCATAGTGGGCGGTGGGATTTCATGCCGCAGCACAGCAGTAGACAAGGTTTCGAAAATGAACAAGCACAAGAACTAAAAGCATTTTTGCGTCTCGTCCATGGAGGTGAAGAAGATAGGAAAATTGATGCGGATAGAAAAGACGAATGTGGTCTGTCTGCGGTGAAGCCTGTGGAATCCAGCCAAGTGCTGGCCGATTTGCTTAAGAACAACTACAACATTCTCAACAACAAATCGACATCTTCTACATCATCGAAGAAGCGCAGATCGGACACTTGTTGGCTGGAATTCAAGGAGGGAGATGATGACGCTTTCGGATCGGAATCACTGGAACAAGGTGCAGCGTATCCTATCTACAAGCACCACCGCACTCGACAAAGCGTACGAAAACTGAGATCGAATTCACTGGCGTGAAAGGAGTGGAGTTCGATGATATCTAAATATGAGGTGATCACACAGGTCGAGAGAAAGAAGTCTGAGCAGTCGGATGGAGTTAAGTTTAGTAAAAAGAGAATTGACTCTTTAAGATGAGTGAAAGAAGGAACAAGTTTGGGAGTTTTCAGGTACATCAGAAGTATACACCAGTTTGAAAGGATGGCACTTGAATAAAAGAATTGTTAATTGATGTTTAGAGATCTGGTTCTTTGGAATAAGAAGGGTGAAGCATTCTGAAAGAGTTGTAAATAATGTTGAGTCTTATGAGATAGGTATCATTGGATCTACTACTTAAGCCGGCAAATGACACAGCACGAAAAGCAGAAAAGATGGAGGAGAAAGAAAAGGCAGGCGCCAAGACAAAATAGGGGAAAGTAATGATATCGGGGAGAAAAATGATAATGATTGTTCAAAGTATGAAAGTAACACTGGCATCAGGGACTTTGAGTCTCGTTATGCTTCTTCACTCTGAGCTAATGGATGACTCCTAAATTGAATTCTCCTGAAACTCCTAAACAAGATAGACATTTGTTTTTTCTTCTTCTCCGGTGATCTGTTACTGATTTTTTGTTCTTTCTCTCTACAAATAAAATGCTGGGAATAGGTCGGATGAAAATCCTGCAACGAGTTGCGGAGCACGGCAGGACTTCAGTGCATCTGAAAGGAGGAATTTGCACGGTCATGTGCGAGGATACGGATTTGGAAGCGGATTTCCTAAAACGGTTTGGCATCGGAAAGAATACCGCAATACGTGTGCACGACAAGCTGCAGGTGATCAACGCGTTTGACACTAGAACCGGTGAAGATAAGTCGACAAAGCGACTCCAGTCGGCAGATGGTACCAAGCTGGTTTTTGCGGAAAACTGGCGGTGTGCGATGGAGATCGAAACTGCTGTGCTGCATGGAGATCAGTCTCGCACATTCGGGAATATCATCTACACCGACGAATCCGGCTTTTCGGCGCTAAAACGGCTTTACCTGCAGCAAGAGACGCTAACAAGAAATGGCTCGCATACTATGCAGTGGAGCGAGTGGATGATAGAACTGGCATGGAGCTATCGCGGGAGGTCACTGGAACAGGTTGCAAGTGAGCATCTAGAATGATATACTGTGCGCAATAGTGACTAACAAGATGCTACATTGATGTCGAAATAAACGCTCTCGAGAAAACTGCTAGTACTATCAAGTGACTGAAATGAACCCAAAAGAACTCCTTCCCTTTATTTAAAAAAAACACACTCAAAAGAGATGCCATCTAGCTCTGATGCCGACCGATCACCCGCACCTTGAGGAGGATGAGTTAAGTGAAACGAAGTGGGAATAACAAGATGTCGACAAATAAATACTGCAATAGAAGATCTTGACTTTGGTGTAGTTCTTTTTTTGACGGAGTAGAAATTACAACTCTTGAGCAATGTCTTCCTCTGTGGCAAACGAAGGACACGGTGGAAAATTTTTTGCAAAGAAGGGGCGTGGATATCCCATGACCGGCGCACTATCGCAAAATAGAGGATATGCGAATTTGGGCAAAGGAGAAAATCTGAACGGCAGCCGGTTCGCAGTGCAACCTGCAGGGGAAAGAAAAGGATCGATATTACCGTCCGAAGTCTCGCTATATTCATCCACGAAGTCGCAGAGAATACTGAATCACGCAGCAAAGCAAATAAATGGCGAACAAAGACAAGAGGAGCACAATAACGAGAGGAAGAAAGAGGAGCTTCGGGATAAAGAATGGAGGACTAAGAAGACGTCTCCTCGAATAGTAGTGATGAGGTCTACAACGTGCGTCATCGTCAAACTTGCAACGCCTCAAGTGGAAGAAAGGTTTTGGCATGCGTTGCTGGGACAAGCTCTCCTCTTCAGAACTACATCTTCAAAGTGGGCGTCTAGTACTTTTTTCGCTGCTGAAGAAAGCATCAACATCACTGTCCTGAGAACCGCGCTTCATTTCCTTGATGAGTATCACGCAGCCATCTACATGACGTTCACCGAGCCGTTACTAGCTGCAGTAGTTTGTTTTGCCCAGCATGCTACTCCTCCCATCCCAATGCCATGCTTTATATGGAGAGACTCATCTAAAATCACTGATGAATGGCGCAGACTAGAAAAATGCAGCAAATACGAGTGGGATGCATTTTGGGTTGATTTCTTGTCAAAAAATGACGGCGTGCGTATCGATGCGCTGTCAGCTCCAAGTCGACGCCGTACCAATGACAAAGGGACTCTTTACGTGGGTAGTAGTGAAAAAAATGGTGAAAAGGCGGCGATTAATAACGAATGCTTCAAAAAGGCTGAGCACACGTCTACTGAACTAATGCCACGCGATGACTCCCAAGGTTTTAGTCTGAGCTCGACGGATAGTTCTTGGATAACTCATTCGCAAGTGGATAGTAAAGAGCTTCTGAAACAAGTGATAAAACCGACAGGATGGGCGTTACAACACAAGACTAGCCCACCACCGAAGCGCCACAAAAGAAATGCAGCACGTCCTACAACGACAATTGCGACATCGACTACCCCACAGCACACCTTGGATCTAGATCAGTTGGGTGCGGCGAATTTAGCATTTGACTCCATACAAGAAGAAGGCGATGTAGATAAACTTCAAGACGCGGAAGAAGAGGACGGTGAGTCGGCGGATTTAGTTGGTGCGGTAGACAACTTGGCTACCTTGGCTTCAGAAGTAGCTGCATCATCTGAAGTGTGGAAGGATAGTGCTAGCCTTGCGAAGAAGTTAGGAATTAATTGGGAAATAGAACAAAATGAGGCGCTTTAGAGGATCGAACGGAAGAGGCAGACGGCCTCCCTCTTCACCTTCAACATCGCAGAACTCGAAGTCTTCGCCGAACTCCATTCCAGAACCAGGAACTACAAGATCCAGATCACAACGACGCGGCTTCTTCTTGTGTAAGTGGAAGAAAAATCAGAACAACACATCAAAGCTATCGGATACACCTTGGCAGACATCTCCCAGCCGTGGAAAAAATCAAGATAGTGCGCACTTTGTCCCTGTGGTGAAGCATAACACTCATGCCGCAACATCAGCACAGGCATCGGATCCAGTTGTTGGGTCTACTAGCAACGACTCAAAGACTAATCCTGCTAGGAGGTGGATTTCTTCTAGCTCCGCTGCGGATTTTAGAGAAAAGCAAGAATCTTTTAGCAGACCACTCAGTGTAATCCAGATAGCTACCCCAAAGCCGAGAACTTCAGATGAGTATCTACGTCAAGTACATGGCGCCACAGATCTACAGAGCATTCCAGACGCACAATTTTACTCCAAGCCGCTCCCTCCGTTTCTGCGTAAAGCCAGCGTCAGCAAAAAATTGGGGGTCGTCATGCCTTCAAATGAGAAGGGAACAACAATCAACTACACGGATCTGATGAAGAAGGAAAAAGAAGAATTGCTACTGATGAGGATACAACGGCAAAACAACAAAGCTAGTGGCACAAGGCAGTTCAGCAGTCACACGTTGACCCAGTCAGATGAGTCAACGAAAAGCATACGACAGATAAAAGAAGGAGACGCGATGGAGGATTCGAGTTCCCTTTCTGACACATCGTCATCAACTTCTTCCTGTACATCATCGGGATCTGGATTACTTTTTGACGGTAAGTTGGATGTTCCAAAA
Organism: Amoebophrya sp. A25; assembly: GCA_905178165.1. Lineage (NCBI taxonomy): Eukaryota > Dinophyceae > Syndiniales > Amoebophryaceae > Amoebophrya > Amoebophrya sp. A25. The sequence continues at coordinate 99,855 of CAJINU010000094.1, forward strand.
ACCATACCGAATAGCAGGGTCACTCTCACGCAAATAGCAGAACTACATTCGAGCTTCCTTAAACAGGAAATCACCAGGAAGGACATCGATCGACAGAAAAAGGAACTTCAGGGGAAGAACGCGATCACCAGACCAAATGACGAACTGCCAAGGGTCTACGATGTCGCTGATGACTCAGGAAAACGAATCTGGTTGAAGGAGCTAACCACTTTCATCCAGAAAAAGCCTATCAGAGGTTCGCTGAACAAAACCCGAAAAGTGTACTTCATAGTCTTCATTGACCGTGCGGGCAGACGCTTTGTGAAGTGCCGTGGCTTCCTGATCAACTTCAAAGACTTCCTTATCGCCTCAAACAACGCGTCACTTATCATCAATCAAGCAAAAAGGAAGATGATGAAAGCTAAGAGCACGATGAACAGCAACAAGATGAGTGGCACCCGAATCACAACCCACGCTGAAGGCCAGAGACGTAGACTCAAAGCTGCCGAAAAAATGCTTCCAGTCAAAGAGAAGGCACCGGAGGAGGAGAGGGAGAAGTGGCATATCTCGAATGCGTTTGTTTCAGCTCTCCCAGCTTTCAAGAAGGAGATGAGGAGCGACGACAGATCAGAGGCGGCCATCAGACGTTTAGCGAGAAACGAAGCAGAAGCGAAGCAGAGAGCAGAATCTACCGGAGAAGAAGTGGCGAAGTCAGTGCTCAGTCACTGGACAACTAGAGAAAAGCATAATCAGACGACTCAAGCTGTCAGGATATCAAAACTATTGAATAGCGATAAGATTTAAAGAATCTTAAAGCGTTTTTGAACTAAGAGGAAAATAATTAAGATGAAACTAGCTCCAAGGTTGATAGGAAGAAAAAAAAAAAAAAGGCCCACTAGCGGATGAGAAAAAAGTTAGCAAAATTAAGTGAAAGCTTTAAAGTAAGGGGCTCCTGTATGACATGATAATCAAGCAAATGAAAGGACGGGGTGAGTAATAGTTTAGGCAATTTTGTTTAGGAAGTAAGACAGCAAAAAGTTTAGTGAACTGAAAAGCGAAGAGACAGAATATAATGATCGCGAGCCGTGTCTTGCTCCTGGTCGACACAAAGAAGTGAAAAAAAAAAAAAAAAGGAAGAAAGAGGTAAGTAACAAAGGAAAGCAGAAGGCACGAGTAAAAGCTATGAAGGTGAAGGAAGACAAATAAAAGAAAAGACTTAAGCTAAAAGATGCTGCGTCTTGGTTTCCCAGTTTAAAAAAAAAGCAAATCTCACCAACAGACATGATATAAAAACAATTCATCTGGTAGCTTTTTTTGAAAAGCCAAAGATCATCCTATGGTCTATGAATCAAGTACCTGACCCCCATAAAATAAAAAAAAACTCATCCAGTTCAATCTAAAGCGCACAGGCAATGCAAGTTATTAACGAGGAAGAAAGCGAGCCAACGGCTGCGGAGGAAAGCCGCTGGTACGGGCGTGCGCTGGGTTTGGTTCCGAAGGAGATAAAATTGCCTGCGATGAGTCTCAAAGTGGAAATGGAGAAGCTGGCGATAGCTGCAGATGTGGATCCTTCGGTGCCAGCTTTTTCAACGGAAGCGGAAAAGCACGCTCTTCTTCGAACTCTACGGGCTCTAGCTGCGACCAAGCATACGGTTAAAAAGATCGATAGAGCAGACTGGGCCCCGGTTTCTGTGGAGAGGATAGTAGAAACGGTATCAAGGTGCATGAACATCCGGAATTTGTCGAGTACGGCGGTTAAAGTAGGACAGCTTCTTGAACAACAAGCACACTCTAGAAAAGCAGTGCGCATAATCAATCGCACTGATAAGTTCATACGAGACAATGATCTTGACTCTGCGAAACTGGTAGAGAAGCTGGTGACGAACTGGCCGAGGTGGTTAGATGAAGAAGTTGCCCCTGGCGTTGTTTTGGATCCATCTAGTGCAACATCGAATCAAATATTGAACAACGAAAACATCGGTGACTCTTCGGAAAAGCGAAAGCTTTATGCCTCGGCAGCTGACGCAATAGCAGACTTAAATGTTGCGAGTACGAACAGCATCAATCTGAGCGGAAAGGTCATAGGAAACCTACTGAAGGGAGCATCTGCTACAGTGGATTCAATAGTGGTAAAAGGAGCGTGGCCTAGTGGGGAAGAAGAAGATTCTAAGCGAATCACGAGGGCCATCGAAGTAAAGAAGGTGGACGCATTTTCGGCTATAGCAGCTGCAAGCCTCTTAGTACATGGATTCTGGGCTATCAAGTCGAAGAAGCGCTTTAGTTTCGTTCTACGATACCTTAAAAACGAAACGGCATTCATCGTTGGCCTTGATGTCGATGAAGAGGAGGAAAAAACTAGATGCAAGAAATTTAATTCATCTTCATCGAGCCAGTCTTCGTCTACATCGTCTACTTCTACGTCCTTCATCGCGGGTAGTCAAGATAATGATCCAAAAGAAGTAAGAAAAATTACGGGCAAGATTACCGAAATTCCGAATGCGATGGATGCTGCTGAACTCCAAGAGTCCTCCTCTAGCAACTGGCCAATTTCTTGGACCTGTAAGCGCACAAAGAATGATTTTGCTTCGTCGGTGGGAATCATCGCAGAACTAGTTCTGGTAAGGACGTTCTTGCAACTTCGACAATTGAAAGAGCAGCGGCAGGCGATGCAGACGGCACAAGCGAAAGAGGATCCATTGGCAGGAAGCACATATCTCTCGTTCTCTACAGCTCTGCGTCATAGGAGCAAGCCGTTTGTTGCCGAGGTGCCAGAGGGAAGGACATTTCTAGTGGCGGATGGTGACTGCGTGATATTGCTGGCGGGGAATGTACTACTACGCACTACCCCAACCTCCGAAATGGTAAACTGCATTCTCACGTCGCGCGTGCATCAGAAGCAAAAGACATTTAGTAGTATTGTCCAAAACTTGAAAAACGTGCAGGCCTTATCAACCACTCCATGCATCATCCAAAAAAGTGCCATGCTTCTAGTCGCGGATATTAGACCACACTTCCAAGTACATCAGAAGGGCACGGTGGTAGCGGATGATGAGTTGGACGAACTGGACATGTTGGATGCGATGGGAACGGATGATGGCGATGATGTTTGTCTACTACCAGTGGCGATGACACACAACATCCAGCTGAGGAAGAATTTGCAACATGTTTTTGAAGATCTGAGCAACAACATCTCTATAAGATTTCTTTTTGTTCAAGAATCGGCGCCGCTCTATGTTGCGGAAGAAAAAGGTGTGGTGTCTTCCCAGGAGTATCCAAACATCAAGCTAGTCTGGTTGGCGCACACTTCGGTGGTAGTTTTCTCAGGATGCGGCGGTGCTGGTATTTTAGTGGTCCTCCGGGAGGGAGAAGATTTGCCGGATGTCGAATTGCGGAAATCGTTTTCAGCCATAGTCTCAGCCCAGCAATGCTTCCGGGAGGTGCACAACGAGAAGGAGGCGCAAAAATTCTACGCAGACAACGGAGATACGGAGTTTAGACCCCTTCCAGCTGCAGAGAAAGAAGCTGGATTGATGTGGATAAACATTGTCAGGTGCGGCAATTTTTACCTCAAGAATGTCTACATGAAGGACCCAGACAAGAAGCGCTCGACACGAGATACAAGATGGATTGAGGAGCAAATGGCGATGGTTAAGGCGAAAATCTTGGAGCTTGCTGCGGAGGCGCAAGTGAAGATAGCGGCGGGTGATGAAAACTTTGACTCTAGGTTCGGTGCAGAACATCCCAACAACGCGAGACGATGGAAGAAAGCAGCAAAAGAGACAGTACTTGGACCGATTAGAGAAATGGGCAATATCATTGGCGTCAAGGATGTAGTATCGGGAGTAACACACTGGTCATCTTCTACCACTGGGCAAGAAACTTCAAAGTTAGATGTATTCAAAACTAACATCACGCCCGCCCTGGTGATGAAGATCATGATGCCTGCGATGAAAATGATAAGGGAAAACATAGAGGAGGCGAAATACATCAAAGGGGAATACACGGAGGAGATGGAGGAAGATAGCATCGAATTCAGCGATCGCCTGGCGCTAGTTCTCGTGCTGGATGCTACGGATGGCCACGTAGATGAACTTGGCAACTTGTTTTCTCCTGAGCTGAAAGTCACAGGAGCAGTGCCACATAAAGCGTCGTCTTCCATGCATCGGAGCAACTCCGCTACTTTTCTTCGCCCCGACCAATTCAAAGGCAAAGGTGCCGCGATCTTGGGCTGTTTCAATCAGTGCAGATATCCTGTTTCTTCGACGGACAGGGAGGATGCAAAGAGGGCAGGGCATGCGGTCAAGTTAATGAGAAGAGTGAACATCCCCGAACTTCAGAAGTGTCTTGCGCCGTTGACCATCATGAAGCGTAATAATTTTCCTCCACCGGGCAGAATTGCTGAAATTCTTGAGGATCGACAAGCGGAGTTTTTTGATCAAGAGGGGAGACCACTTCTTCCTCGACACGTCACGAAGAAGTGCGTGTCGATACTTACGCGTAGCCAAGTGATAAAAAAGCACCATGTGAACGTTGTGAGGGCAGACGGCAATGATGTCACAGCGGCGGACTCGATCAAGAACTCGAGACGACATAACTTGGCGGCTCATCTTCAAACACTGAACAGAAGCAGCAAGACTAAAATCCATTCAGCTGCTCAAGCTCTTGGATCGGCGTCCTTAATTGCTTCGGGTGCGGGTAGAGGAAAGCCGGTTACCTCTCTTCCAGAGGTGCAGGTGGATGGCGTAGTGGTAAAGGAGGCGGAACAAGTACTACAGGCGGTGGTGGGCTATCAGGTGGACAAGTCGGAATGGATTCTGAGAACGGCGGGCATTTGTGAAGAAGTGAGGTGGTCAAAGAACAAGATTAGCGAGGTGTATGACGAGGTACGAAAAATAGCAATGGAGGTGTCTAGTTTTAGAATTACCGAAGAACAAGTCAGAAGGGCAAGAGTCAAGGTAAATGATAATCTTGCTGGTCTCAATGGAATGCGAGCAAAGATAATAAAAGATGGCCCTTCTTGGATCGATTCGCAGCTGGCGGCGGCTTTTAACCGTTTTTTGGACGAGCTCAAAGTGGTGTCCTATGCTGATGCGATTCAGAAAGTTGCCACGTGGATCGATAGAACGATGATGGGACAGCTGCTGTTCAAAAAGGCGGCGGCCAAGCTAGCAAATGACTTGCGTTTCATAGTGCGCATGTGCCCAGTTGGGCGCATTCTTCTAGCGGTGTTGGATGATTTGTGGTTGGAAATGTTGGAAGCGAATTCTAATGCAGGCTCCACTACCATAAATGGACGGCAATGCGTCTCCCTTTTGATGGGTTGCTTTGACGCACGACAACTAATACGCGAGCGTAGTAGTGAAGTTGGGTGCGTCATCCTCTCTCACGATGTGAGGCAGATGCTCAATCTGTTGCAGCTTAGCATATTAGTGGTGATGCTCAGAAAATTCAAACTTCCTGGGCATAGTAGATGCCTCCAAGGTCAGGTCGACAGCATGCTGGTAGGCATTGTGGTTTTTCTTCCGTGGCTTGATGTTATTGCGGACCTTCTCTCTGTAGTGCAGTTGTCTAGTGGTGGCATCACATCCAGTAGATTGGAGGAAAAGTTGCAGGCTGCTATTGATGAAGCGACTCGCAGAGCCGAAACGGTGCACAAATGGGCCGGTCAGTACTCGGCAGAAGATATCGACGAACTTTTTAGAGCGAGCTCTTTTGTGGATTTGATAAAAAAACGCTTGGCCAAAATAGGCCATGGACGAACTTCCGCAAATTCGAGAGTCAAAGTGTGTGTCGATGATACGCTCATGCTGATCTCCTTTCTCGCGGTAGATTTCACCTCCGGTCGACTTGCCAAACTTCTGCGGACGGTCTCGAAGATAGTGGAAATTATGTTCACGGCAGCGGGGATCTTTGCGGCCACGGAGAAAGCGGAGATGGTAGCGCTTCTTCCTCAGGATGAATCTCTGAAACTAACACAGGAAGAAATAGAAACGCTTTTGCAAGCTGCGTCAGTCTTCGGTGTGAACCCCATGCACAAGAAGAAGTTAGTTCTATTCGGGTTCCCGTTTAGAAATGATATTCAGAACTGTCTGCTGTGCGAGATGAAAGCAAAAATATTTAATCTGGAAAGGATTTTTACGCTCTTCACGAAACAACATCCGGAGGGAGTAACGTTTGCCCATCTTCTTCTAGTAGCTAGGTGGATCTCCAGTTGCAAACTTCTTCATCTGTTACCGGCGGCTGTCCACGAATTAATGGATTTGGAAATTACTGCGGTGGAGCGTGGTTTGGCTGTTGCGGTCTTTCACGGTCTTGGTGTTGATGATGTTCTTCTCGCTGAGATTAAACGAATCACCGACATCGACCCACATACTCTTCTTTTTTCTTCGGTGTTTGGTTGGACAGCGCTAATTCCCATGGGGGCAAGGATGTTGCGCTCGATGGCAATCCGTTACGCAGCAGCTGCAAAATCAACTCGGGAAATCACACAAGTTCTCAGTCGCAAGTTAAAGGACAAGGAAAAAGAGCTAATGGAAGTAGAGGCTGTTACTTTGTACAACAGCAGAGCGCTTGTGGTGGAGTCAGGTGAAGTAGACAAGTGGATCGCTGATGACTCCTTACCGTCTCGATTCTTGAAAGATCACGGGAAAGTGGTCAAGGTGAGTCAGCATAGTGCGAAGCAGTATGCGGAAAGCATGTGGGCGTCGAGGATGGTGTGGTTTGATTCGAGTGTGGAGGCAGTTTGGGATGCTAAAGTTTCCGATGATGGTCGCTGGCAAGTCGAGGGCATGTCAAAGTTAAGCATTTCTAATTCAGCCTCAAGGATTGTTGATGCGTGGGACCAAACCACGCGTGTACAGGTTTTGCTACGACAAGCAGCAATCGATCTGGTCGAGTCTTTTTCTCCTGGGGTGCGCAAGATAGATGCGGAGCGGGTTCTAGTTTGGGGCTTTTATGACTCTATCGGTGATCGTGCTGAAATTTCTAGACGTTTTAACGCAGCAGCGCTTAGTTGTGTGATTCGAGTTACGCCTGCGTCGCCTCCTTCAGTGTTTCGAAAGTTACAAGTTGCGGCATTGGCGAGAAAGAAGGCAATCACCCCAAGAGGTGACATTTGGCTGTGGGAGCGTGAAGGTAAACTCAGAGTAAGAAGACTTCAGCATCCGTTTGCCATCAAATTACGCGAGTTTATATGTAAAAATGCGTTGGCTAAAATCACAAGGAGTCTCTTTAGGAAAGAAGTCCAGATAATTCTTGACCAAGTTAAAGCGGAAACGTAAGTAAAGACGAGGCGAAGGAGGACGAAGCAATCCTGGTAGTTGACATTCAAAGAATAAGCACAAACTTGCCTAGAAGGAACAGCTAGATTAGTAAGGTCTTAGACGTCTCAAGTTTTTTGGTTGTACAGCTAACAATATGCATTGAAAGCACTGGAAGAAAGAGCTCATCCCTTGAAAAAAAAAAAAAGAAAAAATAAAAACGATTGAAAATGGTTGCAAAAAAGGTGGCGTCGGGGAAGGGGGGAGGCACTGAAAAAAGAAAGAAAGAAAAGACAAGTAGTAGCGCAAGGGTGTCGGGAATGTTAGTAGTGAAGTCTGAGCTGTCCTGCCAGTTTAGGTAAATGAAAAAATAAAAGAAATAAAGAAAAGAAGTAGAGGGGGGGTGCGGAAGAAGTTGAGCATACGCAAATCGGTTGGACAAAAAGGTGGTAGAAAAAGTCGGGAGGTTGAATATCGGTGGGTCCGATTGGTTTCAGGGTGGAAGTAAGGAAAAGAAATTAAACAAGAGCACAAATGAGGAAGGTGTAGTTTATGCATCGGTGGGAAAGCTAGTAGTAAGAGGGAAGGTGGTGCTACTACGAAATACCAAACTACAACGAGCAAAAAAGAGGGTAAATAGTAGTAGAAGAATAGTACTGGGGTCAAGGAGAGTAGTAAATTCGGTGTGCGCCTGTATATCTGAAAAAGAGGAATGTACGGGAAGAGGCTGGGCCGTCAGAAGAAAAACAAAGTGAGAACTGTAAGAAGGATTGGAGAGTGTCGGTGCTGGTGCGATCCTTACGAAAGGAGAGTTGTTGTAATAAAGTACTGGTGGTTCCAAGATCCGCGAAACTGGGCCTGTCCCTCGAAAGAAAAGGCGAAAAGAAGTTTGGCGATGTGCAAGGTGGTGATGATTTCGTGTGGTCCTGTGCGACTTGTTCCAATGGAAAACACAAATTGAAACTGAAAGGCGAACATCTGAATCAATGATATGTACTGCTCAGACCAAACTGCCCACTTCTTGCACATATGTTGTTTCAGCATGCTGCTTTGAAGTGGTTATGCCGTGATGAGTTCACGATGATCATAGTGTTTAGTACGGATTTGGAGTCCAGCTCCAATTCTTTTGGACTGCTCGGCTATTGTCGGGCCTCCGCTGATAATAAGCACCGACTTCCCTTTCGGAAATTGACCTGCTTATTTTCGTTCCTATGTTTTTCAGCGTTGCGCTTCGTGACTTCATATTATTTGAGGCTGCAGAGTGTCATCGTATAGTCTAGGTGTTGGTATATTAGCCAATGATAGACTTCATGGAATGGAAAGCATCCGTAGTTTGGGAAATATATGAGGAACCCTCAGAATTGGCGCGGAAGAACACTTGATGAGGGCAAGTCCGGACTTTGAGAAGCCGTGGGGTCGTCACGTCGTCGTCGTGGGGGCTTGGCTCATGTTGACACACACGGGTGTGCTCGTCAAGTAGAGTGTATTCTTGGCTCACCTAGTGCACCAACTTGAACTTGCGTAATCTTAAAATAATTAAGGTCAATGAATAGCGCACGCTTTTCACACAGGGGGACCACGAATGGAGGTAGGGAAGCTGCTGTAGTGAAGACAGAGGGTGCTTCTGCTCTCGCTCATCACTCGGCCAGTAATAGGACACCAACACTGCAAAGCAGCACTCAACCAGAGATGAGCACATGAGTCAATCAATGCAAATGACGTACGAGTGACGTTTTTTGGCCATTTAACAGGATGCCATCCACGCCGCCCCTCTTGTTCCCCTTCAAGCTGTCTAGCTTAGGAAGACGCATTGATCTTGGTGGCCCGCATAGAAGAGGGGCAAGCTTTCACTCAAATAGCGCGCTGCTTCGAGTCGCAGTTGCTGAGGCTGGGGGTTCTGAATATTACCAGAAGCGCTATCAGTAGGGTGAGCAGCCGACTTCCCAATCGTGTCCCTTGTGGTGTCTCTCTCACTCTCTTTGGAGGCACTCCCGCTACCATGCTCTCCGACATGAGGCAGAAGCATGAGAGAAATAACGCCCAGGCATGCGCATAAATGTCACGGCTAGTAGCGTGAAGCTGAAGCGGGACTGAGGGAAGACGCAGCTGCAGTAGAAGTGGCACACTAAAGCAGCCCAACCTCTTACAGACGAGAGGCGCTGGCGTGATATTTGCGAAACTTGGAGGCGGAGGACGTCCAAGCCCCTAAAGCTGAGCCGTAGGCTACTTTTGAAGTCGTAAACGAACCCACTAGAGCCTGCCGCCCTCTGCCTCTTGTTCTTTACATTTTCGACGTGGAAGTGAGTTGGCGGCCCCTGGCAATTGCCAAAAGCTTTCGCGGCTGATGGCTTGGCGGCGATGTGGGAGCACTCTGTCTCCGGGCAGGAGGGGGGGGCAGTCTTCAGACAGCTCGGGAACAGGCACCGCGCGAAAGGCCATCACGTGCGCCCACTTGCGACTGCGGTGGGCGCCGCATGGTTCGGCTGCCCCAAGGCTAGCATTGGCTTGGTGAGCCAGTTGATTCCGCCGGAGGCTTCGCTGATTGTCCCAAAGCAGCCAAGCAGGGTCTGTCGTTGGCGGGCGCTTGAATCAGCGAGCCACGAGCCATGGCTGTTTATGTTTGCCATGTAACCAGCTAGCCCACAGCGCCGGGCAACTGCAGCAAGTGGCCCACCAGCAGGCATCGCAGCCGGCTGGCTGACAGGTTGTTGCTTCGTGTGTTTGTCCTTCTTTGGGTGTGATTATGTGAACTCCCCCTCTCTTTCAGAGGTAGCCGCAGGCTGTTGGCCTCACGCACCTGCCCGCACGCACTCAGTGACGAAGAAGCTGGTGGTGTATTCACGTAAAAATGACGGAGCGTGGGAAGTCGTGCAGGGGTCAAGAGTTATACACTAAGGCAGAATGACGGGAACTGTCATGAGATGGTGGCGAAGGCTGCGACGAGAATGGAACTGCAAAAACGGAAGAACTGCGTGGCCGCGCCAGGTCTTTGTCTGATAATAGTGGCAATTTTATACTTAAGGCCCAGTCTTCATCGGTAACGACAACAGAGATGGGCGGCTCTGGTATTTGGTAGCCCCCTGCATTTTCTCGCGTGGATTCTTGGCACCTTATGCCTTTTGCCTTGATATCTATCATGATCAAACTCTTCAGGGGACTGAATACCAGGAGGAAATGGCGAGAGCTGTTTGGTGGGGGGGATTACGAATCCTAGATCAATCATGCCCACCTTTGGCTTTGGTTTTCTCTAATCTGTGTCTTTCTTCTACGCAAATGTGGAAGGTTAACTTCTAAAGCGCTTGGGAGGAGTGAGAGGGCCCTTTCTACGCTGTCGTCGCCGTTTCGACTACGGCGTAGCTTTGGAGCACGTCGTGGCCCCTCTCTTCTTCGTGGGGGCGGGCCTTCTAGTGCAAGGGATAAACTCGGTGGAGGAGCTTTCCCTGCGAAGTCCGCTCTCGTGTGCATGAGTGGAAACCCACGGACACTAGCGTTTCCTCACATCTACGAGTCGCTTAAGTCGAACGTTTTAGATGCATTTCGAGGGGAAGGCGAGAACCGCACTGAGATACATCTTGCTTTGATGCTCGCATATTTCGGTGACGAGAATTCCAAATACCTACGCCACGTCGGGGAGCCACGAATCCCTCAAAGAGTTTGCGGTGGAGCTGGGCCTCTGGAAAAAGCTATTAGACATTTGCGCCCACGTCAGTTGCTCCTTCTTGAGCAGAATGATTGCACGACGTACCGCTTTTGGAGAGAGGCCACCGCTTACCGAACCGAGGGGACCGAGGGGCGGCGGAGACCTCTGCGAAGCGTGTCGCTACCTGCGAACGCTTCTCGAACTCGACGCCGTCGAGGTTCCCGAGGTCTTCCAGAGGGCCTTCCCCTCATTACTGGAGCTGCACTAAGTGTCCGACCGCCTGGGGGTGGAGGGAGCAGGCGAACCTTGCTAAGCTTTTTTGCTTGGAAAGATTCTGACAATGATTTCTCTTACCAGCGGGAGTTGCAGTCCACCTATTTTGATTCAGATCAGAACTCCCCGCACAGCCACGCTGCAAAGTGTGACGACTCCCGTAGCGGTCCCTGGCTTATGGCTAAGTGGGTCGATGAGTGTTTCACGCAGGAGCGTATGCCCTTTCTTTCCGACCAGGGTAAAAAGGTACTGGGCAATGACTCCCCGTCAACGACTGCGTCCTATTTGGCTTTCGATTATTACTTACGCGCTAGACCGGATCTGTTTTTTTGGCGTCCTATCCCTTCTGCGGTGTCAGGGCTCTACGACCACAGCGATAATTTTTATGGCTACGTCGAGCTTTTCACTGTTACTATCATCGATCCCATATGAACTGGGGATAGTGGGGTGCCCCCGTAAGGTTCAGCGAACGCCCCCCGCGGTCCTATACAAGACGTCACGCCTTCCCCCCCCCGGTATACTACTGAGAGCTAGACCCATCTTGGGTCAAGCGTCACGCGAAAAGCGTGACGCGCCACGCGAAAAGCGTGACGCTTTTGCTGCGTGTACCCTACAGACTTACAAGGGGCAAGGCGTCACGCGAAAAAGCGAGCGCGACGCTCACAAAAGCCCCCGCAGATGAAGGGCCCGCTGACCTTCAGACCATGAGGGCCTTCAAGTGAGAATGCTCACTCTGAGAGGGCCCTCAGATGAAGTCCCTCCGATCATGAGGACCCTCAAGAAAGGGCCCTCACTCTGGGAGGGCCCTCTGATCAAGCCCGTCCGATCGTGAGGACCTTCAAGGGAGAGCCCTCACTCTGAGAGGACTCTCGGGCGATGATGAAGTCCTTCCGATCATGAGGCCCTTCATCACGGGAGAGCCCTCAGTCTGCGAGGACCTTCAGAAGAAGTCCCTCCGATCGTGAGAGCCTTCATCTGCGAGGACCCTCAGACGAAGTCCTTCCGATCATGAGGACCTTCATCACGGGAGAGCCCTCTCTCAGGCTGCGAGGACCTTCAGAAGACAAGAAGTCCTTCCGATCATGAGGGCCTTCATCTGCGAGGACCCTCAGAGGAAGTCCTTCCGATCATGAGGACCTTCATCACGGGAGAGCCCTCAGTCTGCGAGGACCTTCAGAGGAAGTCCTTCCCACCATGAGGGCCTTCATCTGCGAGGACCCTCAGAAGAAGTCCTTCCGATCAAGAGGACCTTCATCACGGGCGAGCCCTCAGGCTGCGAGGACCTTCAGAAGAGGTCCTTCCCATCATGAGGACCACCTTCAGGAGAAGTCCCTCCCACCGTGATGACCTTCATCTGCGAGGACCCTCAGAAGAAGTCCCTCCGATCGTGAGAATCTTCATCACGGGAGAGCCCTCAGTCTGCGAGGACCTTCAGAAGAACACACGGCAAAAAGGCGCCCAGTCTGCATTAGATTCCTATGCGTCACACTAGGGCACGCACGGCGAAAATACACCCAACCCCGACGAGATTCCTGCGCGTCACGTTAGCGCACACATCGCCAAAAAGCACCCGACCCCCATGGGATTCCCTCCATGCGTCACGCTAGGGAAAACATGGCAAAAGACACCCCATCCCAACTAGATTCATGCCCGTCACGCTAGAGGCGTGACGCGTGACGGACCGCGGGGGGCGTTCGCTAAGTCTTACGGTGCCCCTCCTCCTTGTCGATCATCTAAAGGGGAAAATAAGGAGGGAAAGGGCGCCACGTTCATAGATACTCGAATTGATATACTCAAAAACTGGCACCGCTAAGACTTAGTTGCCGCAATGGATAAGCATGACGCTGTTGCCCATGACGCTTTTTGGATCGTAAACCGGAGAGCCCTGGCGAAGTGGTGGCTCGATCGCGGGCCTCTCTTGGTAAATTCCTCTTCGCCTCAGATTTCGTCCGCATTTAGCGCTCTGTCCTCTAGGTTTTTTGCGCAGAACCCACCAGACCCGAGAAGAATGTGCCTCAATTGTCATCCACCTCGACCTTACACCAGCGTCCACGACGATCTCGAATCTGGTTTGGGCTTTGGCTGTTGTCCAGAACTGAACGAACTTTTTTTACCACGGTGGCAAGTAAGATACGAAAAATTTCCGCGCAGCTTCAGCGGATGCATTGCCCGTGACGCAGTACATATAGATTGTCATAGAATTCCAAAGAAAACAGTACACGAGGACGTGGAGGCAATCATGCAACGACTATGGGATGGCGCTGTGATTGCGAACAGTCGTATACCTACTAGCGGGGGCAACGCTTCGGCCGCTGCTTCAGCTTTCTTTCGCAAGATTTGTCAGAAGCCAAATCGACCAAGCTTCAGAGAGCTGCTGGGAAGATTTATTCCATCAAGTATAGTTTTCGCGGCGAGCGCAATATAATTGGAATTTTATTTCGTCATCCTCCTAATATCTGAAATAAAATTGATGTTAAATGCCAGCTAATCTCGACGAAGGTCATGTGGAGAGAGTAGCTTAGGCTTCTTCTTCTTTCTCCCTGGCCTTGTGTGGAGACTGGTTTCAGGTTCCATCAGTAGAAAGCTCAGCGAGATCTAGAAGTGAGGGCTACTAAGAAAGCTCAGCGAGATCTAGAAGCGAGGGCTGCGCAGCGCCCCAGTTCATTCCTCGCGTAAACTAAATAGGGGCAACGCCCAAGATCCAAAAAATAACGACCGAAAATGTACCTGACTATTTTCGGTCAACAATTTTCAGAAGTTCAAAAGTAAGCGTAATATCGAACTAAATAGGGGCAACGCCTAAGATCCAAAAATAACGACCGAAAATGTACCTGACTACTTTCGGTCACCAATTTTCAGAAGTTCTAAAGTATGCTGAAGTTCTAAAGTAAGCGTAGTATCGAACTAAATAGGGGCAACGCCCAAGATCCAAAAATAACGACCGAAAATTTACCTGACTATTTTCGGTCACCAATTTTCAGAAGTTCTACAGTAAGCGTAGCATCGACCGAAGATCTGTAGGTCGTTTGAAGTAGTTAGCTTAGGTAGATGGATCGCCTTCCTCGAGAATGAACGAGGTCGTAACCTAAGCGTTGCGGCGTAAGCCTTGAAGACGCGACGCGTCTCTCCTGGTCCCGTTATTTAGTTATACTAGACCGAGAAACACATAGCGACTGCCTGGGCAGTGCGCTATTCAGCTCGTACACTTGAGGGTGACGAAGCAACTACTCTCTCCTATGGTTATACCGCAGGGAAAGAAAAAGTCGTCTGTCGACCCGTAGAGTTTGTAACTCGTCGCTACCAGTATTGTAGGCTCGTTGTCGTTTACCAAATCACTTCGCAATGGCTCTACGCTCGCGTGAATTGTGGGCCAACAAGGCTAGCCTTGGAGTCGGAGTTGATGACGAATGGGCCGAGTGGTTTCCGCCGGAGACCGTCGCTGTGTTGCAAGCTCAGGCTGCGGCAATCAACATCAACGCAGGTGCCGGGTGGGTCCCCGCCGCTGATGATCTCCCTGCAGCGCAGAAGCGCGCACTTCGCACGCGGGTTTTCTTTGAGTACAAGTTCCTCGGAGTTAACCCCCACCCGGGCAGGATCCGCACCCTGCTGCGTCAGTTGATCATCTTCGGCATTTCAGACATGGAGGACCTCGGTCGCCACTACGGGTCCTTGACGGACCTACAGACCATTGGCGTTCCTAACCAGGAAATCACCACGATCCTACGTTTGAAGGAGGTGGTCAGTGAGTTCAAAAACAACGAGAAAGTGATCGAAACTCGTGCGAAGAAAAAGCAGCCGATTACGAAGATCGACCTCGCGACGCGTCTGGTTGAGACAGGCTGTAACCGCCTACCGCAGGCAGTGCAGCCCGATGCTGAAATGGTCCGGGTTTTCTTGGTGAAGAAAGAGGAAGGGCGGAGTTCTTTCCCGTTTCTGGAAATCAAAACCGAGCCGTGGCTCGACGCTACGTGGAAGATTGGCAACGGTGACATGGGTGACACGATCAAGACGGACGCGATGCTGGACATCGTTCAGTCCTTCGAAGGAGGTGAGTCGGCTCCTGAGACCGCCGCGCAGAAAGTGGCCCTTCAAGCGACGGCGAAGCTGAAGAAGTTAAATCTCGGCTTCCATGTCCATTCCGCAGCACTCCAGCGCCTCCTGCTCACCGCCGGGATGTGTGGCGTGTTCCGTCCACATTTCGTGGCGCTCGTTGTGGTTGGGTATGCTGGTGTCCTGGGTCATATCGCCTTGCATCACGGCGTGAGCCTGGCGAAGGAATACGACGTGCGGCTGCGTACGAAGCTGGGGCGCGCCGGTTTAATGACCGCGGAAGTACTCGAAAACTCGTTCATGCGTCGCGACCAGGAGATTCTGGACGATCTCGCGAACGAGAAACGTTTCGAAACGAAGCCTACCAACCCGATCCAGAAAACGCCTGGTGGCGGGGGAGGCCCGGCGGGAGGTCCGCCACTCAAGAAGCCCAAGTCCGGAGCCCCCAAAGGTGGGCGCGGAGGTAAAGGCTTGCTGTATGCGGATCTGTGGCAACCCGGTTACAATTCCTTGGCGGGTTATGCGCCTTATCCCGGGCCGCCACCACCGCCGGCTAGCGCGCACCCGGCCCCAAATAATGGAGGGGGCCCGCAAGGATTTCCTCCTGGTCAGAAAGGACAGCCTTCGCACTCGAAACCGGTGGGCAAGCCACCGGCACCAGCCCCGAAAGCTGGGCCTGGGCAGCCTCAGTGTACTTATCATTTTCGCTTTTACCTCAACAGTACTACCTGTAAAATTTATTTCGACTTTGTGACGGGTACCGTCTTAGTTATATCTGCTCGATGGCTACCCAGTGGCCAAAAATAGCACGGGGACGCAGCTACGCACCTCGGGGCGCGGCGTTTGTGTCTACGTACATATCTTTGCCAAGTATCTATTTGACAAGATCGTGCTTCTTAACGCAGCCCATCAGCGGCCCGGCTTGGTCTCCGTCGCGTCTTGAGGAAGCCAAGCGAACCACCGGGCATGCGCTCTGGTTTCTTGTTCCGTTGAGTGTGTGTCTACATGGGTGCTTCTGCCAAAGACTAGGCTACTCTGGTATGGCCCGGCCTGACTGCGTGGCGCTCCTCGGGGAAACTAAGCGCGCCATCGTATGGGGACGCTAGCGCTTCATCTCGCGCCTTGGTTGCTCGAGATGTTGCCCTAACGTCCTTAAGCGGGCCACGCCTTACGAGGACGTTGGGCCCTCTTGTCGCGCCATGGGTGCGCGAACTGAGGGCCTAACGTCCACGACGCTGCCTTCCTGGAGCAATGCGTACCGTTGGCCAGCGGGCTCTCGCAATTAAGGCGCTACTTCGCGCCCGGGGTGCGCCCCACGCCGCCTCGACCAATAACTTTGCACTCAGATACGATTCCAGTAGGCAGCGAGCCTGACTCCGCGAAGGTTGCCAAAAGCCCCTATTGCCGCGTGAAGGATGGCGCGGACGTAGGGTGGACAGGCAAGCAGCGTGGCATCTATTGCACTATCGCGTCGGGCTTGGAGCCCACAGCCCATATTGACGCTGCCCTCGACCTGGTCTGTGTCGTTTTCGACGCCAACGGAGCAGCACCGCACGAGCTATGCGCTGTGGCGGACGAAATGATGAAGGGCGATATCCACACCGCGCAGCGACACCGTCGGGAGACGATCGCGAAGTATCGGCAACGGGCTGCGGCCATGCCTTTCGACCCCGCTAAAGATGTCGGGGTGAATTCGGAACTGTTGTTGCATATGATGCGAGACGCCGGCTTGTGTGGTCTGGAGGAGGTCCCGGACCTGATCAAAGGACTGCGCTCGCGCTTCCCGATGGTTGGGAAGCACGGGTACCCAGACATCTTCGCTGCAGACGAACGCCTCGAGTTCTCGAGCCCTGGGATTACGGTGCGGGAGCTGCTGGACTCCCAGGGAGATGTTCGTCGGCAGGCTGAGAGGGCGCTCCTACAGGATTCCCAAGAAGCGCGTGATTTCATCTGGTCATCTTTACAGGATGAAGTAGCCAAAGGCTATGCCCAAGAAGTTGATGCAGCAGCGCTTGGCGAATTGCCGTGCGTCTTTTTCAGGCGTTTCCACTGTAAGCAGTTGAAATCGGACAAGGCGGGCTGGATATGGAAGAGCAGGGCCGTCGATAACGGTCGCACGGCTCTGATCAATAAAGCGAGCCTTGTCTATACCCCGATCAAGCTGCCAACCGTGGACTGGTATGCGCACCTCCTCGCGAGGTGCGTCGGAAAGGCACAGGGGCGGCCTGTTGGCTCCATGAAAGCGGACCACTCGGAGGCGTATCGCCAACTGCGTGCAGATAACTCTGTGGTGGCGCGACTCATTATCGCAAGGGACCCCGAAGGATGCCTCCGCTTTTTCCTCGCTGACAGACTGTTGTTCGGAGAGGCACTTTCGGTCTTGCATTACAATGCCCTCAGCGTCACGCTAACTAGGGTGGTCCGGAGACTCCTTCGGACTCCGTTGCTGTGTTATTATGATGACTTCATAGCGCCTTGCTTCTTGGAAGATGAGACAGCCCTGGCGGACCTGCTCGAATTCCTCGGGCCCACTGTCTTACACACCGACTTCAACCCGGAAAAGACGGAGCGCGGGGCCGAGGTGATCTACCTCGGGCTGGTGATTCGCGCCCTTCCGCTCGGCGTGGCGGTTAGTGTTAGCGAGCACCGACGGGAGAAGCTGCGGCACTACGTTGAGGACCACCTGCAGAGAGACGCCATGTCGCCCGCCGAGGCTCACACTTTGGTGGGGAAACTCGGCTTCACTACTTCCGCTCTGTTCGGGCGAGTGGGCCGCAAATACCTTGGGCCACTGTACGCAAGAGCGCACCAGCGGCAACCCTTCCCCGGGTTTCCCCTGAATAAGTGCCTGCGCCGGGCCCTCCTGTGGTGGCAGGAATTGCTGCAAAAGGACCTTGGCGGAAACGTTTGGGAACGCTTCTTGCCCGCTTCCGTCGAGGAGCAACCGCCGCGCAGGAGGATCGTATATACGGACGCGTCGGAGATTGGTTTTGGTGGGCTATGCTTGGACCCTAACTCACCGCAAGCCAAGTACTTCCGCGTCGACGTCCCCAGGTGTGACCACCTTAGCATCGCATACCTGGAGGCGTTGGCGCTTAAGATCGCAGTGGAGGTCTTCGACCTCGACGGGGCCCAGGTTTTGTTCTTTGTTGACAACAACAACCTGCAGGGGAGCGTTACGCGGGGCCGTTCGCGTCACTTAGGGGTCGATGACGTCATCGGTGAGATATGGAAGCTGTTAGCAATGATGCAGACACACGCGTGGTTTGAGCGGGTCGATTCCCGCTCGAACCCGTCTGATCCATGCTCGCGCCACCGCGGGCCGGAGGTCAAGGAAACCGAGGGCCTCGGCCTAATTGGTTGGTCAGTAGTAACCGCTTACAATCCCCTCGCGCTTCTTCCCAGTCCCACCTTTGGGGAAGTTCACTCATAATGTCAACCTCTTTCAGGAGCTGCATGCGAGGAGCTGGGACGCCGATCGGCAGCAGGATAGTGCGGCTGCGGACTGGCTACGAACCTACCACAGACGGCATGATGAGTCGAACCCGCCTCAGCGTTTTACTTGTTTGAGTATGGCTCCTCCGTTGATGCATCTTCGCCGCATGCCTATAAGCATGCGGCGAGTCTCTCAGTGTAGTGCTACTTAGACACTGACTTCGCAGAAGCCTCAACAATTGGCGTGACGTCTTGCATAACAGTCGACTCCCACCCCGTTAGGGTTGCGCTGGTTCCCTCCTCTACGTGAGGGGCCCAGGTAATCAAATTCAAATATTATATGTGTTCTAGGCAGCTATGGCGGCCTCTATAATGGTAAAATGAAACGAAAGAGACCCTGGCATTGGGACGTGCTTAGTACGGCGTTGGGAATAAGATGCCGCCCGGTGCCGAACTACAAGGGCCACGATTAGTTGATGACTATTCGGTCGCGACGCGTGTCGCGTGTTGTTGTCTGCTCCTTGTGTTCATCACTGTGCGTCACATTCGCGCACTTGTCCCAATGTTATCATGTCATGTAAGGTCTTCGATCGTAGTGAGTGGATTTTAATTGGAATTTTATTTCGTCATCCTCCTAATATCTGAAATAAAATTGATGTTAAATGCCAGCTAATCTCGACGAAGGTCATGTGGAGAGAGTAGCTTAGGCTTCTTCTTCTCCCGCCCACCCGCCCCGCTTGTAGTAAGTTCTCCATAGATTTTCTCGAGTGGCTTGGAGTAGTTTTAGACGAAAATGGAAGGCTTTCGCGCATTCTTGGCGGCTGAACGTACTCGAGCGTCCGGCCCTGGCAACGCGCTCGCGAGTTGGGGGCCTTGCGACTTTGAGGGTTTCTTGGCGAGCTTCTCTCTGCTGCCGCCTAGTTTCGTGCCAGTTGATTTCCTCTCTTTGGGAAAGGAGTATCTTCCCGTCGCAGTCCCAGATGATGTGTGTGCCGACGTCCGTGCTGCGGTGCGCAGATTCGCTGCAACCGAGAGCAGCAACAAGAACGACGCCTCATCTTTTCGCGCCGTCTCTCCTAGTGTTACTAAGCGGAGTGGTGCTGCTGTGACGGTCGCCCCGAGCGCCAAGAAGTGCAGAACTAAGCAAGTAGCCACCTTTGAGGAAGTAGTTAACAGCGTGTCTGACGAGGTCGCCCTCACGGCTTTCAGAGGGAAGTTTGTTTCCTCGAAGACCGCAAGTACTTACGCTCCCGGCATTGCCTTGTACACCTCGTCCTTCTGCTTGCCGAAGAAGATCGCCCCGTTTCCTGTATCCACCGAAAAGCTGGAGAAGTTTTGCGCCTTTCTCGATTACTCGAACGTCTACTGCAATCCCGGCGTGTATGTCCATGCGATTCTGAGGGAGTCGCGGCGCGTTTCCGGCGTCGAATTCGCAGACGGCGTCCCCTCCCTAAAGGAAATGCTCAACGCATTAGAGAGAGGCCTTCCAGACGCTGAACAGTGTGAGCCCATGCGGTTCGCGCTTTTGTCCAAGCTCGCGGAAGCCTCGGAGACGGATGTCGACTTTGATATCGTGCTTGCACTGCTCTGCAGCCTGTTCCTTCTAACCCGGGTGGATTCTTTCCTCTCGATCCGGTACCAGGACGTCCTTTGCGATGAGGACTCGGCTTCTGTGGAGGTGTCGAACCTTAAAGGCTCAAAGCGCCAGAAGTCTCTGACTATTTTCTTCGAGCGAGTGGCCCCGGAGGACTTCCAGATCCCTGCTCTCCGGTCCAACAAAGGCATCGTTAGGGCTTGCCCCGTCGCTGCTTTCACCCTCCTGAAAGCCCGGGCGGCTGAGAGAGGTTGCGCTGTCGATGCCGCTGTCTGTGCGCTTACGTACAGCAAGTTCATGCGGGGCCTGGATGTCTTGCTTGCGAAAGCCGGGGTCGAGAACGCTGCCGAAGGGAAGAAGCGCAAGCTTTATAGCTCGCACTCGACCCGCGTGGGCGGAGTGTGCGTGCTCCTGCGCGCCGGTCTCTGTGACACTATTATCTCTACTTTGGCAAACTGGTCCTCAGACATGGTTAAGAGATACTCTTCCCGAGTTGTCCTGCAGCCCACTATTGTCGAAGCTTTCCCCTTCTACAACCCCCGCGCTCTGGCGCAACAATATAAATAAAGGCGCTGCCATTTCAGTGCTTCTAAATTCCTTCCCTGGTGTTTTTATCTGTTCATTCTTTCTTCTTTCTGGATGTGAAGACCCATGGCTATGCGTGCGACGGTGCCGCCCGGTGCCGAACTACAAGGGCCACGATTAGTTGATGACTATTCGGTCGCGACGCGTGTCGCGTGTTGTTGTCTGCTCCTTGTGTTCATCACTGTGCGTCACATTCGCGCACTTGTCCCAATGTTATCATGTCATGTAAGGTCTTCGATCGTAGTGAGTGGATTTTAATATATTTATATTAGAGGAAGATCCAAGAATTTTCGAAAAAGACTGAATCCACGCATAAAGTCGAACCCGAAATCTACGCTACACACTGGCTGCAAATATATTGCGCGACGCGTTTGCCGTTTCTGTTGCGTTTGAAGATCACGCTACTACCCTCGGCATTCCACGGAGGCGTCCGAGTGAGAGTTTCGAGACAAGGGCGGGGCAAGAGGACGAAGCCATTCTTGTTTATTTTGTTTGGCTGCAAGGAGCACGAGGGGCGCGACATCTATACACCCGAGTGTTGAAGTTTTGACGAAGTCGCACGCTTTGAGCTCGGTATCGGAGCTGGCCCCTCGTCTGAAAATAGTTCTCTATAATAAGCTAAAACGGTGAGCTGTGAATCGCAGTGAGCCCCCCGTTGGAGGACCTGGCGCACCTGCGTTGGGCTGCTCAGCTGGCTGTCTTCGACGGGTTGCCAGCTGTCTAGTGCACAGAACCAGAGATAACAGCAGGGATGTATTCTTGGTCGGCAAGGGAGTATCCCGAGTGTGGGCCGTGGCCAAATACATTCCACCACAGCTGTGGCTCGACCAGTGTAGAACCGTCTGCGGAGCAAGATGTGACGAGAAAAGAAGCAAGTGCCACACTGTCGCGCTGCGGTGACTTTATGGGTGACATGCAAGCGGTAGCGGACTCCGCGGTGACATCGAAGAAGCCAGAGCACCTGTAGCGGCCCTCCACCGTGGTGGAGCGACGAGAAATTTTGGATCACGCCATAAGAACAACGACAGCCCGGCCCTCAGGTGTGAAGCCCGCGACTCCTCCAAGTGGTTCGCCACCGACTTCGAGTTCGGCGACGTGGCTGCAAAGGGCAGAAATTCGCTTTACAGAACAAGATGCTAAGGGTCCGCCCGAACGTCATAGCCCTTCCAAAGCTCGTCGCAGTTTCCATTCCCGCAGTGTTCCTCCCGCTTTCTGAACTCTTTCAAGCTAGATCAGGCAGGCACTATCTAACCAAGCCAACAGGCTAAGGACCATGACACAGAAGCGGACTGTAACTGCACAACCAGCGGCGAAGCGTATGGCCGCAAAAAGGCAAGACTGGCCAGAACAGGCTGGCCACAAATTCACTGCTCTTGCTGCACACGCAGCCAGGGCAGCTGGGTGAAGAGTGGTGACCAGCGTTAGAAGCTCAGAAGACCCAAGAATCGTTGGGAACTTTGCCTGCGTGGGCTACGTATCTAGCTGGCTGCGGCGCCACGCTGCTGCTGTTCAATCGTGCCACGGCCCCCAAACGTGCCGAGAACGAGGGCGGAGAGCTTCCCGCGCCAAAGCCATTGTAGGGAGGCAGCAGGCAGCGTGGGGGCCGCTTCTGTTGGGTGTGGCTTATTGCGGCGCACTTGGTTTGGCATATGCTTTCGGCCCGGGTTGTCTATCGTTTGTGGCTCTTTGCCATTGCTTGATGGCTGGCGGAGCGTTGTCGCCTGACTGCGAAGGCGTGTGGCGGTGGTGGATTCTTGGCCCCGTTTTTCGCAACAGGTGCGCAGAGGAGGAACCGTGGAAAGCTGCCGGCCGCCCGGATTGCTCCGCCCCTCGCTTCGTTGGGGAGGCGGGTGCCAGGGGCAAGCGCCGCACTTTGTTTCCTGGGGTCCCCCGGAGGGTTGGCGGCTGGAGTTCCGCGCCCTCTTTGCGGGGTGGGGTTGGGGTTTTATAATCCTTTGAAGAGGGGCAACCCCTTGAGGATTATGGAGACAAGGGGAGACGGAATCCCGCCCCACCCGATCGCTGGGCGCATCAAGGCAAGGCAAGCCAAGCCAGGTCGCCCCTCGTTCCTCCACGTTGGTGCCTTTCAGTCCGTGGCCGTGCGCCGCTTGTGCGTTTTGAAGTAAGCGCGCCGCAATTTCATTTGGGGCGAGCGTTGGTCTTGCTGGCGTGAGGCCGTTCTCTTCGTGTTTTACAAAGCTTGATGGCTTTGTTTTTTTGGTGTGTTGGTTTCTTCGTTTCTTCTGTCGAGTTTGCGATTCTCTCTAAGCGACACGCGCTGCGCCTCAAATACTCTGCCGCTTTTCTAAGCGGGGCGTGGGGCTCGCTTTGTTTCTGAGTCAAAGTTTTGACGACCCACAATCAAGAGACCGCGCTGGGGGAGTCTGCTGGCACTAGGGGTTGGGGTTGGCATGTGAGGAATACAATGACACGGGCGAGGACTCCCGTCGAATTCTCGTCGCGGTGATTGTTAGAAGCAGTGTTCAGCGACTTGCATTGGCCACAGAACTCGGCCTCGCCTTCATGCGTTGGCCCCTCCCTGAGAGTTGCCAGGAACGTCGAAAAAGACAGGCTAGTCTCGTTTCGGTAAAATTGTCTTCATCGTGTTAGAGATCCCAGAAGGTGGTGAGAATGGTGCGTGCAGTTTCAGAGTCATATGCTAATGGCCACCGTCGTCGGCTTTTTCTCTTGTGTCATGTGTTTTTTTTGTGCGCAGCACCAAAAGTGGAAGCTTAACGAACCAAAGCCAGCGCGCCTGAGAAGTGGAAGGGCAACTGCGCTGCCGTCTCCCTTCCTACTACAGAATAGCTTCGTGACATGTCTCTCGCTTCGTGCGGAGGGCAAGCTTTCTAGTGCAAGGCCTGCAAGCCAACACTAGTCGCTTTCAAGCAGTCTGCCCTCGTGTGCATGAGTGGAAGTCAACGCATGCGAGCGCTTCCTCGCATCTGCGAGCCGCTTAATTCGGAAGCTTGTTTAGATGCATTCCAAGAGGAAGGCGCGCGCCGCACTGAGATACTTCTTGCTTTGATGTTTGCATATTTCGGTGACGAGATGAGTCGCAAATATTTACGCAACTGCCACTAGGGGAAGCAGCGAATACCTCAAAGAATTTGCTTCACGGCTGGGCCTCTGGGCAAAGCCATTCGGCAGTGGCATCCGCGACAGGTGTGTGTTCTTTGGCAGCATGCTTGGTTGCATCACGTGCGCGCGCCGCTTTTGAAAAGGGGCCAGAGCCTACCGAAGCGAGGGAGCTGCTGAGGCCGATGCCTTCCTTTTTTTCCTGGGTGGGCCTGCAGTAACTAAGTGCCCTGCCAGCTGAAGTTCGGGGGAGTAGAAGAACCTTGCGAAGCCTTTTAGGCTGGCGCAGATCCTAGGGCTTGGTGTGGCGCACGCCTTTTAGCTTGGCTTTCGCTTTGATGGGGAACTTGGCGCAGATCTCAGTGCTTTCCTTCGTCTATCTCGCAGCGCACTGGCATTGCCGTGAGAAAGGAAGATCGGCGCGGCTGCTAAATAATGAAAGCGCCCACAGCTTTGCCCGCTTTCGTCTTTCACGGCGTAATGCATTGGGAACAAGACTGCGGCACGTCGCCACTGTATCGCCTCGACCCGCTTCGGCTTCGCGTGAAGAGAAGTCCGTGCCGACAGGTCCGGGCTGGGTGAAGCATCCGCCGCCCCATTTCAGTGCCGAGGCCACCTCAGCAGACGCAGAGAAGCATACAGACGGAGATGTGTTCACGGATGACATCTCTCCTCCTACTGATAGTACATGCAGCATGCCAACCTTAGGACGGATAACAGATGTCCCACCCGTTGCTTGGAAAGCGTGTGACAGTGATACGCCAACCTTCGCGCATGACCACGCTTATGGCAGGCTTAGCGCCTTATTTTGTCTACCGCAGCACGTTATAAACTTTTTTGAATTTTCAATAGTTAACTGAATTGGTAGCCACCTATCCTAAATTTGGCGAGCAGTTGAAAAGGCTGCTGGGTTGCTGTTGCAGATTGATCGCTGGCATCGTAGACGCGGAACAAACTGCCTGGGATTTGAGTTGCGGCTTTGTTGAAGCCACAGGAGGCTTAGCTCCGATCAGGACGCATAGCCGCAGAAGAATGCAGGAGCAG
Source organism: Amoebophrya sp. A25 (assembly GCA_905178165.1). Taxonomy (NCBI): domain Eukaryota; class Dinophyceae; order Syndiniales; family Amoebophryaceae; genus Amoebophrya; species Amoebophrya sp. A25. The sequence goes on from CAJINU010000094.1 coordinate 124,792, forward strand.
GCCTGCCAGGAGGCTCCTTCGATAACTGCCTGCGCTAGCTCCAGCTTGCCAAAGCCTCTGTGTAAGAAGTACTCGCTCCCGTTCTAAATTATTTGCAACCTTAACCTTGATTTAATTTTAATTATGGGGGCCAGTCGCTTCGACACAGCCGGGACATCTGTCAACAGCTAGCCCCCATTTATAACGCGTTGCGAAAATCAATATCGCGTTGGCTAGGCCTGCCATAACGCACAGCAGAGCAATGGCACTACTTCTTCCAGTGGCCATGCGAGTTCTGTTATGGTGCACTGTCAGGCAAGCGAGTGGCTACACATCAGTAATGGAGATACGTTCTGGAAAATTGTGCGCAAGAGGGAGGTGACGAATTATACAACTACGCAACGCGTTTTTCAGGAAGCACTGAGCAGCGCTGGGCTCGCGGATGTGGAGGAGTTTGAGGTTCAGCCTCGTGTGAAGCCATGGGAGCTCTGGATCCCGCCCCACACTGCGCATAAACTCCACCCAAAGACGTCAGCGGCGTCACGGCTCGCTTGGCTTCTACGGGTCTCACCTATCCCCAAAGATGGGGACCCTCGAGTGCGCACCACGCCAGCGGCGAAAGGGGTATGGAATTCGTTGGAGGTATTCTTTAACCCCGAAAACGCGACACAGCTGCAATTTAGGTGTGGGAAGCATCTAAACGTACGCTCCAAATCTTTTCAGGATGTAGACAAGAGGCGCCAAATTTTAAAAGCAACAAGCAGCGCAAAACCACAAGCCCAAGACGAAGGCAAGAACAATAAGAAGTATTCCATTTTGCACATTTTTCCTGACGCAATGGCGCGGGCGGCATTCTTTCGGAATAATCTTGGCTGGTCCCGTACAGTCGATTTTCTGCAGCAGGGTGCACGCAGTGAGGGTGGCGGAGGGTCGCAGTTGTCGGGCTCGAGGCTGTTCGCGTTTACCCGCTATGTCTCTGAAGGAATGAGCACACAGCAGAACACGATGCCCATGTTTGCCGGTGTTCCCTTAAATAATTTTGCCTTGAGTGCTCTTTCCGTGCAGAAGCACACTCGCACTCAGCTTGATGGTGTGGACCTTGATGACGCACAGGCGCGGTACGTTGCGAAGCAAAGGGCAGCTGCAATCTAAGGCCCGCACTTGTGCTCCATCTCTTCTGTGACTCCAAGGGCGTAGTATCTCTAGACAAGCAAAGATCTGAATTCGTGTTATGTATGATCCAGGGATGGACTCGGGTCAGCTCTAAAAAATACACTTCGAAAGCGCGAAATATGGCGGGCCGAAAACGGTTTTTTTGCATGAGCACAAAGGAGAAGGCGTAGCCTCTAGTCACTCTTTTTTGCGATCTTCATCGCACTGGCTTTGGGATGAGGCTGTGCATACAGGTCACCGGGTTTTTCTTGGGTGTGAAGGAGGCATGGGACACATGAACGCGCTCACTGATTTTAGCAATGTCCAGTTTGCAACGGGAACAAGCAATGACGTGTGGAATGATTATCTCCAGCCCCCCGTTGGGGCTGCTCACGAAATGCGCAAAATGCAGTGCGTTGGCGATCGTCACATTATAGCAACGCAGATCGAAGAAGCGCTACAGTTTCTGCATCATCCCGGTGACGAAGACGACCCCAAACTTGTGAGTGTCAAGTTTGGCCAGGCACACAACCGCTGGCCAGATGGGAATCAGGTTGACGACCTAGCCCTCAACTTCTTGCGCCGTGCGTACAACAAAAAGCAGCAACTTGGCGTCAATGTGTCCTCGTCGACCATGAGTACGCCCGACTTGATCACATGGCTCGTCGCCGACCATGGGTACGGGTACCTCGATCGATGGGAAAACAACGTAAAGAAGTACCCTGGCTCCGATTTTGAGCGCCTCTTGCCATTGATGGCTCTGCTTTTGCCTGGCTCTTTGATGAACTTAAGGCCCCTGCCGATGATTTCTGTACATTTTTGGACACATCCAAGATGACGCTGTACTAGACCAGGGTCGACTCTTGTATTATTACACGTTTGATACACCATGTAACGCAGGCGCAAGGGGCGCTGGTCGGTCTAGGATTTACTGAGCATAGAGCGCCGAGCAAGATCTTGCCCGCAAAAATGAAGATGAAGGATGGAAAACCTAAGACGCAGTGGCCGCGCATGTTTCGTCTGGCTTGTGCCTCACTGGTTGCTAAGTGCCGAGCCCGGCTAAGTCGGTGGCCTAGCTGTTCCATAGCCAGCAGGCTGGCCATTCCGGGCAGGTTGGTGCTAGGTGTGGAGTGGAAACGGGCTCTGGCCAGAACTAGCGGAGCTGGGTGTAGTTAACTTAAGCTGGCCGCGGCAGTGCCGGTCGCATGGCTACACAGTACCTAGCCCCATCGGGTGCCTGCGTCAAGTCCTAAGAGAAGCCGCCGCCTTTGCTAGTCTTAAGCGTGCGAGGCAGCGCCACGCACCCACGCCCACCGAAGTCCGGAGGGCCCCCGTTTGTTTCTGGGCTTGCTGGCCATAGTTCCAGCCTACGACATGCAGGCAATGCCAGGCATGCTCGGTCGAACTTCCGCGAGGGGTAGGCCAGTAGGCTTCGCTTGACGGGCCCCGGTGCTTTCTTTGGTTTTCCGTGCGTCTTGTCTACTTTTCAGCCCCTTGTGCCGATTGGCCCTGCGTGCGGGGCACGTATCTCTGGGGATAGGGATCACCCCCAGGGGCATGCAACTCCGTAGGGGGGTCGTTCGTGTGGTTTTCTTTTTCTCCTGGGTGAGGCTCGATGAGTTAACGCAGCTACAACCTTCCATAGATTTCCGTTTTGATTTTGAAGTGTCTAGAAGAAGCGTACAGCTCTAACGAGGCGTCTACGGGAAGACCGCGCGGCGCTGCTTCGCCTTGAGAAAAATCAGAGGAGACTGGTGACTGCGTACGATTTCCATTTAACGGCATTGGCTATAATGCAGGGCTGGCCTGCTATGATTGGCGACCCACGTTACTGGCGGCGGTGTTTTCATCACTTTGCTGATGTGGCAGCGATTATGGCGCCACTAATTGGGGACAAAAATTTGGTGGCGCTGCTCCTAACAACTCTGAAGAAAAAACAAAAAGGGGCAGGGTGCCACCATGTCGGCGCCCCCCATAAGTGGAATCGTTCACACCACGTTCCCCAACTTCCACGAGTGCGACTGAAAGTGGAGGAACAGAGGAAAAACAAGGGTGCGCCTCGACCGCGCTCAACCTTCTGGCAGTCGAAGTCCCTGCCAATCGCACCTGTGAGGAAGCAGGAATATCTCGTCAGTCGTGTGTGTGCAACGCGTGGGAGCCTATTACAAACTACGCGCATGACCCGGACACTGCTCGAGCATGGGAAGCGGCTATCGACTTTCTAAACTCTTTCCACCACCGAGAAAGGACAGGGAAAGGCGATCCAACGACCCGACTGAAGGAGAAAGGCCGCAGGGGTGCAGACTCCACGATCAAGGGCCAGGCGAGTGCTTGTGACAAAGAGAGACCCATCAGAAAAGGTTGCAGGCTAGTCACAAAAGATGGCACTATTATAGACTCTGCCATGAAAAAAGAGCCTGTAGAAATGTTATGGCCAGTTTATTTTCGCATGCGTCTCCACCTCAGTCTCTCAGCATTTTCGCCCATGTGGTAGCAGCCTCAGACGCAGTCCCCCTCAGTCCTATAAGAGTAGCTTGGAAGTGAAGAGCTCGAACAGATAAGGGGAAGCGGAAAAAGCTGTGTCCACAGGGGTTAGACGAATCCAAGGGAAAGCTAAAAGGCACAAATACCGGGGGGACGAGGCAAAAGTACCACGCCCAAAAGGGGGGATCGCTCTGTCCATTTTATTGCCCGCGACTCTAATTTCGGGCTACAATCACCTATTGGCAAAGCGTGGACCTGACAAGCGATTTCGGAAAATGCTAAAGCTGGAGCTGAGGACGCTCGTCGCACGCTCAAGATGGCAAATAACTTTGGAAGAAGTGTTAAGGCTGCCGCTGGTTCTGCCACTGCTTCTTCTTCTTCTACTTTCGCAGGTTGTCTATTTGTGCTAGCTTCCGTTTCCTTTTGGGATTTTGGGACTGTCATCGGATACTGATTCATCTGCGGTGGGCATTTGTCTCGCCCCCCTTCTTGGACTCCGTGGAGGAGAACTTTTTGTGGTCTCTAAGCGTGGACCTGAACAACGAGAGCCGCGGACGCAGCGGAAAACCGTACAAAGTGGTGGAGGTCGACGCTCTACACCGGTACCACCCGCGAAAAGCTTGCCAAGACACTGACGGGGGAGTTCCTCTGAAGTTCTGCGACTGCGGACTGGTGTGATTGGTCGTTCGATGTGAAGGCTTTTATGGTAGAAGCCAGGCAGATGCAGATCCAGATGCCTAGTTCGTTTGGTTGGATGAACCACGCGGAGCGGAATGCCACAGCGCCTCACGTCGCTGGACTGTGTGTTGGTGTGGGTGTTTCCCTAAGGTGAGTGGCAGGGTCAGTTGGTTTGGGTTAGTGACGTGGCGAAATCCGGAAAAGGGGCCGACGCGTCTCCAAGTCAGTGTCTGTCGAAGGTCGATACAGATACTCGCATGTGGCCCTTACCTTGAGATGCCGGGAGCTCATGGACGCAGGGCGTGCTTAAGTCCATTTGGATGCTCCTTTCGTCCGCGCTGTGCTGACCGCTCATCGGTTTGCCCGGTCTCGTTTTCATCTCTATCATCTGACTACCTCCGACCAGTGCTACCCCTACCTCTGGCTCTACCGTCCCACCCTCTCCCCCGTTGTTGTAAAATAAAGTAATCTACAAGTTACTTCATCTTTGCCCTTGCCCTTCTCACGCTCACCTTCATCATTCATCCTTGTTAGGGAAAAAGCCACTATCTTGATCTACTTATGTAAAGATACCAGGAGACGCTTGCTACTGAAGTTGCTAACAGACGAAGCCGTCTCTTCTTTCATCCAGCTCAGCACCCGTATGCGAAGCAAGCGTAAGTGTGCATCTGTGGAGTTTGACAAGGGTATCTGTGACAGTGGTAGCGACAGGGGCGTCTGCCTGCGTGGGGGATCTCCTTGATCGCTTTCCCAGAAATAGCCATCCCGACGGACGTTATAGGGATAAGGATTGAAAGACTTTGAGGACGTGACTACGCCAAGCGACTCGTTGGGGGGTCGTGGTTGGAAAATTTCCCGAGGGCAGCTTCTTGAAAGACCTCGTCAAGGGGGTGCCGAGGGAGTGAAGGTTTTGCCAGAGGGTTGCCGGTGAGACGTTGCGGGGGGTCCGTTGACGACTTTACGAAAACAAGCAGGAAAGAAGGTGGGAGGGGGAAGCCCGTGGAACCCCCCGGGCGCCGCGGCCACCGGAGGAGCGTGACGCGCTGTGGGGGTATTAGCGTGACACCTACCGGCGTCAGGCGTTGGGGAGCGTGGTGGGCGAAGGGTTGCCAGCGTGACACGTGACGGCGCCACGCGTTTGGGAGTGTGACGCGCGTGGGGCTATTGGTGTGACATGTGACGGCCGAGCGCGAGGTGGATCGTGACGCGCAGGGGGTCAGTATTGTGACACGTGCTGGCGTGGCGCACTTGGGAGCGTGATGTGTGGGCATTGTCCTTGTCGTGACGTGTGACGGCGCCACGGTTTAAGGAGTGGGACGCGCGAGGGGTTGGAGGTGTGACGTGTGGCGGTGCCATGTGTCGGGGAGCATGATGTGTGGGGGGGGGGTATTGCCGTGACATGTGCCGGCGCCACGCCTCGAGGGGTGTGACAGCGTCACGCGTCGGCAACCTTGTCGCCCGGGGGTGTATTAGATAGCGTGTGGGGTGTGTGGTGGTGTCACGTGTTGAGGAGTGTCACGTGTGGGGGGTTATCGGTGTGATGTGTACCGGGGTCACGCATTAGGGGGCGCGACGTGCGGGGGGGCTAGGGAAGTGCTTGGCGTGTGATATTGTGGCGCGCTCATCCGGATGGCTTGAAGCCGGAGGCAGGTCTATTCTGCCTCTGTTTTTCGGCTATATGCAGGGCGATTTCGTGTGGGGAGGGATGTTGGGGAAGTCGTTTGCTCGCCGTGTCGGGGCAGAGTCTCTGCCTTATTCTTGTGGGGTTGCCGGTTCCTTCTAGTTTGTTGATGGCTGGGCTGGTCTTTCGAGGCGCGCCTCGAGGAGCCCGCCCACGTCTGCCGACAGTCTTGTGGTCGATTGTATGTGAACTGGTAGACGACATACTCTAAGGTGGTGATTGGAAGGCGGTAGCCAAATCTAGACAGGATCCAGATATCGGTCGGAAAGAAGAAATAGCAAATCAGAACACGAATCGAAGATCCGAACCAAATGCATGCAAAGAAAGTCGACTTCAAACGTGGAAACTTCAACGCGTGCGATGATCGAAACCGTGATCGAAGTCGACCCTGAGTCTGAAGCTTGCTGTTTGATGGCCAAGTAGTAATTTGAATTTGTTGAACGAGAGACGGTTGTGTATGAAGTTGTTGGGCATTTCACTTGGAGAAACATAGATCGAAAGTTCAAGAGCCTCAACAAATCCTCACACAACCCACACCCAGCCAAGCTTAGGATTGTAAATCACTTGGTAAGCCCGTTGGCCTGAGTGTATACCATACGAATTATTGACTGATCTCCGATATTGAAGCATAGCCTGCCATCCTTTGCAAGCATAGTTATATCCAAAACTAGAGCCACACATAGCTGAACACCGTCCAGCCATAAGATAAGAACTAAACAAGATATTGAGAAAGTAACTAGTTCGTAGCGAGCGTTTGAAGCATAAGCTTGCTTGTACTATTGTTGCGGACGCCTCCGCGCAGCTGTAAGTGTAGTCGTTGACGCCTTCGCGCAGCAAGGAGTTAGTCACTGACGCCTCCGCGCAGTGTTGTTGTTAGTAGTTCGAACCACGAAGAGCCCCTACATATTTGATCCCAGACCTTCGTCGGGACTTGAACACAGACCCACACCAAGGCGACGCTTTGGAAGGACATAAACGAACCACAAAGACCGTGAGTTGTTTAGGTTAGGCCTCCGCCAACCCTTTTTCCACACCGTGCGCTATAAGTAGGCTAGACCTTCGTCAACCGAACAAGCCAAAGCTGTAGCTGTTGAGTCCAAAGAAGTGGCTATAAACGATAGTGCAGGTCCTAGAGACTCGGTGTTCTGTGTCTAGCTTTCCGCCTTCCAAGATCCCGAGCAGAGTATCGCTCAGCCACTTTTACTTAACCAAGTGGTGGAGAACGGGTGGTGGACGGTTAGCTGATACAGTAACTAAAGAAGGAAGTAGACTAGCAAAGTTTAGCATGCAGCTAGGGTTCAAAGCACCGACTGAAGAAGTTGGCTACGATTTATCAGAAGGTTTTAGAGTTGCTGCGTTGTGCCACGAGCTTGAAATATTGCGCGAACTATTGGAAACATTTTTTGGCTCTGTGTGTCCGGCAAGGGCTCACTTTGGACCTTCGCTGGAAGAAATCCAAGAGCTAGGCGCACAGACCCCGAAGGGGGTTCGTGTTTTGGTGAAGAAGACCAGCTTGGAACTATACGACCGAATAGATACGATCGAAAATAAATAAGAAGATACTGGCTATTGTTGTGCTGAACTCCTCGCACTGAGAAGGGAACAGCTTTTGTTAGACGGACGCCTCACCGTGTCTGGCTTACCCACTTCTGTTACAGCCGCCCGAATCTCAGTGGGGCAACTTGTCGGAGAATATACCTTTGGCGATCGTTTAGAATATAATACTTGTTCGTTCGCAGCGGGAAAATTGTCCGAGTTGTTTAAACATGCCCTCAGTTCTTCCAGGTCCTTGATCTGGACCGAGATCCAAACTAAAGGGGCCGCCTGTCGCGACTATTTTAGATCTCCCGGTGGACTGTATTTAGAATATTTCCAATTTGCGGGTGGTAGTGTCGTTGATCGTAACGCTGACCTCGTGCCAACCAAACGGTCCGAGTGCCTTCGCGTTAAACGTGAACAACTTTTGAACGAAGGATGCGAGAAAGTTAGCAGCAGTAAGATCGTCCGCGAGAGCCGATTCTTTGGATTAAAGCGTGGCCCTAGATCCACGATACGTAACGGAGTGCATGAAGTGCTTTTGAAGGTTTTCCCTACCTTTGTTATTGATCATATACGGGCTGTCCCCCGGTCTCGCTGGGCCTCGTCGGAGTAAAGAAGTAAAGAAAGAAAGAGTAGATAACTCCTTACTAGACGGCTGGACGGTATAACGAATAAAGAACAATATGAGTAGTTTAAAACATGGAACGCTCGAGGTATAAGATTGCTTTCGTGGGGGAGTCGAATCCTGAGAAACTTGGCGACGCTATCCATCGAGTTAGCCGCGCGCTGCGGAAAGGGGCAGTGCAAGTAGTGAAGAAAACAACGACTGAAACCGTTGCTGCGGATCCAATTGCTGAATCTAGTGGCTCCGAGAGCCCTCAAGCAACTTCGCGCGCCGCAGCTCGTCGCGTGTCGGTGCCCAGTTCCGAAGAGCCGACGACTGGGAAAACCCGAGCAACAGGGTTTGACAGTTCGGCTGGCCCTTCGGTTTCGGTACAAGAGACGGAACTAACGCAAGGCGCGCAACCCGTTTCGTTAACGAAGACTCAGAAACGAAACGCAGCAAAGCGACGCGCGTTGCGCAAACAAGTACTTGTAGAACTCCAAGCTGGGGCGAGTGGTTCGAAACCTCCGCTGAGTGACCTGAACCACTTGCGTAACGCTGCTGGGCCGTGCTCTGGTTCTGTTGGTAAAGAGGAACGGCCACAGTGTCGCTCTGAATACCGAAGAAAGAACGAGGCGCCGCGTCTAGTGGACGTTTTAGCTGGTTCTGAGGCCCCACGAACAACGGAAGCGTGCTCTTCGCGAACACATTTCAAGACCGATTCGCCAGCAAGGACGACGGAAGGTTGTTCAAGCGTTGTTCTTTCGCGACCGCCGCGCAATCTGAGTTGCCGCGCAGTGTCAGTCCAGAATCCCCGGCTTGACCGCCCTCGACCTGGATTGCTGATCCTGAAGCGAGACAATTCCCGCAGGTCGCCTGAACGAGAGCGTAGCCCTCGCCGTCGGTCAGAGAAACGCGATCGACGTTCAATATCGATCACTCGACCGAAGTTTCTAGCTCCGAGTCCGGAGATAGGTGCTGAACAACGACCCCAGAAGGGAGTTTCCCTCAAACCGCGAACCGGTGCGGTGCAGGTAAAGAGGCCTTCTTCGCTTTCGTTGTCTAGTTCAGAAGAGCCTGTAGTTGCTCCTCCAGCACGAACGACGGTTCCTGAAGCCCCGGAACGCGTTCACCGTCGTCGTTCTCTTGCATTACCTCGAGGCCGACCTGATCGCATCATTAAGCGGGCCGACCGCTCTACCGTGGTGGTGGGCCGAGAACCTCCTACCCTTCGTTCTCCGAACGACGTGGTCCAAACCACTCGCGAAATTATTCAAAAGAAAACGAGTGAGGAGACGAAACCAGGAACGGGAGATAACTCCAAGAAGGGGCCCAGCGGTCAATGAGACCACATCGACAAATTCGAGCTGAGTACCTGGCGGGACCGAATAACGGCCGAGCGGTAGTCTTCGAACAAATTCCCCGAAGTTCTCTCGTTGCCCCACTCCGAACCCGCGGCATTAGACTAGTTCGGAACAAGAAAGTAGTTACGCTTTCGTTCGAAAGACAGCTCGGGCCTCAGATCTTGCCTCTGTGCTATCAGAAGGCCGGACTGACGTATAACCGCTCCGGGGCCTTGTTAGCAACGAGCGGGCGGAAAGAGCCTGGCCTCAACTTAGTCCCTAACGAAATCACGCCGTTCTTGCGCTGGAACGGCCGATATACCTGGTCGGGTGTTGTCGAAGCCGGTCGATACAAGCTCGATATCTCAACTTGGAGCTACGAGGCGGTCCGGGTTGATAATTGGGTTTCTGTGTGGGATCCGGAAGAAACACGTTTCTGCCAATTGCATCGACTTCGAGTTGGGAGGGATTACCTCCTTGAGAGTGCGGACGACCCCGAAGGGATCCTGAGCTCTATTTTTGGACCTCCTCCCGCCCCTGTTATTTCGGATAGAGAGTGGCCTGAACTTGGTCGACCTCATGAGCTCCAGTGGCTTCCGCCCCTCCGGGTCCCCGAAGGACCGCGGGCGAGTTGTTCGCCCAAAGGAACCGGTGATGGAACCAGACTTGAGCTCTGCAAGAGAAGGCGTTCCACCGGTGGCTCCGTTTGTCCGCGCTGGCTCTAACTCCGGTCCTAGTGGTGCCTCCCGTGTCTTGAGCCAGAAGCTTGATAGCTTGGGACATATTGTGTTCAACTGGAAAGACCCGCGACAAGGACTGTGGAAACTCGATGGCGCAGACGTTTTCCCCCAGAAGGTCACATACCGCGGGTCGACTAGCGTTTTCTACGGGTACTGGAAGGATGAAAGTGGACAGACCAGCCAGGGCTTCCTTGGTATGTCTCGCGGTGACCTCGGACGGTGGAGTTCTGAACTTCGTGCCACCAGTGCCGATGTTTTACAAGCGGGGCTGAACATTGATGCCGTCCTGACTGATGAGTTGTTACAACGCCCTGACGTCGACCCCTCGAGCTGCTTTGTTACACGCGGCCACGAATTACCTGGAAACACGAAACGGGTCATGGACAGTGCGAGCACATTGTTGGAGAGACATTGTGCGACCACCTCGACGGTGGGACGTTCGTCGATGCTTTCGCCTCCTCCTGAAATCCGAGCGGATGAAGCGGCTGGGTCCGGCTCGTCTTCAAGTTCTCGACAGGTTGCACCTGCGATGGTTCCTCTCCGAGTTTCGTCTTGCTCCGGGGTTGCGGTCGTGGCTCCTCAAGACAGCGTTGAACAGGACGAACACGCTGCCCCTGAAGAGCGTGGGCTGAGTGACTTACCTGCGCTGAGAGTGACTGAGACCTCAGGAAAGGTTTCGGCGCCCTCTCCAGGAACGACCGGGGGCGAAGTCTTTGGTGCTGATCCACAGGTTGATCAGGTGCCGCCTCCTCCAGGGGACACTGACGAGGACTCTGCTTCGGGGCTATTGTCCCAACCCGCTGCTTCTGAAAGCCCGGCTGAACTGCGAGCTTCCTTGGAGTCTCAAGTTGAAACCCCGGATGATTTTGCCATCTTAAAACCCTCTTTGGATGGTTCAACTCCTGACCTCGCCGATATGTCCGATTCAAGAAACGAGTCGGGAGGTAGTCCTGAGCCAGCGGACCTGTCCACTCGGCTTGAGTCTCGGCGTTGCGGAATCGGAGAAGGAACTGCGGGAGGTTTGCTAAACGATGGCTTGTCTGTCGTGCCTCCTCCACCCGCCTTTGGCCTGAATGTTTCGGGGGACGTTTTAATGGACGTTCTTGAACCTGGTTGCGGGGGTACAGTACCTGCCATGTATGAATACCGGGGACGTCGACGAAGTTACGCAGCCCCGATGATCCGGCCCCGCGATGTCAGTCCGTATGGAAAGCCTTTGGCTCGATCCGCTTCTGCGGTGCCCATTCTGGACGAACCCACGCCCACGAGTGGAGCTCGGGTCCGCCAATTGTTGCGGGACATTTCTCGGCATGAATCTCTGGCGTCGAATCTCCGGGCAGAGATCGCCCGTTTCATGGACGAACGAGCTCGGTTTTCCCGATTCCAAACGGCGTTGCAGGACAGGTTGAATGCGGCCGAAGGCGAGAGGGTCCGACTGAAGTGGTCGGTCCGCCGTGCGGAAGAAGGGCTTGAGGACGTTCGACTAGAGCTTGAACGTGCACGAGAAAAGGTTCGTAGTGCTGATCACTTGCATTTGGAGCATGGGCGTCGCATTGTTGGACTCGAAACGGAACTGCAAGAAGCTCTAAATAAGGCGTCTGAACAGGAAGCTAAGTATGCTCGTCGAAACGCGGACTATATCGCGCTTTCCAAAGAAGTTGATAGACTGCGGCCGTTGGTCGGACCGACGACCGTGACCGGAGCGCCCACCGACGCTGAAACCGTGTTGATAGCGAGGGCAGAGCAAGCTGAGACGCGCGTCCGGGAGTTGATGGAAGAGTTAAAGTCGGGGCGGTTGCTCTCGACCTCCTACACGAACGAAATCGAGCGGCTTATGCAGACGAGCCAATCTATGACTGCCAAGCTGACAGCGGATGGAGAGCACCAAACCGAATGCGCTCGACTGAAAGCAGAACTCCAAACGGAACAAAAGTTCTGGGTTGGTAAACGCGCCGACCTCTCCACTCAACTTGCCGAACTCGCCAACACGGCTTCACTGGTTCCTGAACTGCAAGAACAGAGTCGGAAGTTGCACGAACAAAGCCAGGAGTTGGCTGAAGATTTGAAAGCGAGCGAAGAACGGGCTGCAGCTTCGGCTTGGGAGCTGGCGAAGGCTCGGGAGACCTGCCGCAAATTTTCAGAGGAACACGCGCCGTTGCCAGCAGTGGCCCCGATCCTAACGGACCGCCCAACCGGAGCCGCTCCTACCATCCTGGAAACTGCGTTGCAGCGGGCGAATAATGCTGAGAAACAACTTCTTTCGACGCGCTCCGAAGACGCTCAATCGCGTGCCCAGATACGTGCCGAGAAACTTCGTCTCGCAGTTCCGGGCCCAAACCCCACAGCAGTTCACTTGACAATCCCGGTCGGAGACGATGGCGACCCCTTTGCTTCACCTCGGTGCTCAGCTCATGCGGGAGATGCAGCGAAAGAGGCTGATCGGGAGATGAGCTTGATCTCACCACTAGAGTCGATAGAAACGCTGCAGAACCAAGTAAAAGAGCTGACTCTTCGAGCCGAGGCTGCTCATGGAAGAGAGAAGGAGGCCCTTGCGGCGAAGGACTTGTTAGTGCAAGACCATCGGAGTCGCATCAGTCGGCTGCTGGCCGACCATCAGGACAGGGTAGAGCGAATGCGTGAGGGGTTTGAAACAGCGCGCCGTGCTTCCGCGTCAGTAGGTTTGGGCAAACAATCGCAGGGCTCGAAGGTAGAGTGTCGGTTACTGCGTGAACAAGTGCTCCAACTCCAGAAGCAAGTTCGTGGCAGCGATTCCGCTCGTGTGGTTGATGTTGCCCAATACCGGAAGGAAAGTACCGAGTTAAAGGAAACCCGAATGCGGTTGGCGTGCATTAGTGACGAACTTGACGCTTCCAGGACCGCTTTGCGCGAACTGGAGGGACAGTATTCCCTTCTACAACTTTCTACGGTTCCCAAATCGGCGCTAGAACTATCGGAAGCCCGGAAAGAAAGAGCAGATGGAACCGTTTCCACCCTCACCGACGAACTTCGGGATTTGCGCAAGCGGTTCGAACAAGTAAGCGACGACAACCAGGCTGCGACGTCCGCCCTCGCCGCGCGGGTGCAAACGGCCGAAGACGAAGTGGTGGCTTTACAGGAACTCCAGGAACAAAACGAAAAGTCGCATCAAAGTGAGATCTCGAAAAGGGGCGCTGCCTTAACTGCCCTCCAAGCCGAGAAGGATAGTCCTCGTGAGAAGACTCGAAATGAACTCTCACACCTCAAGAAACAGCTCAAACAGAAAGAGCGCGACTTTTCCCGTGCTACTCGCCCGGTTGGGAATTCGCCTCCGACAACCGAGGGGCTGCCGATCTTGTCTCCTCGACGTTCTCTGTCAGCAGGTGTTGTCTCGGCGGGTGCGGGTGGTGCCTCATCGTTGGCGAGCCTCCCATCTGGACTGCCTGGCGCAACGGCGACGGCTGCAACACCTTCACTTGCTGCTGCTTTGCCACCGACTACGCCGCCCGGTTCTTCAGCCCCTGGGTTTTGGAGCAGGCCGTCCGACAGCGCCAACGGGTGACGACCCCCAACAGGGCCTGCATTGGAGGGGAGCCAACGTGTGTCAGCAATCCGATTTCGTTGTCGATCCAGTTTCGGGATTTCAATGGAACTTAGCTGCTTCTTCGGATCTGCTTCTGCGGGAAGAAAGCCCTGACCTCCGTGCTCCTCCCTCTGGTCGACTGTGTCCTCCGCCTCCGCCGCCGGCTCGACAGCCCCCAGGTCTTGAGTGGGTTCCGCCACCACCACCAGTGGTCTCCGGACTCGAGGTTGAGCTCCAACGTGTCAAGCGTGAATTGGAAGAAGCCAAGAAAGGCCGACAGTCGATTGCTGATTTGAAAACCCAAATCGGGCCCGAACTCAGAGCGCACCTCGAGACTGCGATCAAGCCTCTGTATAACGCATCAGGACCGAACTCCTCTGGAGATGCGTTTCTGTTAGAAGTACCTGCGAGCTCTTTGGTAGCCGGCGGGTCTCAAGTGGCCGAAACGCAAGCTAAGAGCCCCGGCGACATACGACGGGAGAAGCATCTGGTTGATAGTACCGTTGGGAGCCCTGAATCGGCCCTCGAGACCCTCTGCCAGCAAACCCGTGACTCGTTGGCAGGGCTTCCACCTGGACAAGTCGCATTGCCGTCTGAAGTTGTGGAAGCGCAGTGCTTACGAGACAGCCTCGCGCCTTCTTCGGTTTCCCGCCCTTACCCGTGGCACAAAGGAAAGGGAAAGAAGCCGCAGTTTGGAGCGGAGACCAAACCTGAAACACGGAAGACCCGCCGGAAAGAACGAAGCGCAAACTTGCGCCAGGCGTTCGGTGGGACGTGCGACGACGTTGAAGATGCCGCCCTTTCAATGGAGGATAGTGAGTCTTGTTGCTCAAGCTCAAGCGCCCTCACGCCGGGCTGGGCTTACACGGATCCGCTTCCTGAATACGAGCGTCGTCTTGGTGTCCGCCTCGCCGATGCGTCTGGAGGACTAGAAGGAGGCTGCGAGCCCGAACACTTGCAGCAATACACTCGAGCGAGAGACGAGTTACGTTACCTGCGGAAAATCCGTTCGGACCTCGACCCTTCTGACGCCCAGTGCTTTGCGGGAGGAGTTGATGAGTGTGTCACCACGAATGTTACCGCCCGCCGCGGGACCGCGATCCCGGTAGCTTCCCCGGGGTCCAGTTACCATACGTTGTTAGCTGCTCCTAATGACCTGTCTTCCTTGCCTGCTGCCCCTCCGACGTTTGGGATGATTCGCCCGAACACGCAAGGTCCGTGGGACTACCGTCGTATGGCTTGCGTCGACTCGGACTTGCCTAGACGTTGGCCTGTCCGGCAAAGTCTCGCAGCTTTGCCGGGCGAAGCTTATGCGCAACTATTTGAAGACGGCCTTGGTTTCAAGAGCGCCGGTAGCGGTGGTGTCTCGGTCCCTCCTTTCCGAGCCCAAGTCGTCAACCACACCCGCGATAGTTGGGGACGACACCAGCAGCACATGTCTGATTTGCGAGAACGCATCCAACTATACCGTTCGCAGAAGTTCCGAAGAGAAATTTTGAGCACGGGTTTAGAGCTCAAATCTGAAGAAGCCCGGCAAGCTCTTCGACGAGCTGACTCGGTCCAGATGCGACATGCAAACAAACTTGAACCGTTTTTGGTTTTCGAGACGGCGTTGGCCCTGAGCTGTCACATCCAGTATGATCATTTGCTGACGGAGATTCAGCAAGAGTTTTGCTTTGAAGTTGATAGTACGGGTTTTGCGGCACGGACGGCAATGGGCGAGTGGGCTACTCATTACTACACAACGGAGGACAAACTCGACCGCTTTGGTTTCGGCATCCGAGACTACACAGATGGAGCGGGCATCTTCTTCGCCAGGTGCGCCACTTTCCAACCTAGTTACCTCATCGGGTTAGTCGCGAAAACAGTGCAGCGGACGACGGATGAACTTCTAAGCGAGCCGCTACCACGGGACTCAAGAGATCGGCACGCCGCGGATCAACACGATAAGGCTTTCGGTGTTAGTCTCCGGAAGTTGGTGCGATATTGCAACCAGAGCGCCCAAGTTACGCGTGTCATGGGGCTGGACGTCCACTACGCCCCCGCTAACCGACGCGGCCGACATCGAGGCTACCACGGTGGTGATAAAGATCCCGGCGACTGCACGGACGCGGTTTTTTGCGCACCTCTCTGTCCGTGCAATAGTTTGAATCCACACGTGTATGGACATTGCGTTGTTCCGTTTGCACCCTCCGCACTGGCCTCGATGCCCGTTGATGCCCTTGGCTCTTACGGCACTGGTGGGCTCGGGTCTATCGACGGCAGTGGTACTCTTGCGCTGATGAACGGCCCAAGCGGGTTACATAGCGAAAACATCTCGTATGACGCGCTTGACGTGGAAGATGACCCTGCCGAAGAGTTTCTATCTGTTACAGCGGATTACATGTTTGCAGAGGTTCTTGCTGCAAATGCCTGGACCGAATACGCTGCCAAAGGAGGGCCGAAAGGTGGGAAGAAAGGAAGTGGCAAGCGCGGGCCTGGGAAAGGGAAGGGACCTCGCGAGAGCCCTAAAGGCGTCGGGAAAGGCAGTTCCGAAAATCGCGTCCGAGGTGACTCCCGGTCTCGAGGGCCGGTTGTTCGGTGTCACTCAACCCTCCACTCGACCGCGGATCACGATGCATCCGATTTGATTGGCGGCATCGGAAAAGCAGCGGGCGTTGTGACGACGGTCACCCAGGACTGCGCTGACTGCAAAACTCATCACAAACTGATGCGTATCACGTTGGGGGACGGATGTGGGGGACGACGCTCCCTTTGCCCGACGGCGCTTCGAAAAGTGCGCGCCCGGGCCAACCCGGATCACAATGCGTCCAACCTCCTTTGCAACCGGATCGCGCCTACTAGTTGCCCCGGGGAGTCTCTCGTGGTTCGAGCTGCTACAGTCGTGGCTGCTGGTGGATCCCAGAAATGGTTGGACGAGAGTCGGAGCTCGGAAGTCAAGAAGATTTTGCAGGAGTGCAAACTGTACGACATCGCCTTGGGCATGGGTGCAAAAGCTCACGCGTCCCCTAATGTCGATGGCCTCAGAACGATCTTGACTGAACAGCCTTCCGACACCTTTGCCGCTCTTTTGGGAAATGTTCTCGCTCTTACTGAGTTGGACGGTGATGATACTGATCCTGACAACCTCGGAAGCCCGGATTTGTTTTCGCAAAGTCCTTCGACGGAAACCGGGTCGGAGAGTTTCAAACTTGGTGTTGTTCCGCCACCAAACTACGTCCCTGCGATGGCAGACCAACCTCGCGATCCGACTTTTGGGCTGATGGGCCATGGGAATTTGGACCCGATTGGGGCGCTTTTTGCTGGAAACCAGTTTTCAATGTACACTCGCGGTTGTTGTGGCTGTCGTTCACATCCAATACTGGCCGGTTCGAAAAACCTGAAAGATGGGCAGGGGACTTCGATGGAGCCTGTCTCGGTACACCAACTCGCTTGCCGCCTACGAGACGTCCCGACGGAACCTAACGCACCGGCTAATTCCGAATCTCGAATAGTTCAAACGCAGGCCCTCCGAGCCGGTGAGCAGTTACCGCGAAGCGCTTTTGTCTTTCCACCTCCCCCTAACGCATGGATCGGAAAGGGCGCGCGAGTCTTCCCAGGAGTAGGGTCGTTCTCGGTAGCAAGATCAGCCCAACAACCTCCGCGGGACCCGTCGACGGGTTTTGGCGACCGCGTGGAAGCGCTGGGCGAACCACAGCCGCTGTATCGCAGTTTTAATTTTACCTACACCTACACGGCTTTTACCGAGATTTTAGATGCCGCCACCGAATTCATCGATGTTGTTTCGGAACAAGGGGTCGCCAGCCCTCCTCCCGGAAATAAACCGGCTACTGTTGGACCTGAAGGCGCCGACGACGTCCCGTTCGAACTGTGGTCCCGGGGGATGGTGAAATCGTTGGTCGAAGAGCTGTGCTATTGGATGCAGACATCCGACAGCTTCGAACTCTTTGTTGCCACCTGCTGGGATGCGCGATCTCGACATATCACAGTTGGTCTGTTGTCCCGAGCTCGCCTCCGTTTCTTTGCCTCTCCTGCTTGGATGGCCCAAAACTATTGGTTGCGAGTTTGCCAACGCCTTCGGGGAAATTGCTTGGTACTTGCATTAAACAGCCCAGATTTCTTAAACAACCCAGTTGCAGAACCCGAACCACGTTTCCAGATCGGTGAGTTTGACCGCCCGGCCGACCGGTTGCCTCTCACCTCTGGACTGGACCCCGAAGCCGAGCGAAAAGGTTGCTGGGAATTCTTGCGGGCAGCTGATTGCCGTTTCATGCTCCTTTCGCCGCTTCCTCCCCTTTCTGGACCGGGGTGTCTACCTCGAGTTGAATCGGAGGGCTCCGCAGTGACGCCGCCAGCTTCTCATCAGGCGACTTGGTGTGTGGGCCTCGATCTCGATGTGCAGTCGCCTTTACTGGTTTTGACAAACTGCTCTCGAATCCGAAAGGGCGCTGAACACCTGTCAATGCAGCATCTCTTGCCCATCATTTCGATCAACGGGCCCGAGTCGAATGGTTCTGTTTGTTGCTGGTTGCATAGCAAGCCACCAATGCCTCCGGCAGACAGCGCGCAGGTTCGTTGTTGCTGTTTGGCGACTGGATAATCGAGCGTCCTGTTCCAAACGGCTTTGTGATATCCTTATCACCCGCAAAGCAGATCGCATTGCTGTGATTGCTGCAGTTGCGCACTTCGGACAAGTCGAAACTCTGGCTACTCGATTGCGCCGAGAGGGTAGCGACCGCCGGACTGTCCTGATCCCGACTTCGAAAGCTGAATTTTTGTCTGCTACGTTGTGCTGGAAACGGATCGTTGGGACCTTGTGGCCTCGGTATCAGGTGGACTCACAGAGCCTGTTGGGAATTGGCCCTCCGTTGATAAGCGACGCAATCCCTTCAATACCTACGCCCCTTTCTCCGAATGCGTTTCGAGCAGACGGGTGCTCAGCTGTTTTGCTGCGCCGCGGGGTCCGCTATCATTTGTTCACTAATTCTCGATCGTGGGCTTCTAGCCAAGCGCGGTTGCTGTTCCAACAATATGGATACATGATTGACCGACAAACGTTCTCGCAGACGTCATCTGGTGGTTACTCGTTGCACCGAGTTCAAGTCAATGGCCGCTGGCCGCTCGTGGTTTGGGACTTGGCGTTGTCTGCAGAGCCCCGGCGTCGCTCCTTTTGGGGCTGCGCGCGTTCCCAGCAGTTGCGGACTGCACATGATTTGTGTGTTATCGCCGACCCGTGCTCTCGGCTTGCGGCGCCAGAATGGAGCCAGCAGGGCAACTTGCTTCGTTGGGTACCGGAGTTAGAATACCAAACGTTCGAGCAACAGGCGTTGTTTGTCATGAGGGTTGAAGAGAGTTCTGCTGCTAGTGGCTCCACAACGATTGCGACCACTGCAATGGCCCCGAAGGCTGAGCCAGCGGCTGATCTTGCCGATTTCGATGAACTGTCCCCTGTGACGGACGTGGATGAAAGTGACCTTTCGCAAAACTCCGAGTTATTGCACCTTCGTCGTGCTGATCTAAAGACCGAGATTTCCTGTGCTCAAACCTGCCGCGCACAGAGCTCCTTGCGAGAAGTTAAGCGCCACCCTGCGGGAGAGACGACGGCGAAACCATCTGTAGACGATAGCCTGGCCTCGCCGATTCGAGATACATTTGCGAAACTCTCTCGACCCGCGCACCTACCTCCGCGACGTTTCGAGACTGGACGCCAAGTATCTCAACAACCTGCGGCCCGATGCCGACACTTGTCCGAGGTACGGTCGTCAAGTGAGTCGAGCCGAGAAGTGGAACTCTACCACACACCGCGTGAGCGTGGCGTTCGACTGTCGTGCGACACATCGTGCATCTTGGTTACTAATTGTGCGGCGGTCGCGTCCCAAGTTGACATCCTCGAAGATGCCGGGTACACTGTCGAGGAAGTTTTCCGACAACGGCGCCGCGACGTATACCAACTGGATGAGGTAGGCCCGCAGATTCGCACGTCCACCCGTAGGTATACAGATCGCCCGACGAAGATTTTGGTGATCTGGTCGCTCGGCAACCAAATACCAAACTCGTTCGTCTTCGACGCAGCTTTTGCATTACTCAAATACGAACACGATCTCGCTATCGTTGCCCCAGCAGACCAACTGTCCCTGAGCCGCTGGCTTGAGCAAACATCCGATGCGCTGGAAGTTTCAGTCGTGCTTCCGCCCCCGAGTGGAGATGCTCCGAGCCGCGGTCGACACGTGTGGAGGTCTGTCTTGGAACAGTGCGGCACCCCCCTGAAATATTGGTCTGAAGCATCTGCGCTGCGCCTCCCGATCTCTGCCCTTGAGTCCGTGCAACGTTATGCCCTGCCCCTTGGCCCACCGATGCATGGAGCTACAGTGTTAAAAGGAAGCTTGTTCCGACGAAAACAGGTTCGAGCGGATTACCAAGTGGAAGTGGTTTCTTCGGAAGGTGTCGTGCTGTTGCGCGTGCAAGGCGGCATTAACGAGATTGAATTGCGATACGCCTTTCCGACATTAGAGCCGGTCGTCCTGGCGACAGTCACCTCGGAACCAGTTGACACCACCCAAGTAGTTAATGCGGGTGATGCATATGTGGACTGTGCGTACCGCGCGGCTCACTACCGCTCGCCTGAAACTCGCAAAGCTGCGCACCGGACCCGGCGTGCGTTGTGCCGCCACCCTTGGCGACACTCGCTCCCAGAAGCAGATCCATGCTACTTTCTGTGTTGGGTGTGCCTCATCTGGTCATCTGTTTGTTGGATTTTCACCGCTTTGATCGAGTGTAACGCGATCGGAATCGCCAATGCATTTGGCGCCCTCTGCGTTTCGGCCTGGTTGTACTGGCACCCGAGAGAAGCTGAACGAAGTGAGGGGTGCGGTCTCGCGGTGGATTTGACATATCGCATCGGCTCCGGTTGTGACGAGCTCCGAACGAAACTTGGACTCCAGCGACAGACGCAACTTGCACAAGATGCCACGGGCAAAGCCGGTGAACATTCTGTCGATCCTCTCGGTAGCCGTGTCTGGGTAGGAATTCCCTACGGGAAGAATGGCGACGCTGTTGTTACACTGATGCTTTTGGATACTGGACGTTTTGCATCCCTCTACCTGCTGGGGCACACACTTGCGAGCGCGTATTTCTTAGCAGCGTATGGCATCGGCTTCCTCACGATGCAGGGAGTGACAGAGCTTGTCAATTTAGGCGCGCCGACAGGACCTCTAAAAGAAGTGCTCCGATATGCTCACCTTGGCCTGCATTTTGCTGGTTGGCTCAAGAACGTAAAGGGCGCCTACGAATGGTGGCGCATCGGGCCGGGCGAACCTCGGAACGTTGTCCCTATCGGGCCTGCACCTGGAGCCGGGAGGTCTCTAGTCGGGAACTGGACGCTCCAAACGTTGAACCGCACTGGAAACCCTATCTGCACACCTCCTAAGAAATGGGAATACTTAGGACGTGGAATGGGAGCAGTGGCCGTGTCATGGCTGTATCCAAGCGACAGCCTCATCGGAGGACGCCAGTTGATGATGCGGCTCGGGTATCAGGTGCCGTATGCAGGTGCACCGGGCGACTCGGTCGGGTGCTATGTTTTTCAACGGATCTTCCGCGAGGCCTCGAAAGCATTGGTCTCCAATTTCTTTGCACCACGGGCACCAGCGGGAGCAAAAAACCGCGACTATTCCCAGCAGTTTTGTGAAAAGCGCAAATTGAACGTGAAAGACAAAAACCATAAGAGGCTTGCAGTCGCAGAACTCGAAAAATGTGGCACCCCCGTCGATGCGCCCCAACAAGTATGGCCAGCGTAAAGTGAATAATCTTAAAATAATCGTTTTTTTATTTTTAAAAATTTTTTAGCTATTAATCGGTAGTTTAAATAGCTAGTAAACTAATGGGGCTAGGGGATGTCCCTTGGAGTGGCTGCCAAGAGAGCTGTAGGCTGGAATCCAGTCCATTTGGAGGCTGAAGTAGTGGGCTTTCGGAGGCGTGGATATGGCGGTCTGGGGGTCGGCTGGTCCGTGGAGTCGGGCGACTCCACGACCCAGCCGAACGCCAGATCGCCATCTCCATGCCTCTGGAAACCCACTCCTTCAGCCTGCAAAGGGACTGGGTTACAGCCCACAGGTCTCTTGCCAGCTACTCCAAGGGGGATTTCATAGCCTATTAACCTTAAATAGCTAGTTAACTACCTATAGAAACCTTTAAAAAATCAAAAAATAAAAAAACGATTATTTTAACTTTATTCACTTTACGCTGGCCATAACAAGTTCGCGCCTTGTATACTGTCACGCAAGGGGACGGAGAAAGAGTCGATATTGAGACCATTTGTCCCGAAACGAGTCCTCCGACGCCGGAAACGAGATCTGCCAGTAATGGCTCCACGAACGCAATTGTCCAACCAAAAACGACAACTCAAGACGCAACTACCCCAGCGAGTAGTGCAACAAGAGTAACGCTTGGAGACACTTCGTTTGAACAATATGACCCGGAGTTACTCCCACAAGTCCCGCCAGCTGTTTTTTCGAACTACTCCGCTGCCGAGTTGCCGCCCATCGATACAGCCGCCCCTTCCCGAATCGAAGGCGCTTCATTCTCTTCATTCTGCTCCCATTCTGCCTCTTGAGGATTATGGAGACAGGGGATAGATGGAATCCCGCCCCACCCGATCGGTGGGCACGTCAAGCCAAGTCAAGTCATTCTGCTCCCATGGTGCTATGGCGTATTCCGCGGCGCTAGTGGAGGAGGACAGTGAAGACACGTCTGCTGCTTGCTTCGCGCCAGCTTATGCTTCAGCCGTTACCGCCGACTTTTCAGGACCGGGCCTCGAGTCCACGTATATGGATGATCTTCTGTTTTCGGACGATGAGGATTCCGGTAAAGAATGCGATGAGTACCGTGCGTCGCTCGCAGAAGACTCGCAGCCCGGAGTCGGCGACGCCCTTGGGGAGAAATTACACCCACGACAGCGAATGGCTGCGTTCAAGTGGGTGCAAGACCCCGAACACGCCCTCCGTTTCCGCAACAGATGGCAACCGCATCTCTTGCGTGGGAGTGGCTGTGGATTAATCGTTTTGATTTTCTTGTTGCTGTTCTCACTTGCCCAGGGGTTGGCGCACGAAATCCGCAAGCCGGTTTCAGACTCCGCGCAACCAACGAATCAAGGCGATAAAACCACAACGCCGAGTGTTCTGGTATGGAGTGATGAGACTTGTTCTGATGCGCATTTGGCCGCACAAACGCTCCGCGATGATAAGACAGAAGGAGCGGCCCAACTGGATAACGCAAAAGGATGCTTCCAATGGTTGCTGTCGCCGCGTTTGTGTCGGTATATGGCCTGGGTTTTCGCGCACCGCGTCGCGCAACCGTTGCGGATGTTCTTAGGCTGGTGCCCTGCACCTCAGATTTTCTGTGCGGGAACCCAAACACTTTTCGGACGACTCCGCGACCCTGGACTTTCCCAACAGGATACAGCGACCCTGTTCGCGAATTGCACGGGCGACACGCTGGATGATACCGACGCGCGGAACCGTCTTGAAACCGCTGCCAAAGAGTTGGCCGAGGGTCCTCGCAGCTCTGGACTTAGTGTGTTCCAACAAGGGGATGCCCTCTTGGCAGGCGAGGCAGGGTCGACAACCCGACAGCAACGATATGCTGCTGCTTCCCACGACCACGCCCCAGATCTCCAACCAAGCCTTTCCGATGATGACTCGGACTACGAAGCTTCCTCGAACCCAGTCCGAATCGAAGGGCACACTCCGGCGACCCCACTTCTCGAATTCCGCGATGACCGTGGAATAGACTCAGACTCGACAGTCGAGTCGGCTGAAGAAACCGAAGCAGAAGCGCGGCCATCAACATGGGCACAAAATTTGTTGAATTGCCTTAAACCTCACGCTCCGGCGCAACAGTTTTTCCGGTAAGACCCGCACCTCCCACGTCGGGCTGATCAGAGGAAAACAGCGGAGGAGAAGATCCGGCTCTTGGAAATGCACGCTCGTGGACGTGAGTTCCTGACTCCGTATGTAGACGATTTGGGTTCTGTTTTCATGTTTGGACTCCAGCTTCTTTACCGTTTGGCGATCACATTCGTGCGCAGCATCCAGACCGGTTGCGTTTTCTCGTTGAGAAAAGTCATCATTGCCCAGATCGTCGATGCTTTGGGATGGAGAATCGACATCCCTCGCCGTTGTCGGATCGTCGACCCTTCGAAGGCTGCCGCAATCCGGGCGTATAAGTGGGAGGCAGTTTCTTCTAGTGTTAAATGCCTCGCCCAGTTCTTGGCGATCGCGTCCTATTTGAGAGATGCGCTCTACCACTTCGATGCGGACTATTTGGCATCGTTCCAAGAACCTAAGAAACACAAATTGACGGCGAAAGACGAGAAAGCAAAAGCGGCATTTGAAAAACTGAAGAGCTCGCTCTCGTCAACGGTGGAACGTTCGGAAATTGACTTGGTCGGTGCACGTGGTTGGCATGCCGCCCCAGCTGGACAATGCGGGCTTTTGCGTGTTTCCATCGATGCTTCTCTGACGAGAGTTGCGTGCTTCGTGGTCCAGCTGCAACTCATCGCCGGAGTTTGGACGAGTCGGCTTGTATTAGCAGCTTCAAAAAAATTCTCGAAGGACCAAAAACGGCGAGTCGGTGCTCACTCGCTGCACGCCGAAGCTCTCGCGTTGCTTTTCTGGGTGCGGATCGTCAGACCTAAGCTGCCTCAAGTCGCGCACATACTTCACTTCGACAATAGTGTGTTGTCGCTGAGCCAACTCTGGTCTGTGTGTTCAAATGGAACCATTACGCGCTCGTTACTGGCTACTGGCTGCAGTCGCCGAGATCTTGGCAGGGCTTTCACAGGACGAATGCTATCTCGCGAACGTGCTGCGGGACGCGAATATCGCCGACAAAGGGACTCACCAGGAACCGCTCAAAGAAGAAATACGGCGCGAAAAATTCCGAGACCTTACTGATTTGGTGAAGCAGTTACATGGACATGGGAAAATCGCGCCACAACCTGCAAAGACGGTCAAAGATGAGGCGGCCACGGCATTCCGGCGATATTCTGTGTGCTCCGTGGCTCCGAATGCCACACATACCACGGTTGATCATGGTTTGAAAGGTCTCCTTACGGCCTGCCAGCTTTGCTCAACACACACAGTCCGCAAGTCGGTTCTGCAGCCTAATCTCGCAACCCGGCATCTTCTTTGCATCCGCGAAGTTGGCCAATACTTGCCGGCGCAAAGAGTCTCAGCGCAGATTGCGTTCGCCTCGACGATTACGGAAATCACTTGCTCTCCTCCACTGGCCGTCCTCTCAATTGAGGAAATCGAGCGAGGAGCTGAGTTTGTCGTGACCGCGTTGGGTAGTCGACCCGTATCGATCACACCAAAAATCCTTGTGACTGACCTCACAACCGGGAAACGGCTACAGCCGCGGTTCCTCGTATTTGTGCAACTTGAAAACTACGACGCCCACGAAACCGCCGATACACCATCCCCGACAGAAGATGTCTCGCTGGCGTCGTTCAGACATTTGCAGCCCGAAGCGCAGCTGAATGTCCGCGAATTCCGGTCCAAAATTACACAAAATGCGACCGGCGAAGAGATAACCCAACGAATGAAAGAACGACTGGACAAAGCCCGCAACCGTCGGGCCGACGACTCCTCTAAGGCGTGGCACGATCAAACAGCAAAGATTTTATTGCAGAAATTCGAAAAGACGTTGCCTGTTTTTTTACGATTGATGGTGGTTAAGGTCTGCCTTGTGCTTGGTGAGGCCCTATGGGCAGAGGGGCAAGAATTTCCCACCATCACGATTGCACGAGCATACCACCCCCCGAAGCCTCAATGCACTTCGTGGGGCAAATTCCGGAAAATACAACTGGGAGGCATTCTTGGCCGCATCTTTCAGCCCCACTTACTGGAGATGCTCCTCGAGGGTTTGTTGGCCGAGCGTGTCTCGTTCATACATGGGGTCCCGATCCACATCTCCGCAATGTTCCTGGCAGTTCGACAAGGAGACCCGCTTGGGCGATTAATTTGCGAAGCAGTTGAACTAAGTCGCGGCTTTATGCCAGCGGTGTTGCCGTTATTCTCGTGCGCCGACGTCTGGAGAGAAATGCTGCAGGGGCTGACAAAGATCACAGCAAGCGGATATAACAAATTGAGAAGCTCACATAGGGCGTTGCAATGCTTGACAACGATATCGCCACTGTCATCACAAAACTTCGCAGAACGAAAGACGGCTGCACCGCGTGAAAAGCCTACCGCTCCCGTGACATTCCCGCTAAAAAAACCCTTGTCCTTGTACGTAAGTCGGGTTGGAACGGAAGGGCAGGACAGTATCGCACTGTCGATTCGTCCAAAATACCCCTTCCCACCGGAAGGGCGACGTGATCTGCGGTCTCGAGGGGTGTCGGACGGGATCGGCCCTTGCCCTTGCAAACGATTCAAAAGAATTGTTTCGTCGTTGTTCCCAACCGCGCAGCACCCTCCACGACCGACAGAATATGTTATGTGCGATATGGTCGAGGGAGCTGAAACACAAGCGCAGTGGGAAGCGCTTGCCAGCCGGAGAGGTGGATATAGAGTCTCACTCATGCCTGCTGGGACCCGATGTTTTGCGGGGTTCCCGTATGCGGGATTTGAGTGCGCAAGTTGCACTTTGACGCAAATCGATGGCAGCGCTCATTACTACATTTGCGGGCGGACTATCGACGAAGAAGACACTCGACGTGGTGTCGGAGTGCCGGACGCGGGCCGACCACGAGAAACCGTTCCTCGACCGACGCCAATACATATCGGCGCTCCACCTGATGAGCGAGAACCACAAGTGACAAGACCCGCCACCTCAGGTCGAGACACCGATGGTCGACTTACCGGCGGACACCCATACAACAGCAACAGATCCAACAAATGGACGCCGGAAACGTGTTGCGGAAATCGCAGCCACGATATGGCAAGATGCACCTGACCAATGTGGTGGAACCCATAACCGCGACTCCGTTGAAGCGTGGGCATGGATAAAACTATACAAAACCGCGCTCCCAGCGACACGACTACAAACGGCGACAGCCGTACAGGTCCACGACCACCGTGACCAGCAAGAGGATTTCAGGCAAGACGTTATCTATGCAGAAGTCCCTGATTCCTCAGTTCGCGTCGCGGTGCTAAGGGATGCGAAAGTGCTGCATTTTGGATGTATTATTCCTGGATGTGTGGAAATCGTTGGCCGCGGCATCGAAATTCAGACGCCGCGCGTGGTTGCATTTTACCAACATAGACCGTCACACACACTAACACTTCCTGGAGATCTACTTCAAGCAATTACACAAGGCTCGCGAAAAGAGCTTGCGCATCTGTTCGACATCGAAGATGCTCTTTCTCGCGGACTTACCGAAGAGAAATTAGCGTCGGCATTGCGACGAGCAAGACAAGCACGAAATAAAAAGACTAGTGACAGACTGTTGCGACAACTTATTGCTGACGCGCGACGGTTTGCGATTGATGGCGGATTAGTCTACGTCCATCGCGCGCGACGCGGTTGGTTCCTCTGGCTTCCACGAACAGTCGCCCCACAATGTCTCGGAGCATCAGACGTCAGCGTCCTGCGACAGGTGCTTGATTTTGTACATACGTCCCGTTTCCATGAGGGACCGCTTGGCTTGACGCTGTTACTCGGACAACGCCGATTATTTCATGACGATGTCCTCAAAGTCGCTAGAGAACTCGTCGAGTATTGCCTTGAGTGTTTGTACACGTCGTCGCACAAGCCTGCGCCGGGCGTGCCCCGCGGCGACCACACCACCGCTGGACTTCCGGGGACTACCTTGCTCATAGATTATATGACGCACTTGCCGCGAAGTTCCGCCGGAAACGCGTGCATTTTCACGGCTGTCGACGGACGCCGCTTCACCGGTGACGTGGGCCACAGCGCTCCCAGAAGCTACGGCCGAAGCCGCGGCTCAGGAGGTATTCAGAGTCAACAAATACGCTGAATTTGGGGGATATACCGAAATCCGGTGCGACAACGGATCACATTTCTTACAGGAATTCGAAAAGCAGCTGCGTCGCCTCCACCTTTCTGAACTCTCCATCGAACCTCCTCAAATCGCATACGGTGCCGCTTACCAACCTGAAGCTCAAGAAGTCGCCGAAGCACCACACGCGGAGGCTAACAAAGGTGTTCGCGTCAACTTGTTTTCCGTCGATTGCTTTGTCAGAGCCGAAGAAGACGACGGATTCTCAGCATGGCAGTTGAGTTCGATGAAGAACGAGCAGTAACAGACTTGCAAAACGATTCTTCATGGGACACACGACTGAGCGCTGTCGTTCGCCACATCATTGACCGACCACGACTAACAGGAGACGCTAGCCACCTTGTCGGCTACAGAGGTCGGGGACTCCGCGCAGGATTGTACGAACCACACCCCATTTGCGAAACCGTCCCACAAGCAACAGCATCCGAGAAAGCGGCCGAATTTTCGTTGAGTATTTCGCTGGCAACCGCGACAAGAGCGGCACCTAGAGAAGCCTCCAACTTAAAGAAACGCAGAGCCCGCATGGCCGAACCCCGCAGCGACCTTTCTATGTGGTTAGGCCGCGGACAGTTTATCGCGCGACTGCGTCCGGCACCCCGAAAATGGGAATCCAGATACATCAGACAAATTTTTGCCATCGCGAGAGGTTGTGCGCGGTCAGCATACATTCAACGACTCGACGGTCGACCGTGCCGGGGCTTGAACCCCATTACAGCGTCGCAATTGATTCCGTTGCGACTCACGCTATCATGCGTCCGAGCGTACTTGCGTGGTTCGGGGTGTTCACAAGGAGAAACCCAAAAACGACTCCACGAACTCCAAAACCTTGGAGCAATATACGAATCGGAACTCGAGCCGATTGGCGAACAGGTTGCGTTACCGGACCATGTACGACTTGCAGAGATCGAATACAAACGTCAAAACAGTTTGCTGATCGCCGTCTGGAACATCGACGGACTCAACAGAGCACTCGAATCGTTCCCAAGATGGAGACGATTGTGTTTGCTGTTGCGCACGGCAGATATAATTTTCTTACTCGAAACGAAAATCGCGACAAGAGACGAAGCCCGGTGGGCCAACACATTACGAGAGATCGTAAATGACGCTGCACCATATGACTGGCAGATCAAGTTTGCCAGCGCATTATTACGACCGGGGAACTTCGGGGTCGCAGCTCTTGCACGAGCATCAGCAAAAGGAACGACAAAGACCGAATTGCTGCAACCAACCGGAACCCATGACTTCTGCGCGTCAATGGAAGGGCGGACTATCAGCGTACAAACGCCCCACGTTCTTGCAGTTGGGGTGTACTCCGTGAATAGCCGCCCTGGACTTAGACGACTGGCAACCCGGAAAATCTTCGACAAGAACCTCGCGCAGTTGTTAAACGGATTACGCGACGATATCGGTCGAGAGACCCCGACTGTCGTGGCCGGCGACTTCAATGCGCTACATAGTTTAAATCGAGAAGGAATCTCGGAAAATGCCCCCCGGGTAGACGAAGAAGGAGCGCTTATTCCGTCGCTCACGCAAGAAGAGTGCCTTTTGTTTAATGGAATTCTCGAAGAAACCAAATTCGAACGAATACCGATAACCGTTTCGGATAAAGCAAACGCGTACACGTTTACGCCACCGCGGACGGGCCCACCGATTGGATTTACATTGGGCCACGTGTTAGCTTTCGGAAACGTGAAGCCAGGAAAACCACTCACGCAAGTATGTCGCTTCATGCAGGGCTCCCAATGGGAAACGAGTGAGGACCCCAAATTCCTTGTTGGATTACTAGCGCCTCTCCATGGCGACCACGGTAGTCTAGTTGCCTCCATCGCAACAGATTAACCGCACCGCCTTAGACTATGCCGAAGAGGCGCTGGCCGATTGTATGTGAACTGGTAGACGACATACTCTAAGGTGGTGATTGGAAGGTGGTAGTCAAATCTAGACAGGATCCAGATATCGGTCGGAGAGAAGAAATAGCAAATCAAAACACGAATCGAAGATCCGAACCAAATGCATGCAAAGAGAGTCGACTTCAAGCGTGGAAATTTCAATGCGTGTGATGATCGAAACCGTGATCGAAGTCGGCCCTGAGTCTGACACTTGCTGTCTGATGACCAAGTAGTAATTTGAATTTGTTGAACGAACGACGGTTGTGTATGAAGTTGCTGGGCATTTCACTTGGAGAAACATAGATCGAAAGTTAAAGAGCCTCAACAAAGAAATCCTCACACAACCCAGCCAAACTTAGGATTGTAAATCACTTGGTAAGCCCGTTGGCCTGAGTGATGTATATCATGCGAATTATTGACTGATCTCCGATATTGAAGCATAGCCATCCTTTGCAAGCATAGTTATATCCAAAACTAGAACCACACATAGTTGAACACCGTCCAGCCATAAGATAAGAACTAAGCAAGATACTGAGAAAGTAGCTAGTTCGTAGCGAGCGTTTGAAGCATAAACTTATTTGTACTATTGTTGCTGACGCCTCCGCGCAGCTGTAAGTGTAGTTGTTGACGCCTTCGCGCAGCAAGGAGTTAGTCCCTGACGCCTCCGCGCAGTGTTGTTGTTAGTAGTTCGAACCACGAAGAGCCCCTACATATTTGATCCCAGACCTTCGTCGGGACTTGACCACAGACCCACACCAAAGCGACGCTTTGGAAGGACATAAACGAACCACAAAGGCCCTGAGTTGTTTAGGTTAGGCCTCCGCCAACCCTTTTTCCACGCCGTGCGCTATAAGTAGGCTAGACCTTCGCCAACCGAACAAACCAAAGCTGTAGTTGTTGAGTCCAAAGAAGTGGCTATAAACGATAGTGCAGGTCCTAGAGACTCGGTGTTCTGTGTCTAGCTTTCCGCCTTCCAAGATCCCGAGCAGAGTATCGCTCAGCCACTTTTACTTAACCACTTGGAAGCGTATTGGGGGGCGTATTCGCTGGGTTTTCCTGCTTAGGGAAAGCGTAGGCTGTGGCGGTTTGCTGAGGTTTCGGGTAGGGCCCATAGTCTCTCGTCGTTCGTCGGATGGTTCTACTTGGGTTGGGGCTTCTGGTCTATTTGGGAGCGAGGGGCTGCTTTTTCGGGGTCTATTTTGGTTCTTTTTGGGAGATTTTTTGTTGTTTTTTTTTTCGGTTTTCCAGTCCATTTCTGGACTTGGCAAAAGTCTCTTTCAAAGTCTATTTAAAAGCCTACTTCGGGGTCTGTTTGGTTTCTTAAGCTATATTAAACAAAATCGGCCGAGTTGTAAAGTTCGGCCGTGGCCGCTGACCAAATAGCCTCCCAAGTAGCGTCTTAAAAGCGAGAAACTTCGAAAGTTTGTCGAAATGAAAGAGACCGCCTCCAGGTCTCCTGGACGATGGTCGGGTGGTCGTTCGTCGGGCGGTTTGATCTGGCAAATAGCCGGACGTCTCACGTCCGGGCATCCGGTGGCGCAGTTGTGTTGGTTCTCGGCTTTTGGGAGGTTCGGCGCTCTGCAGGGGTTGTTTGCTGAGCTGTCTCGGCTCGAGGGCCTCCAAGTGCTCCCGTGGGCGTTGTGGTGGTTGTTCCGGGCATGTCCGTCGCCCCTTCGGGTCTATTCGTAAACGGTTTCGGCATGATGGCCCTTAGTGTGTTCGTCAGGGGGTGGCGGTGGGTGCCGTGTGTCTGCCCTCATTATTGTCCCTGGTTAGAGCAGGTGGAGCGAAGCGCCCACCAAATAGCCCCGCTTCTAGCCGGCAAATAGTTGGCGAATAGCCAGCTGGGGCGCTTCGGTGGATCCGGATGAGCGCGCTCCTGGGGGCGTGCGGTGTGTAGATAGCGGCGCGGGGTTTTGCGGGGTGTAATGTTTGGCCCGGGGAAGTATTAGCGTGGTAGCTTGGTGCATCGGGGCCGGGGGGCGTGAAGACCGGGAAGAGGGTATCGGCGTGCCGGTGTGATGTCGGCCCTGGGGAGGTCAGGTTGTTGATTGAAGTGCATCGTCTGAAAGTGGTTGCCTCAGCTCGCACCTTCTCAGACTTCGACCAAACAACCCCTCACGCACGGCCCGCAGGGGGCGCAAGGGGTTGCTGTCTCTTTGTTGTTGTTGCTTATTCTGCTGTGGCTCTTTATTTAGTCGAGTGCCGCCGCACTGCTGAGACCATACGGCCTTCCGCGGACTTGTCAGTCTTGTCTGGGTGAGATCTGAGGGCTTTACCAGGCGCTTACGAGTGGCTTGTCAGACACTTGCGGGTGGTTTCCTTGCCAGACACTTATAGGTCAGTCGCTTGCCAGGCCCTTATCTTACGAGCGGCTTGCCAGGCCCTTATCTTCCGAGTGGCTTATCAGGAGGCCCCAATCTGTGAGTGGCTTGCTAGGCGCTTACGAGGGGCCTGCCAGGCACTTGCGTGTAGCTTGCCAGGGACTTTGGAGTGTCGGCCAAGGCGCTCGCATGTGCTTGGCTAGTGTCCCGCCACGCCGTAAAAGTGTGCCGCGTCACGCTCGCTCTATAGGTCTGGTGCCGCGTCACGCTATGAAGGTTGTTGCGCGTCACGCTATAAGGGCGTAGCGTCGTGTCACGCTATCTTACAGGTGTGGCGTGTTGCGCTTTTGTACGAGACGCGCCACGCGTCGCGCACAAATAGGGGGGCGAGTTTAGGTCTCTGGTGTATACGGCGCGCGTGTGTTCCTATAGGAGAGCCCCCCACGCTGCCGGGCGGCACCTGTTGGATATTTGGGCCGACCGCCCCCCAGGGTGTTCACGTGGCCGAGGCTCAGGGCCTAGTGACTTACTTGGGATCAAGCCTAGCAGAGTTTGCTAGCCAAAGTGACCGCTTCTGAGGTTGTGCCCGCTGTGGTTCTCTTCATTCTGGGATATCTCTCAAAAAACCCCAAGAAGCGAAAACCAGTGCGCCCCCCCCGATTATGTTGTGAGACTGCAAACAGCAACCAGCCCGCTGGCGACGTCGTCAGCGGTTGGCCATTAATTTTGGCCATTGTGTGCGACAAGTCTACGCATGCCCCACGCATGCCATTATATATAATATTTGCCGCGGCATCAGCAAGCTTTGTGCGCCAGGGTAGCAGGTGTGTTTGTCATTTAATAGGCCCCGCCCATTCACGGCAGAAGAGAAGGGTGGCGAGCAGCGTGTGCACCCTTCTAATCCTCTTGCGGTAGGTGGTTTTGGGTGAGTAGTTGTGATTACTTGCGTTTGAAGTGGCGAGGTGGCTCCAAAGTTCGGGGGGTCTCTGGCGCCCTCCTTAAGTAAATAAGTTGGCTGCGTCAGACTGGTGGGCGCAACGGAGGGCGATGTGGTTCAAAGTATGATCCTGCAGGTGTGGCGCAGAGGCGAGGGCCACGCACTGCACCCGCTGACAGTGCGGAGTTCTTGCCGCGTGTCGTGGTAGGTTGTCTTGTGATCGTTCCTCCTGGCCTCGTTCGACTCTGTCAGCATGGGCCCTAACTTCCTCTCGCCGGTGATTCGCATTCTCTATCTCTCAGCTTCTTCCGAACTTCTTCGCCAACCTGCAACCGCAGCAGACTATGGGCCAACGCGCTGCTCTTGGTAGTCAGTGCCCCATGCATCTGCCGTGAGCCTATAGCTGGCGCAAAAGGGGAACATTATGAATTGTGAGCGTAGTGAAACGGCAGCTAATTTTTTGAGAAAAATCGGATAATAAAGCTCTTCTCGCACAGCCCGTCGAAAAAGGTTTTCTTGCTTGAGCGAGTGACTGAGAGGTGAGAGAAAGAGGAAAACTCCGCAAAAAAGGGGCACGGAAGGTGGATCAGACAGTCAGAAGTTGCTATTTAGCAACCATTTTTTCCCTGGCATTCCATAGATGATTTCATCACATTTGGCCTTAGGTGTGTAGCGTCACCTCCCTCCGAGCTAACCTATCGAGGATAGGTTATTTTATTTTATTTCGAGTTCTTCGCTTGGCTCCGTGCACACTAGGTTTAGGTCGTAGACCTGTTGGCGCAAGATTCCACGTAATCTCGAATTTCTAGAATCCTCGATTGACTAGTGGCGTCTTCGACCTGGTGGCGAGTCTTGCACCAAGCAGGATATCCATGCTAGTTAGCATTGGCGTTCCACATTTGTCCAGTTTTTTCGCGGGTCATTTTCAAACCCAGCTGTGGTTCGAGGCATCAGGGCCTTCGAGAGAATTTATTATACTATTTCTTCTTCAAAAAATTGTGAGCGTAGTGAAACGGCAGCTAATTTTTTGAGAAAAATCGGATAGTAAAGCTCTCCTCGCACAGCCCGTCGAAAAAGGTTTTCTTGCTTGAGCGAGTGACTGAGAGGTGAGAGAAAGAGGAAAACTCCGCAAAAAAGGGGCACGGAAGGTGGATCAGACAGTCAGAAGTTGCTATTTAGCAGCCATTTTTTCCCTGGCAAGAAAAATATGAATCGGAAGAAAAATTTTTTTCCCACCCACCCTTGAAAAAACTGCGTTTTTTCCCTTTCTTCTCGCTTCTCCTTTGAAGTCGAAGGACTCAGTTAGTTGTCTAGTTGCAAGTCTCTTCAGCACGACATCCTTGCTCATGTCAATTTTTTCGAAGCAGCAGCAATTTTCTCTATTCAGCTAGTCCCATTTTACTATTAAGTCGCTTTATTTTTTCATACGAATATCTATTCGTACTGAGAGCTCTTTCTTTCAGTCGAATTCGCTCAAGGCACAATTTGCCTCATTTAGCAGTGATTAGCTCTTGCTACCGAGGCGGCACAATGGACCTGGAAGACGATTTGGAAGCTGAAATAGCAGCACGCGTTAAGAAGGACAGTGAAGCCATTGTCTCCGCCACTTCCTTAACCGAACTACAATCAGTGGCGAAACGAATGGGCATTGTGCCAGGTAAGACTAAGAGGAAGAAGTCACCTTCTCCCACAAAGACGAAGCGCACCATTTCCACCCCTGCCATTAGGCAAGTTGTTCAGCCGGCAAGCACGAGCTCCTCATCCTCAACTAGCACCGCATTGGTCAACCACACAACTAGCTCCAGTTCAGCACCTAACTTGACCAACATTGTTGGACACACTGCCGCAGACAACAGGCTCACGAATTTGCCCAATGTCCCTGGTGCTGGCTCTAACGCTAGCATTGGCACCATGCAGAGCTTGGCACGGCTCCGACTCGAGACCTTGCAGAGCTTAGAAGCCGAAGCAGGCTCGACCAAGAGGAAGGAGATGCTGAAACTCATCAGCAACACCAACAACTTCCTAGTAGCAAGGAACAAGGTGGTAGAACGACCTGCCAATAAAGCGGAAGAATCAAGAGTAAAAGCGTACTTTGCAGTCCTCGAAACGCTCAAGGACAAAGGACAAGAATACAAGAAGCCACTTCCTCTTACTAGACATAAAGCAGTGGCATTCTTCACGGCACTAATAGGTGACGAGAAAGATGGCAGACCAATGTACGCTACAGCAGATGACTACCTGTTTACAGTCATCTCTAGACTCAAAGCAGTAGAAGGAGCGTCTGTCCTCACAGCTGCCGACGAGAAGCATCTTGCTGATATAGTCAAAAGAGCTCACAGGAGAGGACTATTTAAACATCAACAAGCACAGGGCGTTGTCCTGGAAGAAGTCCTTGACGCCTTCAACAACGACAGAATTTCTGGAGCCGCTGCATCGCTGGGCTTCTTTTTCGGGCTGAGGAGAACCACTCTACTTAGCAAGATCGAGCTCTCCTCTTCTTCTGACAAAAACTTTTGCTCATTTGTAGAAGACATTTCCGAGGACGAAGACGGTGGCAGTATTGTAGATTTAACGAGCGCTCCATTTTTCAAGAGGAGCGACGACAACCAGCACTCACCCGACAGTGGTGATTTTCACTTCAACAAGGCCGCCAAGAGCTTTTGCTTAGACATGGAGAAATATGTGCTCAAAGGGAACGCTATTAAGAAGGTCTATGTCAAATGCATTTGCGACACCGACTTAGCTACGATTTGTCCGCATGTCACGATACCGATTCAGATTCTAGCGAGTGCTGACGATGACGAAACTCCATGGAGGGAAGCTTTCGTCACCGAATTCGCCACGTATTTTGGTACTTCCAGGACTCAAGCCTTGCGAATTGGATGCTTGCGCCATCTCATGCAGACCAAGACTCCGACAAACAGAACAGCATGCCATCTGAGATGGACTGCTGATAATATGGTGGATTATTATAACAGAGGCAATGAGTACCGTGCCAATATTTACAAAGGGTTCTCCTTCGTGCCTTGAAGTCTTTCACTATTTTTATTTGTTTTTCTCTTGTCACACTGGTTTTTTCTCTCAACAATCAAACATCTCCCCTTTCCTCATCCCATTACTTGCCACGAGCTAGAGCTGAGACAGAAATTACAAGGGAGCAGAGCAACGAGCACGAGCTCACGATGTTCAAGCCAACCGACAATTGTTGGTTTTTTCTTACAAGTCAAGGTCCGAGATTTCTCGCCTTCGTCTTGTCTTATTTGAGTTGCTTGTGGAAATTTTTCCACTGATTTCAGCTTCATACCACCTCCGACCTCCACCTCAGTTAGGGTGTATTTAAAACTTGTTCGCAAAAAGAATTCTTCTTGCAACTTGCAGCAACAGCGCGTCACTATTTGACAACAAGAAACCAAGATGGCAGTTCCAGGAGAACAAGCCGCTGCCGAAGCTGGCGCTCAACTAGGAGCACAAGGCGCAGCACCAGGCCCAGCTGTTGCAGCTGCGAACGCAGGCATCCAAGACATCGTGGCGCCACCAGCTCCTCCGGCAGTTGCGGGAGCAGCACAGCCACAACAGCAGCAACAGATCGACCCTAACAACGTGGCTCAAATTGCTGCTGTAGCTCACATTGTGCTGCAAGCTCAAGGCCATGGTAACCAGTTCCCGAACGATGGCGCGCCTGCTAATTTAGCAGATTTAGGTCACTACTCCGAAGCTAACATCAACATCGACCGAGTAGATCGCATCTCCCTGCAGTCTTTCAAGGACATCAACTCGCTAGTGCAACGACGTGAAGTTCACTACGCTGGTCGCATGAAGGTTGAGTACCCATTCGCTTCCACCAGCTCGCTACCGGAGAAAGCTCCCAAGAAGAAGCAGGTCAACCCGCGCTCGCTCATCCACTACTTGGGTGTCGACGGCGACGCTGCAGCGGCCTTGCTAGGTGAGCAAGACGCTCGCCTCATCATCCGTGAACTCAAGAAGAAAGAGGACGAAGACCCCTTGTGTCTGGATACCGACACGTACAAAAGGAAGGTCCGCGAGTTCTTCTTTGAAGCACTAGCTGAAGGCGACCAGCACGCTGCTACCACTGTCGTTCAAGGGCAGCAGACCACCTATCACCAACGCATGGGCGTGTTCTTCCTAAGCAGAGCTGCAAACGGCTTCTTAGGCATGTTCATGAACAAGTGCAACAACTACAGAGGCCTCATCGATCTGGCCAGTACCAAAGGGAAAGAAATCTTCGGCTTCAGTAGCAAAGAGCAATCTTCTGATTCTGACTCTCAAGAATACAAGAGCAGGAAGAACAGCCGCAGAGCCAGCAAAGAGAGCAACAACAACAACAACAACAGACGCGACCGCGACGATGATCGTGAGCTGAAGAAGACTTGTTGGCACTTCATGAGGTGCGCACCGTGCCACAACGATGAGTTCAATCGTCGCGGCAAGAAGTACTGCAAACACGGTCTTCACCCCTACAAACGCTCTGAACTTGGTCGCCAAGAATTTCAAGACATCAAGAAGTCCCGCTTTGGCAAATCAGTGCTGAAGAAAGTTGAGTACTTTGATTGGATGGACGGTGACAGGTACCTCGGCAAGTCGAAGAAAGACGCCAAGAACAAGAAGCGCAACAAGAGCTCCGACTCCGAATCCGAGAAAAAGAAGTCGAAGAAGAGGAAGAGCAAGAAAGACTCCGATAGCGACAGCGAGTCTGAGAGGAAGAAGAAGAAGGAGTAAATTCACTCCAACATGCAACTTAGCATCACTTATTAAGGCATTATCTCAGTGTTTATTATTACCTTAACTGTACACTTCTAATTATTCGCCTGACAATTATTCCTGTTCTTCGCTTCCATTATTTTGGGTATTGTTAGTTTTTTGTTAAGTTGTTATCTATGTGTTTCGTCTTTCACAGTTGGTTCTCTCATTAAATTTTGTCGTTATGACTTCCATACTTGGTACTGCTACCACTCATTCAGATATCTTCGCTATGTGACTTTTTTGTACAGCGTGTTTAAGTAAGTAATCAATTTCAAAGTTCCTTACACAATGAAACAAGAAAAAGCACCAAGCTTTTCCACCACTTGGACGGGGTTCCTATACGCATAGGCAAACACAGACATAGGGCAGACGAAGTTCCACATGGGCACACTTTTCCATATCGCATTCATATTTTGAAAATGAGAAACTTCTCTCTCGTCCTGTGTCGGACACTTGCCAAGTTGCAACTTCCGCGGATGACGCACGTCTGGTGTCCCTTCTCTAGCCAGTTCAGCTAGACACTTTTAATGAAGGTCACGAGAGTGTGCATGTGCTGGCAGGAGAGTGGATTTACGTGGGATGAGTAGCAGAGTGTCTACATTTGTTGTTACGGCCTCCAGTAGAGCAATCACTAAAATTTTTTGTTTTCATTGAGTGAGCTTGTTGTTTGATTTATTTTCTTTCGTTACCACGCAAATGATGTCACGGCTAGTGTCGTTGCCCGACTTCCCAACAGAAAACCTTGCTCCATCCAAAAAGGAAGCCTACGCCAAGAAAGTCGCGGAAATGAAGACCAGGATGGAGGTCGACATCAGGAAAAAGTCGCCCTTTAGTCCGATTTCGGAGGAATTTAAGGGCTTGGACGAGAACAAGTTATACGATTATGACGTGAAAGCAGAAATATCCAGAGTTCTGGACATGTCACAGGGATTGGATTCCGAGCTGAAAGCGATGATGCCAGTGGAATTGCACCAGTTTCATCTCAAGCACAATCTTGGTTTCCTCGAACTTGCTGCAATCATCGCTGGCCACCAAGACACGAAATTTGTCAGGGACATTCTCGCACCAGGAGCTACGTGTATTGGAGA
This sequence comes from Amoebophrya sp. A25, assembly GCA_905178165.1. Lineage (NCBI taxonomy): Eukaryota > Dinophyceae > Syndiniales > Amoebophryaceae > Amoebophrya > Amoebophrya sp. A25. The sequence goes on from CAJINU010000094.1 coordinate 163,570, forward strand.
TTGCGGTTGCCCTGAATACTGGCAGAAGCATAGTAGAAAAAGGTATAAACCTTTGCGCACATCACTCCCAGTGACGATTCACAAGTTCAAACCTGGCGCTGCAGCTCCTAAATGGGCGGAGGAGGATGTAATGGAGGTTTACAATCAGACTGCAGCGGAGATTGAAGAAGAGGAGCTACTGAAGCATCCGCGCATTTCCAAGCCTTCTACCTACCAGGAGGCACTCGGCCAAGGGTTCGATCATGTGTGGCTTAGGTACGGGATACACCAAAGGAATAAAGTCCGCATGATCGACCCAGCCTGTGCCAACAACGAAAGGTCGAAGCTTGAGAAGAGCGTGCCGATGGCTTCGGCGTCGAAGATTTTAGGGATTGCAGCAGCCACAAAAGACAAGTCACTTCGCTCTCTCAATCATGTTCATTTCAACAAGAGCACAGTGAAGAAAGGGAGGAAGATGGAGAAGGAATTTGAATTGGCTTTCGTCGAATTCGTCGAAAATTCAAAGCCAATCCCGAGACATCTCCTGAAGAAACCAGTTGTGCACTGTAGAGGCTCTGACGATGACAACGACGTCGACGCTGGCAGCCCACCGAAGAGAGCCAAGCTTTCGCACGTGACCCCGCTCCTTATCATGTTGATGATGCTGATAGTGGATGTGCACAAGGCACACAACATAGTAGCAGTAGCGCCAGCCCATCGACCTTACAACAGGTTCGCCTGCTGGAACCCTTACACCAAGCTGTACGAGTTCTTCACCTCTTTTGTGCTCATTTTCGGCAATGTGCACTCAGTCGTTGCGTGGTGCCGTATTTCGGCCGCTATCCGGACTATCATCCGCTATTTTGTCGGCATCGCAGTTTCGGTGTATGTCGATGATTTTCCTGGCCCCGTTCCCAGTGACATCGGAGCCGCAGCAAAAGACGCGGCGTTGCACGTCTTCAAGTGCATCAGTTTCGCTATTCATCCGAAGAAAGTAAAACTAGCTGAACTTGCTGAGGTCTTAGGCCTCATCTTCGATTTGGCATCAGAATGCCCTTGCTACTTTGTAGCACTCGAAAGGAAGAAGGCCATTTCGAGTATCATCGATGCAGCACTGAAAGCGAACCAGCTTTCACACAAAGTCGCGGAGCAGCTTCTTGGCCGGGTTATGTTCTGTTTTGCGGCTTTAGTCGACCGACAATTCAATCCTCTGTTAAGACCTCTTTCGAATTATGTTAATTACCCACACCGCTTCTTCGGCCAGAAAGGCATCTCCGAGAGGATGACAGCTTGCCTCCATAACATCAAGCATCTGATCAACTCCGACATCCGCAAGTTTGCGAAATTTGAGTCTGAGTCCGACGACAACGAGATGGTCTACACGGACGCGAGTTTTGCCCACGAATCCGGCTGGCTTGCGATTACCCTGCTAAAAGACGGGAAACTTGTGGCTTACAGACGCAAAGTCAGACGAGATGAAATTTTTGCTGGTACGGCGAAACATCCTATCAATTTCCTGGAGGGTGTCTGTCCTTCGATTGCGCTTCTCACGTTCGCAGATTCGCTCAGATCCTCCTACTTCAGGGTCAGCGTTGACAACGACAGTGCGAAGAACGCGTTGCTCAATCAGAGTTCGCCTAGTGAGGCTCTCTCGATTTCGGCTGTCATTTTTTGGTCACTAGTGTCGCATTTTGACGTGGCAGTTTGGGTGGACAGAGTCCCAACAGGTTACAACATAGCGGATATACCAACGAGACCGCAGCTTCTTTCTTTCGTGATTGAAAATTTTCCTACTTTATTTTCTGAGATTTATGACGGCTTTCTTGCCGAAGTAGAAGAGCTTACTCCTGATTTGTTAGCGCTTACGAACCTTCAAAAATTTCACATTGCAGCAGAATTACGGTTTTCCGACCTTCTCTCACTCTCCTCCTCAAGCGGACTTTCAGCAGCTTTCGACATTGATTGAGCATCTATTTCGCTCTCGGCTACTTAGCCTGCAGATTTTGCATAACGTGACTTCACGTTCTGACTCTCATGGCCAAATACACAGTTACAGCGAGTTTTTGGGACGTCGTGTATTCTCGCAGCTAGCTAGTGCTCGAGTTCGCTCATCCTCGTCTGGCTTTAGCCTTCTTTTTGGCGAGTTTTGCACTGCTGGACATCAGCTCGTCTTGCACCAAGCAGGATATCCATGCTAGTTAGCATTGGTGTTCCACATTTGTCCAGTTTTTTCGCGGGTCATTTTCAAACCCAGCTGTGGTTCGAGGCATCAGGGCCTTCGAGAGAATTTATTATACTATTTCTTCTTCAAAAAAGTGGCCCATTGCGGCTGTGGGGTATATCTGGTGGGCCGGGTGCGATGGTCTTTTATCTGGCTTTCGCCTGCGCTGCGGTGCACCCCAGAAGGCTGCACCCCAGAAGGCTTGGCACCGTGAGCAAAAACGCGCAAGGCGGTGGGCTCTTTCTGAGTTGCAGCAGAGTATCCGCGCAGCAGAAGGGGCCGGGGAAAGTGCGTCAGTGCGTGTGGAAAGCCGAAGAGCGGAGGCAACCGAGCACCAAGCCCTCGGGGGCAAGGACAAAGCAGCCCGTGAACACGACACACGGGCCAGCGATTTACATCGCGAGCGGGGTGGGCGCCCTCCTATGGTCAACGAGGACCCCAGCAAGAGCAAGGCGACCAGCAGGGCTGCAGACGTCTGTTACAATGCGCTGGATTTTGGACTTGTGCACCAGTGGGCAGCTCTGGAGCCTTTAGAGCTTTGTCAGGAACAAGACGGCCCCCGACTACCTTCTACTACTGACGGCAGCTCTCATGGAGGAGAAACCACATCCGCCGCAGCGATCGACTCGGAACCGACGACGCGGCTGAGAAGTATGCAGCCAGAGCCAAGTTCTCTATGGGGGGAAAGCGCTCGCCCACACTCAGAAAGCGCATGCAACCGAGCCGCGAACGAAAGCGCAAGGGGCGCCCCCAATACTGGCAAATTATCTTGCATCCCCAGAACACCAACACCACGAGCGTCGCGACCACTTCGGGCCCGTCCACGAAGGTCTTCGAATTACTACCAAGCGCCTGCAGGTATCTCGTGCCAAAGGTTTTCGAAGGGGTATGTATCGCTACAGCCCTGGGCCGTCCGGCTCGCTGCTGCGCGGCTAGTTGGTTGCGTTTTGATGCATATTGCCTCTGTCGCATTTCATGGGGCCCGCGGGCGTTGGGGGGGGTGCTGCGGCCATTCATGGTGTTGCAGGTGATTCTCTGGTCAGGGCTGTAGGGGTGGTCGGCTGCGGTATTTTTTCCCCGCCAGCTTGGAATGGTGCCACGCTCTGAGCCTGGGGCCTCTTTTTCGCCATGGGTGCTGAGCGAGGCAAGGAGCTTGGCTGCGGTGTCATGGTGTCAGGCTTTTACCACCTGTGGACTTCTGTCTACTTCGGGCATGTTTCTGCGGGGTCCCCTTGTTTTCAAAAGCAGGCCTTGAAAAGGCTTCGCCCCCCGCATTTCGGGCCCTGTGGGTCGCTGACTCGGCGTACAGGGGGGCTTGCCAGTCCACTACCTTGCAAGAACGCGAAGCGCGAGCGCGTGACTCGTCGCAGCAGCGATCGTCGAAAGGCAGTCTTACCCCGCGCCTGGCGCCGGGGCGGCTCAAAGCGCGGCCAACACCAGCGTGGCCGTGGCCCCTGCGATGGGTTGGCTTATCGCACTGCGTGGAAGCAGCCAACCGGATGTTGCTGCGGAGGCCGCCGCGCTGCTGTTGTCGGCCACTCGGTCGCTGGGCTCCATGTGTTGTGCACGGGGACGCGGCCAGCAGCTCTTTGGCGTTGTCGTTTCGTTTTGCTTGATTCGGTACGGGAGCTGCCTCCGGTTTGCATGCTGGGTCGGTTAGATCATGCCCTTGCCTGCTGCGTCCCATAAACGGGCAAGACCTTCAAAAGTGAGGTGCGCTTTCGTTTTCTCTCTATGGGGAGATACAGACGCTTTACGCTTACATGAGAGGCCGCACGGATCTCGGATGCGGATGAGTGTGGGCCGTTCTTCTGTGACTCCGGTTCCGTTGCTACCTACACCACCACGCGTTCTTGGATGAGCAGCGGCAGCGAGTTGCCTATTGTGAGGCCCATAACATTGAGCTCGATTTTAGTAAAGTTGCAGTTGATAGTCAAAGTCCCGGTGGATTTTTTAACCGATACGAGCACGGGTTCTTGCGACTACATTGCAAAGCGAACAAGAAGAATTTTGAAACGATTCGCCGCCTTTCACCTAAGGAGCTGGTACACCCACATATCCACGCACAGATTAAGTCCATCAAGTTTTTGGGCAGTCGTCATGGAAGTGGTCGTCTGCCGCAAGAAGGAGGTGGGGCCAGCGGCCCACTTTCCGAGGCTGCGGGAGGTTGGCATGGCTCCACCAAGTCGAAGGCGGGCCCTATTTTAGTGCTGACCCGGGACGCTGACGCAGAAAACAACTTCCACGCAGGCGGACATAATGAACGTTTTTATTCTCCAGCAAATTCGCCAGAAGCGAGACCGAGCAAACGCACTGGAAAATTTCGGTCAGATTCTCCTGATGGACAACATCCCGCAAAATGTCTACGAGGATGCGCTCTATCAGGCTTTTACCACAAAGCGCGGTCGGTCGGAGGAAGTTTTGCGCCGGTGGAACTCCAGACGCCCAGGCGCTCCCACATCCCCATCCCGATCCTCCAGCTGGGGTCGTGATAATTTGCCCCAAATGATGTCGCATATGGTCTGGCACATTGAAAGCCCCGAAAGCATCATTTACCCCAAGCCAAGGTTTTTGCACTGTGCGGCGCCGTCATTGTGGTTTGCTTTTCGGGAACATGTCATAGGGTCATACTTTCCTCCGGCTGGGAGTGTACCTGTTGAGAACAAGGCACATCAGCTGGGCGAGCCCCTGTTACAGCTGCGGGCCCGCTCGGCGGATCCTCCGCGAAGCAGGCATAATGAAACAAATATTTCCGCCCGAGGGGTGGGCGTAATCGTTCCTAGTCAGAGTGTTTCCGAAGAATTAGGTGAGGCGGCATCAGTCGGTCCACAGATAACTGTCCTGCTAAGAAGGCGGAGCCGCTTCAAGAAGGTTGGTCGTGTTTTTGCCGACATTACTGAGCGAGACCTGCAGGAAATATTAGCCGCGGCCAATTTCGTTCCCGACCCCATTTTTGTAGACTTCGGATCGCCCCCGCGTCGACAAGGGTCAGACCCCCTGGCGCATGGTATCTACTCGTTTCGCGAGCAGCTCTCCGTAATGGCAAAAACAAGCGTACTAATAGGAACTCATGGTGCAGGGTTGATGCACGTCATTTTTATGGAAAAGGAGGGGGTGTTGGTGGAGATTCATCCGTTTTACAGACGTAATTACCACTTCCTCTTTGCCGCACGAATGATGGGAAAAACATACATGCCGCTGCGGGCTCGCTATACAGATTTTTTCTCTGGGGCAGGCGGCGCGTCGTGCGATGAAGAGAGTGACCAGGTGGTAGTAGACCGACAGACCCTCGAGCAGGTGCTCGATGCGGCGACCCGGGTTGCGCGAGCTTTTGGGGGGCGGGACGTGTTCTGTGGTCTTGTCTGCTCGCGTTTACAGCTCGCAATGGCGACCATGTTGGCACCGGTACAGGCTTCTACGGAAAAGACAAACAGCGACGTGGGGCTTATCCGCTCCAGAGAAATATTTGAAAAGTTCCCCTGCCCAAACGCGATTCCCGACACCCATGCGCTGAAGCAAGCCGACGCACGTTACAGCGGTCTTTCTGGACAACGTTTGGGACGATCCGCCAACAGCCTCGGCTGGTTGAACTCTACAACGATAGCGGCAATGCGCACGCGGCGCGCGCGTGAACAGGTGACCGCGCACAGCCTTTTCGAGCATGGCAGCGGCCAGCAGATGATGGCAGAAGGACTTACGAGCACGCCGTGGCAGGCCCGGTTGAATTCCGACGCATCTAGCGCCCGTCCATCAGAGTTTCGCACCGACAAAGAGCCTCCCAACATGTCGGGCACTTTTTTCCAAACTTCGCGCATCGAAGCAGCTTGCCAGGAGGAAGCCCAGGTCGGACCGCCCAGCGGAGCGGGAGTCAATCGCGTCAGCGCTTCACAGTTGCGCGCCTCTCGCTCTGGAATGAAAATCGACAGCGACGCCTAGACCCATCCTCAGCGACGTCGCCAAAGCAAAGAAGGGCTGGAGCGTTGCTCGCTTCGACTCGCAAAGCTACAAACTGTCGCCCATCCGATCGCATCAGGCAACTAGTGAACAAGCTTCGAGGCGAGGCCGCTTTGGCTAAAAGCAGCGCCAGCCCCTCCTGCAACTTCAAAGCAAAAGCCCGCGGAGTACGTGGCAGCTTCAGTCTCTCCTTTTCTGGTGCTGGGCTGCTTTTCTTCCCCAGGCGAAGCCTTGGTTGGAGACATGGATGGGAAGACGTGGCCCATGGCAGGCCACTCACTCGCATCTGCAGACGTTGCCCTCTCACTGTCAACACTTCGTCGAACTCATGTGCCCGCGCATGCGGAGCAGTGGCTGGTGTGCCACAATACAGCCACGGCCAACGGGTTCTCGTCTCTAGTCAAGAAAAAGGCGCGCTTCTGCTTCAGCGTCTCATCTTCAAGCATTGCGTTGCCTGTTTCTCACAACCACAGGCAACGAAATAACCGCACAGCCTTGCTTGCCTCTGCTTATGTGTCTGCCCTCAATTCAGTCTTCTCCGCTGGTAGTTACTCCGTTCGATGAAGTTTTTCGTCGCTCTACGCGTGACGCCATGGTCCGACCTTATCTACCACAAGTTGCTCGCCCGCAGCCGCGAAAAAGTTCGAGTGCACTGAAATCGTCGGGGGGGCTTCAAAGTGAGCAAAAGTGAAGCCAGTGGCCTGCTGGCTATCCAATTCCCTTGAATGACGTACCCCTTCGCAGCTGGGTCACTCAGGCACTGAGCAGCCAATGACTCTGCATGGGCTTGCTCCTGGCGGCTTCTTATCCATATTGTGCGTCGGCATTCTGCGCCGCTCTATCCTACTGCAGTTGGCTTGAGATGGGCGAGGCTCTGCGACTATTGTCGCCAACGTGTGCGGTGTGTCTGCGTGGTGATCTTCCCAGGCGCATCTGATTAACCTCCTTGAACAAGTTGCGACTGAGTCTACATCTGGATCTCGTCACTGTGAAGGGTGCAGTACGTAGCGCCCCCCCATCGCGCTCAGCTTATCGCCCGTGCTCCTTAGGGTGAGCATCGGCGTCGCCTACTCGGCACCCGTTGGAGCTCGTCGCAGCACCAGCTTCACCCGCTGGACTTCTCAGTACTTTTTTTTTCCTGGTTCACTCTTCCAAAAAAAAAATGACGCTGTGCAACGAGGAAAGTCTTGGCCTAAGGCGAAAGCTGCCCTCTACTTGCGCTCCTCTGGGTTTGATCACATGTTTTTCTAGACCATCAGAGGCAGCACTTGCAGTGATGTTTCTGTCACGCGAAAAGTGCGTACTTGTTATCCTCTCTGCAGCACTTTTTAGACACGAGTCGTGTCAGGGTCTTTGTACTTTCTTAGAAGAAATTGCCAGCCCTACCTTTCTTGTTGGTTGATATTGACGTAGGCAGCTGCGTAATCAAAAATGATCCGCAATGATCTGCGCAGGCATTGTGGTTTGCATTTTTCTGTGCGATTTGTTCTCCCGCGTCTGCCAGTGGAAGCATATGATTTCTTTTACCAGTGTAACACTGGTAAAAGAGCACAAAGAGGAAGACAGCACAAGCACAAGCACTAGTGGTACTGTCTTTGAATCGGGATCCAGGTCGGTAGGAGTGCGCGATGTGGGATCCGGATCTAATCCGGATCCCGCGTCTTCATCTCCGGTCATCCCATTACAGCGTGCCTCCGAGGGAGGCAAACTGGCGGCAACATATACTGTTTTGGATCCCGTGTGGAATGCTCTGGAGCCATCACCCCCAGCGGATTGGGCCGCGCGGGAAGCAATGTTTGACGCGCAATGCCGTATTTGGTCATCTGATGACTTCGCCACGGTGTGGACGCCAGAGGAGCAAAAAGAAATCTGCGGGGGATGCGTTATGGTTTCCAATTTCTTTATGCTCCCCCACGCGTCTCGCGGAAGAGGATGGGGCACAAAATCATCAGAAGCCTTTCAGAAGCTGAAAGGCTGCGAGCCAGCTGATCCATATTGCAGCGTCCAGCTTTACTACAATTCCGCGCGCGAGGCCGGATGCTGCGTAACCATATTACACGATGGCGCGCTCCCTTCGAAGTACACTGAGGAGAAAGAAACACGCACCATCCGCTTCGCGCGAGTGGTACTGAAAAAGCACGATGTAGCCTTTCAGAGAAATTTCAATATGAACGATGTTCGCTTCTTTAGCATCTTTGAGTTTGTGTGCGCCCACAAACAGATCGTTCAGTTTTTCTTCACCGATTTGTTCGATGTCAAAGTTGGAAGTTCTCCTTGCAGGAAACTGTTCTCTGATACCGTGTTCGCTGGTGTGGACGATAGTGCCATGTCGTCTCCATGGTTAAGACGGAGGTTCGATGCCATGGGGTCAGAGTACCGACGCTTTTACTCAAATGTCATTTCTACTCAGCGTTCTCGCCAGCCAATGTGGAGCGCTGGGATTGTCGGGGCGGGTGGCCGACGAACGATAACAAAACTGATGGTCAGAATTTTGGCGGCGCTGTCCGATCCCAATTTGGTTCTGCTGAGACAGGCTAAGCTCTCCAATCGGACCTACTATCAGGGGATTAATATGGCAGCGCTGAATTACGTCATCGAGAGGTTCTACAGGAATGCCACAGTGGGGGGGCCGCCGCTGAACTCGAGGTACAGAAAATACGAGCGCAGCAGAAGAGACGTGTGGTTTATCCATAAGTAAGATATCCGACGCCCCGTGATAACTGAGCGATGAGCGCGTGCGTTGATGTTGTGTATCTATCACGTTGTGTGTTGCTTTTTAGCAGAGTGCTGCTGTTTTTCCGTGGTGGCTTGGGGGGTCGTCGCATGTGGTCGAAGGTATCCGCTCTGACTGAGCGCACTGCGAGCCTTTAGCTGTTTGGCTTATTTTCGTCCAGAAGGAAGCGCCAGACCCAACGACTGAGCTAAGCGCGCCCCCCCGTCGTGGGGTGTCCTTGGGTTTATGCCGTGAGACATCGGGGTGGGCTGGCGGTGGGCATCTTCACCAAAGACGATAGGGCGGGCGTTGGCCTTCAGTGGCGACATTCCTCGACGAGGGGCGTCAAGTTCTGTGGGGACATTGCATGTTTGTCCGGGGCTTTGTTTTGTTTTTATTGAATTCGAGAGGCGTCTGGAAAGGGATCCCCTGGGAGCCGGGTGCTGTCGTCGGGATGGTCTCCGTGCAGTGCCGCAGCGTCCCCATTTGGTAGCGCTCGCGCCGGGTGGTTTGCCTTGAGTCGTCTGGCGTATTAACACCAGGGAAACCGGCCCGGACTTCTCAACAAGGGCCGCCGACGTTCGACGCACCATTTACTGGACAGAGCAGAGACCGCCGACCATGATCCTCCAGCGTCGGCTGAGAACCTCACGCAAGACGATGCACCACCTGAGGAGGGGACCAAACCGGAACGGCCGGCGCTTGGGGGTCCGCCTTGTCTTGACAGGTCTGAGATGGAAACTCCGTCGACACCGCCTGAGCTTGGCAGGCTTGTAGATGGCAAGAGGAGGCGCGGACCTAAGGGTGCGAAGGACAAGCCGCGCGGACCAGGAACGAGAATGGGGCGAACGGGTGTGGAGATGGCCAGAGACATGGCGCCCGCGATGGCTGTCCTAGGTGCCGCGAATCTTTTCGACGACAAGGAGGAGCGCGCGGGCGTGTTTCTTTGTGGTGTTTCCTTTCGGTTGTTTCTGCGTAGAGATCGCCTGCCGCTGAAAAGTGGCAGAATGTGACCGACAAAGAGGAGGCAAGGCGGCGAGCCTGGGAAGTGTATCGCTGCCCGTAGCCATGTCGTTCATTATCAAAAGACGTGGCAGGTACAAAACAGGGCCAGGGTGTGCGTGTGTGGGAATCGATTTCGTCAGTGGAAAGTAGAAGCCTGCGCGTCAGTCGTAGCACATGCAGCCAGTAGGCCGCTGCTCGCGTCTGTTGCAGCGGGTGGCGACCTCGTTCGACCGTTTTAGCTTGGCTGAGCTCTCTTTAGTGCTGAGCTAGAAAGGGTCTCCCATGCCGCTCGTCGTCCGGTTGGGCTTGGAAGCATTACACTGACCACATGGCCAAACTCTGGGGGGCTCTTTTTTTATAGCCTGAAGGAAGTTCCCGGAGCTTGGTCCAGAAAGTGCCGCGGTGTATTGACTGGGACAGGTTGGGAGCCTTATCCGCTTGCGCCAGGTCTCGGGAGGAAATCAAGCCCGACCGTGCCAAGGAACGAAGTACATAGCTGGGGACGCCGGTCCTTCCATGTTGCTGACAATCTCGTGGCACGGCCCAGCGAAAAAGGTTTCGCCGATGAGCTCCCTCGCATATTCGGGCGCGCGCCTGGTCGAGCAAAAACCGACGGCGAGACAGTGCCAAGCCCAGCAGGGAACTTGTGCCGGAGGTTCGGCCTTCGGGGTGCTATCGTGTTCCATTGGCTGCCGTGAGGGCCGGCCCTCTTTGCTCAACGTGGAAGAGTAGAACACATCGACAAAACTGCCCGGGGCTTCAAGGTCGCCGCTGATAAGCTGGCACGTCCGCCCAACTTTTAGCGAGTCCCCCTGCGTTGTTTGTGTTTGATGAGGCTTTTGGGTTGAAGATCGCAGCCGGGTTCCCATATCCTCGAGAACCTGTCGAAGCTCTCCGGCGGATAGATACCGCCGGAAGGCCAGGCGCTTGACTTCGTTCAGCGCCAGTCCCTGCCCCTGCTCGACATGTTGCGAAGCCTGCAACGCAGCGGCGCAGGAAAGTCGCCACGGTGGAAGGTCTTGAAGCACTTGAGCGGCACAAGGTCAGAAGAGGTAGAGCTCTCCCCCCAGCCCAGGTTGGGGAAGATTTCAAGCAAATCCGTGGCAAACTATTGCCAGGAGGGAGAGAGTTCCCTGGGGTGTGTACATCTGTGGGGGTTGGGTTTGCGAACTGCGTCAAGAAAGACTTCGCCTTAGTATGGGGCCCGCGCGCCTCTGGGTGGCTAATTTATTTGTTACCGTGGTCGCCTTATCTGTTGCAGGCCCAACACATAGGCAGACGCACAGCCCTCGCGCGCTCGACCGCAGAAAGTGAGCACGTTGCTGCTTCTGCTATCTGAGCGCCATGGCTTCGCGCAATTTTTTGAAAAAGCCCTCACCCACCAAGAAGCTACTGCGTGGAACGAGGCGCAGGGTGCTTGGTTGTCCTCTCTCGGTGGTGCCGCGTTGGATTGTGGATCGGCAACCGGTCCGCAAATTCGACCGCTAGAGGCATGGACGCAGAACCTAAGTCGAGGCGCCACGCTCTCGGATACCTTCGGGGGGCTACGGATGCACGCAGCAGGGCGGGTAGTGTTCTGCCTGACGTATTTGCTGGGCGCCTACAGTTTAAGTATGTTGGTGGGCCGCTAGCTTCCTTGCCGTGGGGTCGGTCGTTGTTGCATCGTGTAGACGTAGAGAGTCTGCCGCCTAGAGTGAAGGGCGAGGGACTTGAGTAGACTCAGACAATGAGGACGGAACAGATTCAGCTGCGGCGTCGTCTGTTCATTGTTCTCCTTATTCAGGTCTCTGGTGGGCAGCGATGGGGCTTTATTTAGTTAGCTAACTGCGGGGGCCTTTCTTTGTTTAGGTCTGAGATCGATGGCGCCCCCGCAGCCACTGCGGAGGGGCTTGGGTCGAGGTCGTTGTCTCAGGGTGTTGCTCCTTGGGTGTGCTTGATATCAATGAGAACCAAGCGACTGCCCATGGTGCTGTCTCTGAGCTGGCTCAAGATCTTGCGCGCCGTTGGTAGGTCGCTCTGGTCTGATCTCTTCCAGAATGTATCGCATCTGTTTAATGATCTTACTTAGGGTCTAGGTGTCGCTTTTTTATGGAAATGCACGGAATTCCACAGCGAAACGCGTCGAATTCCGTGCGATGCAAATGCATGGTGAAAGAACGGCCACGCGTTCCCCGATCGATGGTGAGGGGATCCCCTCGTGGCTACGGGCCGCTCTTGGTGACGTGCCTGAGCTCGTGGGCTTTTATGTTCAACCCCTTCCAGGGTTTATATACCGTGGGCGGTGGTTCCTGAGGATGCCCCTACTGAAACGCACAGCATTGGCGCCGCGTTCGTTAATGTTCTTCCCCCATTGCTGGAGACAGCGGCGCGCCCCTTGGCATACAGCGCCTTACTTTAGCGACCACGCATTTTTAGCGATCACCTTTAGCGCTCAACCTTGGCGTTATTTCGTGCCTAGTCGTTATGTTTTTGGGTTGTGTGCCTTTTTTTGGAGACGACCAGCGGGGCGATGGCGAAGCAGGTGCATAAATTTCCGCGAAAAGTCTGGAAGGTGCCCTGGCTCAGTGTGTTGGTTGCAGCTTCGGGGGGCTTGGCGTGTGGGTGTTGTGGCTTCGTTCTGCTGTTGTTGGTGCGCCGGTGGTTGTCTGTTCGGTCGTCTCTGCTGGGCGGCGTGTGTTCGTCTCTGTGTTTTTTTGTGTGTGTGCCTTCCTCGTTGCTTTGGTTTGCGCCATGGGATGCAGCTGGTTTGTTGTTTGTCTCGGCTCGAAAAGTTTGCGCAGGGGTGGAGCCCATCAGCGCACTGGAGGAGGACGCCCGTGGCAGGCTTCTGGGAAGGTTTGGGGAAGAGGTTGGAAAAGGCACAAGACTCAAAAAAAGAGCGTTGGAAAAGAGGGCCCCAACACTCTCGAAAATTTTGAAACTCAAACTCTTTCGGACTTTTCTAAAACTTTCCGCAGATTTTCGCGCCCGTGTTTGAAGAGGGGCACCCTCTTGAGGATTATGGGGACAGGGGACAGATGGAACGCCGCCCCACCCGATCGCTGGGCGCATCAGGTCAAGCCAAGGGATGAAGGCAAGAACTTCGAAGGTTAGAGAGAAACTTGCGCAGACTTGTAGAAAAAGCTCCCGGCTTTCTTGTTTTGTGGTGTCTCAGTTTTGGTCGGTTTGTCTTAGGTCTCTGCGCTTCTCTCTTTCGTTTGGTTGTGTCGGTGTCTCTCTTTTTGTGTGGTTTCTGGTTGGTGTCTTCTGCTGTGGTTGGATCGGCGGTGTCTCGCCTTCTCGTCTCGGGGCTTCTTTTGTCTCTGTCGTGGTTTCTCTTTCGTGCTCGGGCTTCTGAACTTTCTGCAAAGTTCTTGCCAGGTGGGTTTTCTTCGAAAGTGTTTGGGCCCCAGCTTTTTTCGTTGTGTCATCGTCTCGGCCCGTTTGTGTGGTATTTTTCAGCGCAAGCTGTGGCCATGGGTTGTGCCATGTCTGAGGTTTAGCGATGTGTGTGGAGGCATGTCTTCGTGATGTTTTTTTTGGTTAGAACCTCAGGTGGGTGCTGCGGTGGGTTGTTTAGTCATGTGGTGGCCCTATCTTTGCCGACAGGCCTACGCGGAGGGCTTTGCGCTTCTCTGTCGTCGTGTTTTTGCTACCGGTTCGCGGTTCTTTCATTGTCAGGCCTTGCGGTCGGTGTCATTCTTTTCCGCCATTTTCAGCGACGAAATGCGTGAAAGAAAGCTCTCACCTGGCAACAAGGTGGAAGGTGCGCGATATTTTTCAAAAATGAAAAAACAGATCCCCTGTCTTGAGGTAGACCCCCGCCGAGCAGCGTCGGGCATCCCCTCGATGGGAGTGGGTGTTCCCTTTTTTTTGATCTGACTGTGTTGTTTTAGTGTGGTGGGGTCTCTTCTGAGTTTCGGTTCGGTCTCCTGTGGTGTGGACAGTTTGGCGGCGTCTGGGTCTGGTTTTGCAGCAGCTCACGGCGGTCGCCTCGTGTTCCTTCTCGTCATATCGGTCGGGCACTCGTTGCAAAGTTTTCGAGCTGTTTCCGGAGGTCCTTTTGGGTGGGAGCTGTGTCAGGTTGCGAGGGTGGGCCCGTGGTGGGATCTTTTGGGAAAAGGTTCGGCTGGTATGGTGGGCCCAAGCGGTTGCGGGGCCCGTCTCCAGTGTTGTGCGTGCCTTCGGCTTTGTGGTGGGTCGGCTTTTATTACGTGGTCTTGGCAGTCTGTCGGATGTCGGGGGAACGTTTCTAGCCTAGGGCCGTCATGTTGAAAAAAATGACATTCCGAAAGAGGTAGCGCTTTATTTTTAGCCTCACGCGGAGGGTGTGCGTGTTGCTTGCGGGTGATGCTGGCTGGTTGCTTTTTCTGTGGTTTTTCTGGTGTTTTCTCGGTATTTCTGCACTCATAGCGAGCGCGCTGGAAGGGGCAGGCTGTAGAAGTGTGGGGCTGCTACTTGCTTTTGGTGATTTGGCAAACCGCTCGCGCCGTGGGGTGTGGCCAGCTTCGCGGAGACCCATCTTGTCGGAGAGATTGTGGGAGCGCTCGTTCAGGGTGTCAGCAGTGCCATAGGTGACCCCGGGGCTCGCTTTTCAGGAGTGGTGGGCTGAAATGTTGCCTGGACGTTAATTCTGGTGGTGCTACTCGATAGCGTTAGTCTTGTGCTATCGGGGTGCCTTCGACGTAGTTCTAATTGAAACTATCCCGATGAGGGGGATCCGAAGTAGTTCGAACTGAAAGAAAGCGCTAGACCTATGCTAGTTGGGTTCTAATTGAAATAGCGCTGGCTGCCTGGGAGGTGCTAAATTCGTGCTATCGGGGTGCCCTTCCCGTTAGTGATGCCTGAAAGTGCTAAGCTTCTGCTAAATTTAGGGTACGGCTTGGGGTGCTATGTTTTGTGGCCTTGTGTGTGGTTTTGCACCCCCGAGAAAAACTGGCGCTAAATCGAGGGGGTCCCAAACATCACGCGAAAGCGCCAACGGTGTCGGCCCTCGATTTAGCACAAATTTAGCATGGGCGCGACTAGACTACATGCAAGACAAAAAAAAAAAGACCCCGCGGCCGCCGGGTTCTCGCGGACCTCGTTGGGCTGGGCTCTTGGTCACGGCAAGAGAGGCGCGAGCGGTAGAGAGGGCGCCCGGCTTGACTCGGTGGTCGTTTCTTGGGCTTGCTGGGTCTGTCTGTTGAGGCATTCGCGTCGTGGTGGGTTGTGGCTCCTTGGGTTGTGTGCGCGCTTTCGCAGGGCGCTCAAGCCGTGGGGCGTGGTCTGGTGAGCAGTCCAGCGGAGGGGGCCATCTCGAGAGGCTCTTCGGGTGTTGGTGAATACCTGAGCGGGGGCGTAGAGGTTTTAGCATTTTTGGGAGGTTCGCCACCAAAAATGCCCAGCTTGCCCCCGTTGGTGCTCGTGAGTATGTCAGCGTGGGGGGTACTTCGGACGGTGGTGGAGGTGGGCTATTGGTTTGGCTCTCCTGGCGGTTGTTGAGGGGCCGTGGGGTGGGTGGGTTGAGCAGCAGGCGCGACCTTGATAAGTTTTCTTTGGCATTTTGCCACAAATGTGTCACATTTTTAGCAAATAGCGCCGGCGGCTTGCCACCGCCTGGCTGGCTGCAATAGGCCGCCGGGCCCTCCCCCGCCTAAGGAGGGCTGGTTGATGAGGTTGATAGAGATAGGGTAGCACAGCTATCACGCCACGGCGAAGAGTCGCATCGAAGGCCACCACGCCACGGCCACGTGCCAGGTGTCATGTTTGGCGCGTCTTGTGTCATGCGTCGCCCCATGCCGTGCGTCATGCGGCACGCGCCCCGCGTCATGCAAAAAAAACCTCGCCCCCCGGTGTATAAGGTGCGGGGGGAGAAGGGGAAACTTAGACAGGGGCTGTGGCCGCTAGTCTAGGGTGCACGGGGGGCCTTACCTACGGAGACCTCTTCAGAAAATTTACATCGGGGTGGCCTTGGCCCCTGGGGCATGTAGAGTTTTTTGGCGATGGGGGAATGAGTCGGCTGGGGATTTCATCTTCGAAGCTTCCAAGCATCCGCTTGGGATGTGTTCTGCCAAGCATGATTGTAATCCCCACCAAAGAGCGGAGGGCGCCCGGGTGTGTCTATCTGAGCACTTTTATGTGCTTGTCCGTCACCTATATCTACGGAGGCACTTCGGCCGCCTTGATTGTGGGCCGAAAATTAAAAAAAACGGGGGTAGACTAGCTCCCAACGGGCAGCAGCTTTGGCGCCCTTGTGTCATGGTTTAGGCTGTGAAGCGCCTTACCCTCCGTGGCTTATGTTGTATCTGATCGCCCAGGGCTACCGAGTTGTAGCATGGCAGGGCTAGAGTGCTATCGGGGTTCCCATATCCATGCCACAGATGGTAGAGGCGAGTGTGCCTGGTAGCGGTAGGCTTCATGGGGTATGGAAATTCATGAATTCTCGCCACGGCCCTAAGCTCTTGGCTGTGTCCCTTCTCGGGGTAAGTATCACAGTGTGCCGCGTGGTTCTAGCAGATGACGCGTGGGGCGTGCTAATGCGCGAGCTTCCTTGAAGTAGAAAAAGATGGCCAAGACCGACCGGTCGTGGGGGTGCATGTAGTTAGAGTCGGGGCCGAAGTCCTCTGACATGTTCCAAGATAGGACACCGGACTACGGCTACAACTTCGACCACGGAAGGCCAGTGGGAGTGGCATGCGCAACCCCGCACATGCCATTGCCTGCCCATGCTCCGTCTCCTCTTACTCGTCCAGAGTCCCTTCCGCGGCACCGAGCTCGTGCGAGCCTCAGTTGGTGGGGTGGATTCTTATCGACAAGCAGGTTCATCGACACTCTGGCCGCAGCCCGCACAGGTGTCCTGCGTCCCCGGGTCCGATAGTGCATGGACTGGGCCTAGCCAGACCATCGATGCTGCGTTTGATTTGCGAACTAGTGAGGCACACCCTCCATCGGCTGCTGACGTGCAAGACCTGAGGCAATTCATAGAGCATGAGTCTTCGTACCTGTTCATCCATGCCGACACTCGTACGAGGCAGGGCGGCTTCTTGCTGGAGCTAGAAAAGCCACGCGCTTCGCCATCAGTATGGTGTGAAGGTGGTGGCGAATCTTGCTACCGCCTTCGGATCGACAAGGGCAGAGCCTGGCTGGGGGCGACCGACTATAGTGGGCTCCTCTACGCATTCGTCACCCTTGCGCAGTTTCTTCGCTTCGACCCCAAAAACGAGGTGTATCTGATGCCCCAGGACTGTACCGTAAAGGATGGCCCGCGCTTTCAGCATCGGGGCCTTCTCATTGACACTGGCCGCCATTTTCTACCGACGCCATTTATCGAAAGACTGGTCCGAGCCATGGCGTGGAACAAGTTGAACGTCTTACATTGGCACATTAGTGACGACCAGAGCTTTCCAGCGATGCTGCCCGACCTTCCCGAGCTAGCACTTGCCGGCGCGTTTGATAATGTCAACGAGCGGTACTCTGTGGGGGAGGTCCGACGCATTGTTAGATATGCGCGGCGGCATGCAGTTACCGTAGTGCCTGAAGTGAACATGCCAGGTCATTCTTCCGCCATTCGGAGAAGCCATCCGGGGCTCTTTGCTTGCGGAGGGCAGGACACTTCAGCGAAAGAGGTGCGGGGAGTCTTGAGCGGAAACCTAGAAGAGACCTATGAGTTCGTTGGTCGTCTTCTTGCCTCGATGAGCAGATCCTTCCCTGGTGAGCGGTTTCATTTCGGTTCGGAGGAGGCACCCGCCGCATGCTTTTCCGGAAGGGATATGCACGGAGACTCTGCAAAGGCGTACACGAAATTTGTTGCCCGTCTTGCGGAGATGTCGCAGCGAGTTGGCAAGCGTCCCATTTTTTACGATGAGGCAGCGCAGTACGCGAATGTAACCCGGCGCGCCATCATCCAAGTGTGGAAGGGTCCTGATCGGCTACGGAGCCTGGTAAGGGCAGGATATGACGTCATCTACAGCTCCTTGGACACAACCTACCTAAACATGGACACTCCGTGGCAAAAAATGTATGCCCAAGACCCAATCCCAAATGGACTTAGTATGTCTGAGAGAAACCGGGTATTAGGTGGCGAGGCACTCGCTTGGGGAGAGCACCTCGACGCCAGCAATGTTGAGTCTACAATATTTCCGCGCGCCAGTATTCTGGCGGAGCTATTCTGGAGTCCCCCAAAGATGGGGCCGAGACGTGCGACCCTTGGTCGACTTGTTGCGTGGCGGTGCCAGATGCTCTCCCTAGGTATACAAGCGGAAGCAGTCGGCTACTCGGGTATGAGATTGCCCCTCGGCCCTGGACCTTGTTGGCAGAGCGGTGACTTCCCATCGGAACACGGGCAGCCGCACCTGATCGTCGAGCACGGAACCGACCGCATCGACTTGGACGGAGATGGGAGAGTGGAAGCTGCCGCGGGGACTGTGCTGCAAACCTTGGAGAAGCAGTTGATGCCTTGGGAAACAGCTTCCTTTTTAAAGAGGCAGCGGCTGGGCCTTAACAGTTTGCTGGCTAAGCCTAGCGCCGCGGCAAGGAAACCACTTCGCCAGTGCGTATCGGCAGAGTGCCAGACCAAGGCTTTTTGTCGCAGCCGTAAACGAATTGGGCTAGGGACCACGGCCGGAACATATCTCGCGGCTCTATCTTTGGTATGGGCAGCGGTGTGCCTTGTTGCTCGTTCTTGTCCGGCAGACAGAGTGAAGCGAGCGCCCATGCTGGCATGGTCACGGGCGTGAGCTCTCCCACCGCCATCACGTTGGCAGGGTTCACCAATGTCGCGGGCCCAGAAGAGAGCCCCGGGGCACAGCCGAGACGCTTCAAAGCGAAGAGGGGGGTTACGTGGATGACCTGCAGGCACTTCTATGAAAGGGACGGCTGGTCTGAGTTTCTCGTCATTCTTGGCGGGCTTATTTGGTTAAGCTTCAGGAAGGCAGCGCCTTCAAGAAGGTTTTGCGTTATAATCGCTCGGGGCTGTGGGGGTGTCTGAGGTCATTATCTAAAGTGGTGCAAAAGGAGACAATAGGCCCGGCAAATCTGGTCGAGCCTCCGCGCTGGCTTGTTCGGGTTGGTTCTTATGTAAATGAAAACTCTCCCAAGCTATTAACTGTCGGGGTGTGTATGCGGTTGGGCGTCGTTCTGTGGCCGCATGGCGAGAATGATCCAAGAAGGCCCCGGCGCTTGGGGGGAAGAATGACAAAACGACGCAGAAAAAACCGACGACAAACACCAGCGGAAGCCCCAAAGTGCGAATATCGGCCCCGCCAAGGACGCGCGGCAAGGCTCTTCGCGTCTTACTTTCGGCAGCTCACTGAATGCCCCAACCGCTAGCCAGTGCGCAGCGACTGCCTCCCAACAGCTGGTGCGCACGCTCTCGCCGCGGCGCCACGCTCTTGGCTTGTGATCGCCGCCTCCCCCGCGCCCCGCCTCTTGTCTGTGTGTTCGGGTTGCTCTCTTGGCATTTCATGAGCCCCGCCGCCGGTGGTCGGGCGACTTCTGTCTTGTGTGTCTTGATTCTCTACCAGGTTGGCACGCGTCTGAGCTGCCCCCTGTCGTCATTTTCTGCCCTTTCTATGTGTTTGTCTATTTTTCTCGTCTTCTCGTCTAGTGTTACAGTATTCGTGGCCGCACTTGATAACGGGCAGCGGAAAAACTTGAGTAGCTGCACTGGCCAAGTTTTGCCTTTTCCACTGACTGCGAGGCCCGTCGCTGCCGTGTGGCCATTTTCCGCAGCGTTAGCGCACGCGCCTGATCTGGAGGGAGGGACGCCGCAGGGCCTGCTCTTCGTGGTGCAGAGTCGGGCCCAGTGTTGACCACCAGTGTCCTGGTGAGCAAGTGGCAGAAAATCACACAGCAACACGCACCGGAGTCCTTGGGTGGGTGGGTTGTAAAGCCTTGGGGGGAGCTGGAGGCGCATGGGTTCGCATGGTGTTGACCTTGTGCCAAGGGTGGGCGGATGTGTTTCATGGTTGGGACTGGTTGGATTCCAGTGGGTATAGCCTAGGGGATTCAGGTCATTGACTGAGGGGCGGGCGTTTTCTCCAGGGGATTCATGGGGGACCGATTGGGGGTGTGCTGGGTGTGGTTGTGTGTTATGTTGGTGCGTGGTGTAACAGGTAGAGGCGCCAGGCAATGGGGTAGAAGCAAGATGACGCAGCCAATGGGAGGGGGGGGCGTTGTTGTGGGCCGGTTGGTTTCTATTCCTGCTGGTGGTCTCATGTGGGTTATTTTGGTAGTCTAGTTGGGAGGCCGCGTGGCTCTCTTCTCTTCAATAAGAGGGGGAGGTGGTTGGGGTCAGTTGGGAGCGCGCAGCGCTTGCTGCTTCTGCTGTGGATAGCAGAGGAGAAGCCGGAGAGAGTCGCAGGAACAACACAGGGTGGCCCTGTTCGTGTTTGGATACTTGTAAAACAGTAGAAAAGCTTAGGACAATGCCCCAAACCCCAGCCAGCCTCCCGCGCTGGAGGTGATTCGGGTTGATTGTGTGTCCTCCCATCGGTTTCCCCTTACAGACTAACGCCTTCGCGGTCTGGTCGTGGTCTGATACTCGTTCCTTATCGGTCTAGAATGTAAACAACTGACTCGAGGGGATAAGGTTAGGAGAGTAAACTAAAGTGGATGAGTGTTTTTGGGAGAGAGCTTGGCGGGCCGGTGTCGAACTCTATCGCTTCGAGGGTTTACAGCTCGATCGGATGTTTTAAGAGATGGGCGCTACTATTTATTCAGGGTCGTAATTCAGTGCCTGGCGTCGATATGTTCTAGCTTTCCTACGATCAAGGGAAGCCAGAAGCAAACTAGTACTAGAAAAGCTAGATGATGTTTATTATTAGATCGCTTCTCCATGCCTTTTGGCTTCCTCGTGTGTAATTATTTAAGTAGTTGTATACTAGGACGAGGCTGCTTCAGAAAATGTTGCAACGGGATCAAGCCACTGCCAGGGGCAAGGTTGTGGATGATCCTGCTCAGATGGTTCTCCCAAATGGAAACGCTTCCAGCTCACGACAAGCAGAGGCCGGCACATCAAAAGAAGCTGGCCCGCTGCTGGATAAGCATTTCGACCAAAGTCAACGCATTGAACCGAAGAAAGACGCCAGGCGATTCCAGAAGTTGGCCACGCTGTTGAAGAAGGAGACCCTAGTGGGAATTAAGAAGCTGACGCAGGACCCGGCGGCGACAGATATTGGGTATAGATTGGAGCCTGATGGCACCTCCAGGGGAATCCTGGAGGCTGGTGAAAGTGGAAGAGAAGTCCGGCGTGGCACCAAGTGTGTGGCTAACCTTGTCCCGGAAACTACAATGGCGAACAGCGTCAACGTCTGACATAGGCGAAGTGGGTCTGCCTTGTCCTGGAGTTGTCTGCGCACCTAAGCGAACAAAGGAGGCGCAGGACATGGTGGACCCTGGTGACGTTTTCAGCGATATCAATGGTGTAGCTTATCGCGCGCCTCTACCCACTGGCTTAACAGAAGCAGCGGGCTGATATCTATGGCCGACGTGATTCTACAAACAAGTGGGATCAAGGAACTGCTGGAGGGATTGCCAGCTGGGAAGTTGTTGATTTGGCTTCTGTACACGGACAGCGGTGGGAGCACCAACAGCCAACAGCTATGGCGTGGGGGGCACCTTACTGATGGACCGATCGCCAATTCGCATAAGGTCATCTTCTGGCGTGGCAGGTGCAGAGTGCACCAAGCAGCGACAATCGCTAGAGAGTCGGGCGAGATGTGTATGATGGGAGCCAATATCGACCCAAAATGCTGGGAAAAGCGGACGCGTTTGGTTTTGGTGGCACTTTATGGGGGTACAGCTATAGGCTACTTTGTCACAAGTCAAAGCTTCCAGCTTTCTCTTCATCGTTTTCAAGTGCTGACTGCGTCTCCGTTTCTAGTTTTTTTTGTGGACCTTGCTCACGATCTTCTCGTCACCTCGTCCAGGTGAAGGCGCTGCAGCTGAAGTGGCAAGACATTAGCGTAGGCATGTTAGAGTGCCTCAGCGTTTATCTGCGTGAAAGTGGAAACGTGGGGCCTGGAGATGGTTCGGGCGACGTGTTGCGGAGATTACGAGCACCGCCGAAAGAGAAGAAAATCTTGAAGAAGATCCATCGGACGCGCTGAGGTCCTCCTGCGTTTCTCGTTCCTCCGAAGACATCCAGAGAAGCGCGCCCCGCTATCCTGCAGCTCACACGAGGACACAAGGCCCCTACCTGGTCAAGGTGGTTGACGTTTGCGGTTCTTCAGACCTCACGGATGCTAGTGGCGTTCATTTTTTCTGGGGGTCTAGTCATTGGTCGCTTATTTGGCGACCAAGTGAAGCTGAAAGAAGTTGATCACGTCCATGCATTGCATGAGCGTCAAGCAGGAGCGAAAAGGTCGCCACTTATCATTGGACTCTTTAAGTAGTAAATGCTGACTGATGACTAGACAGCAGAAACGGTCGCCGACTGATTAGTCTACAAATATATACACAAACTATTGGGCTGTTAATAGTTTTCGTTCAGTCGCGGCGCCACAGTCTCACTATCTACTAGTGCCTATGTCTGAGTGATTATGTCATCGTCCTTACCTCCTCCAACTTATCTGCTTTTCCTCCCACTTACCAGATGACGCGTCTGGTCTGTGCTCTGTGTCTCCGGGTGGTTCGTCTATGTTTTGGGCCAGCCAATCGACCACTATTTTGGCATGGAGTTGCAAGACGTGGAGCGGCTCCGGGACGAGTGTGAATATGTTTTCGCCCAAGATTATCAGCAGACAGTAGAGTACCTGGGTGGTGTGAGTCTACTGGTTCGTGACGTGGCGGCTATTGTTGGCGGCGAAATGTCGGAAGAGCGGTTAGGCCTGGTAGTTGTGTTAAGAGTTAGATGATGACGATCATGCTAATCCCTAGGCTTATACGACAAGAGTGCAATAGTGGCACTCAGAGACTTCATGTAAGAGCTTCACGGTTATAGTCGTTCACTAGTATACTTGTGCTCGTCTTCTTTATCGTGCCAAGGTCTACGCGCTGTCTGCATCGAGCCAGCTGGCTTCCCATTGTTCGCGTGTTTGTTTCGATTATCGGTTCGGAACGGCATACGACGTTCGCGAACGATTTCTAGAGGGTTATATGTGTGGGCGAGAAGCGTGGCAAAGTCTACAAGCCATGGACCTGGCGAAGATCTGGGGAGGCGATCCGGGTTACTATGCGCTTTTGTCTCTGTGGAGCTACCTGCTCGCATTTCCAACAGAGCAGCTTCGAGCACAAGACCTCAGGCGAGTCGTGGGGTGTCTTTATGCGGCCAAGCGGCGGAACAAGGCAGCAGAGCCTAAAGGACAACGAACAAAAAGGGCAGCCAAAGTAGGAGGAAATCATAGAGCAATGAAGACTATGCTACTGGCCAAGCTGCGCGCTCTAGTATTTGGCTGAAGAAAAGGCAAGGCGTGCGCCTGCCTCTACACATCTGTCCATCTATTTCGGTAAAGTTTGTTACTCTCTTTGTTTCGCTTCTTTGTTTGCACGGTTAAGGAAGTAAAAGAATATAAAAACTTTACACGAGAGTGCTCAAATTAGCACTGGTTTCGCGACGAGAGCAATGCAAACAGCGCCGAAAAGTGTGAGAGTGTTTCTGTGATGAAAGAACTGAGGAGCGACGTAGTTAACTGAAGTCGAGCACGCAAATCAATCGCCTTCATCATAATGCTGCTTCTTCCCCCTACGGTTTAGCGCCTTAGTATGCCAGTATCTACCTCGCACCCGCCACCATTGTGGTGGTGTATATTTTGTACTTTATGTAAGTGCTCACTGTGTGACGAAGTCGCTACTTCAGACTACAGCAGGCCACAACATGCGACCAGCCTTCAACATCAACTGTAGTTGCTCGAGGGTGGTGGCAAATAAGACGTGAGTAGAAATTTCTGCGAAACCATCAAAGGAGAGGCGAGGGGTGTATCGTCGAGCCTGCGACCTGCATAGGGAGCAGAAGACGAAGGAGAAAAATACGAAAGCACCGCACTGGCAGACAGGTGTCTACAACATCGACGCGAATGCAAACCGTTACGCAGATAGTGAAGAACGCCAAAACGCCTACACCATGACGCACCGAGCGACTCTAGACCAAGAAGACCTTCCAGCGGCCGCAGAAACGGGCGCCGTTGTAGCAGATCTTGATAGTGATGAAGAGGCTCCTACGAGAAAAGACCCACAGCCGAAAGATGAGGCTACCGCTAGCAAATAGATAGCCGCCCACCATGGTGCTGAAGGGCGTGCTCGTGCAAAATACCCCGCCAAAGATGGCAGGCCAGGGCCGTCGTACGTAGAAGAGGCGGGGCAGAATTGTCGACGCTGGCGACAGGATGAATGTTGCTCGTAAGCCATCACAGTTGGAGATCTCTCCTCGGCCAGTGCATCCACTGGAGCGCCGCATCTGTGCTGCGTGTATGTAAAGCATCAGGGAAGAAGAAAGAGGAGCAGGCCAGAGATGGCGACACCCTAGTAGCAGACTTCGACTTGTTGGGGCCGGATTTGGGGGAGGTGAATGATCAAGATCAGAAGGAAGAAGAGGAGAGGGGAGATCTACTTAGCAGCTGTAGGATTGTTTTCCTTGTAAAAGCAGAGCACTGTGGAGGACCAGATCGCGACAGCTTACACGACGCCGAGCCGGGGTGGATCGCTATGCTTCGAATTGATCTGCAGACAGTGCGTGGATTTTAGTGGTATGCATGTTGCAGAAGATGAAGAAGAAGCTGGCACTCTCAAGGTAGATGAGGGCATCTCTCACTCTACCACGCAGATGACAGACGAAGACCTCAAAAGTGCGGCGCTTCCGGTGTACACTGTCGGCCTGAAGGAGCTACCGCCTGCGAAGTGGGAGAGTAAAGCTGCTTCTGCGGCAGGGCAATGAAGTAGCTTTTTCAAGCAAGAAGAAGAAAGCCAAGGAAAGCAAGGGCATCAACGGCGTGGAGAATGCCGGGCAGAGTCTGCTTGAGAAAGTTCGGCACGACTACAGACTCCAACAACAAAAACGGCCACGACATCAGCAGGAAGAAGGGAAGATAACAGGAAATAGAACGGGTGTCGTGAAAGTGAAACAAACAAAAAACAGAAGCTAGACGAGCAGCATGGCTATGACAATATATAAGCCTGATTCAGCGGCTGCCGATAGCAAGAAGAAGACCTTGCTCGACTCTTCTTCTTTGAAACGAGAGGCAGCCGGGATGGGTCAGGGCTACGACTATGCCGGAGGAGATAAAGCGGCAGCACATTCATCAAAGGGCGCTAATAAATAAGGAGCCTAGTACTCTGCAGATCGAAGACTTCCAGGTCAGCGATAGTAGTAGTGTTTCCACTTGGAAAGTCACAGGCCGGCTGACTGCGAGTCTCCGAGTGGTCTGCTATGACTGGGAAGGTGAGTTCCTTCGTGCCTTGAATGTATGAAACAGCCATCGGCCTCGTAAGTGGCGCGGAAGTCATTGCAACGAGGAAACTCCGGCACGGTGAGGGCGGACATCTTGCGAGCGCGCATCTGTGCACAGTGTGGGCCACTAGAAATAGACGCACTTGCCCCCGGTTGCAGCCGTATCTTCGAGACAGCTCCTACCGCTGTCCCGACCCTGGGAGGCTTCGCCGTGAATTCGAGGTCGAGATGGCGGAATGCTTGGAGAATGGCGGCACCTGGTGGAAGCAGTTACTGAGGGAGAATACTAGATCGCTGCAGAGGTGCGTGGTCTTGTGCGATGAGTGTTGTCGCGCCTCGTGTTGCATTGGTACGGAGCGAGATCGCGAAGACTTCGCTGGATTTTACGACGAAGATGATCGCGCTGGGTAGATCTTTTGTTGCTGCACTAGCTGGGCAAGCATCCGGCGCCGGATTCCAGAACTACAAGCATCTTCCTTAAGTGCCAATATTGACTACGAGCTGCGGCCATCGACATCAGCTCCCTACTGAACCAATTAAGAACACACAATTAAGACATCTAAAATGGGGATGCGTCCCTAATGGCAACACTACCTAGAAAGGCGTGTGCCTCGCGTCTTTTAAAATGTGGATAGTTCCGGCACTAAAAAAGGCATCTCTAAAGGTTTCTCGTCGACAAATGTCGCGAATAAATGTACTTTCGGATTGTGGCTGGTCTGACCAATACACAATCAACACAGATGAGAAGTCAGACGCTATATGCGGATGACCTTGAGTACAATCCTGAATCTTGAAAGTCTTTGTGGCAAATCGGCCGTGAATCATGTGTGCTTGACAAAGAAAACAATGCTTATGAAAGACGGGCCAACTTGCCTTGATTTATATAATTATGTAAACATGAGGTCGCTTATCTTAAATGGCCACTCCGTCACTCTTCTACTCACATAGCGTAGGATCCAAATGCATCTTTTCACTCGTGTGCTCCGTCTTATCCGAAAGATATTAAATGAGTCAAGTGTCGATCTTTGAATCGTGTTAACTTGTCGAGC
The DNA here is from genome assembly GCA_905178165.1 of Amoebophrya sp. A25. Taxonomy (NCBI): domain Eukaryota; class Dinophyceae; order Syndiniales; family Amoebophryaceae; genus Amoebophrya; species Amoebophrya sp. A25. The sequence goes on from CAJINU010000094.1 coordinate 189,834, forward strand.
GAATAGGTGAGAGATCAAATGCGATTTCCATATGCGACCAAACGAATGCTACTTAGTGAAGCGATCTCGAGCCTCCTTTGTTCGATAAGATAGCGACTAAGACTATTTGTATTGCTTTTTTCAGTAGGTCCTTCTTCAATAAAGATCTGGAACTTCGGTTTCAGATCTTGGAAACATTTTGTTTATGTAGTGCTCTTTTGCACCCTTTTGGAATGGGGCGATCTTTTCGCTCTCTCCTGAGCTATCTAATCTAGCAGATCCGCACTCTCCGATCTCTAGGGCGATCTCTTCTAGAGTGTGATCTTGATGTGGTCTGTCGTAGATCTAGATACGTCTCTCGTACGTGCTTGATATGGCCTTATCACGCCGTGAGATTAATTAGGTCTCGAAATATATGATGAAATCATACCTATTTCGAGTAAAATGAAAGAATTTTGATTATTTATGATTGTCAGTATGTTGGCAGACCCCCCCTGTAATTCGCGAATTAGTCGTCTCTATCAAGATAGATTAGATTAATCGTGGACTACCTATATTCCGCTGTAGTTCGGCCGGAGAGTCTGGGCCTTGAGGAACGATTCCAAACAATAGTCTGCTAAAGACTATGTTTGGAGAACTACCAGTGAATATATAGTCTCAGCGCCTCTCTTTGTCAACATACTTGGCCATTAGTTAACTGAGCGGACTTTTGGCGGTAAATATGGATATGTATACGGAATTGTTAACGTGAGTCAGTTCGTCCCTGTCCCCCCCTGTGTTATAGATATGCTGTTCTTCGAAAGTCCCTCAACTTCTTCCGAGACTCAGCGCCAGTGTTGGGTCCAGAAGGTCTCTGCGTCATCCAAGAGTGCCTCATGTAGGTAGTCCTCCTCCCACCATGAGTGAGTGAAGCTCAGACTGGCACGCAATCCCATAGCATCTCCGTGAAGTGATGCAATTGGAAGGAACCAGCCTGACCAAGTCGCCGGACGTAGGATGAGCACCAGCCTCCGCGTGTATCCTGTGTGCTTGATGAGGGCAACAGGAGTCCAGCGAAAGTCAATGGTAGCTCGTTGACACACTCCGAAGTGTCTGCTCCGTACTGTCTCGAAGGCTTGACGCCCCACGAGGGCCAAAGGCACGACGTAGCGCCAAAACTTGACGAGGACTGGAGAGTGCTCTTGGAGCAAGGAGATGTGCCATGACGAATAAGGAGCAGCGCGCACGTGGCCGTCGACACCTTGGTCGTCCTGATGGACTCCAAAGTCTAGCGTCTCCTCATTCGACGGCACACGTCGCCCCTGATTGTTGGCTCCATATCCCTGCACGTTATTGGCACCTCGATCACAGTCCGAGCCATCCGGATTCTCCGACATTCCGATGTAAGCTTGCGCTAAACTCGGGTAAGGTAGACCGTAATAACTACTCCAAGTGATGGCGATGCGATTTGTGGCAAATGGCTCCGGATGAGTCAGAGCACTTCTGCGTCCCCAAAAATTACAGCGGAGCAGGCACTCTGACGCCAAATAGCGCGGTGCGCAAAAAACCCAAGTGGGAACCTTATGAAGGAAGAGACTCAGGAGTGTCGCCGCACCGAAGTCGCAAAATGATTCGTGGAACTGGAATCCCCTATCCCGTAGTTGTGTGAAGACAAACCAAAAAGCAATGGACAGAAGAGAGAAAAGCTGATGGCCAAAAAGGGGAAGCAAGTCCGTAATTGTCAAGAAGATAGAAGGAGGGAAATACAGAATATGTCGGAATGTCCTTTGAAATACCCCCGCAGATAGCACTAGAGACACAAAAGAGACCATCCAAATAGTCACAGACTGCGTATCCTCGTCCCACATCGTCTTACTTTCTGGTATGTTATATCCTACTTGAGTACTCGACTCCGAAGTCTAACAGGAACCTAGAAGCAGTTGGGTCGATTTTTGTTCTCAATCCTGTATGATAGATGTCTGTTTTTGTATTTTTGTGTTTTAAATATTTATGCTCTGGTGATGCACTTACTTCGTGGAATCTTGCGCACGGTCGTGACGGATGCAATTCCATATCCTACTGCGTTATACACATTCAGTAGCGCACCAACAAACAGTAGAAGGATTACGTCGGTCCATCCAAGTCAGAGCGACATAGATTTTCTTTTCGACTATGCCATGACTCTCGGGAAATAGCGCGTCAAAGGTGCAATTGGGTTTGATATTACTTCGTGGAAGGCAAATCAGGTGCAGTACGATTGGCAGGCCATTCCATTTCGAAGGATATCAGTAGAACACGATAGAGAAACTCTTTTGTTTGGGCAGAACTGCCTGTGTAATGAGACCAGTTCTCCCTGAACAAAGGGCCAAAACCATGCTAGCTGCAGCCCCTCATGGAGATACAGGTAGCGTGGATCTACTAGAAATGTAGGCATTGTACTGTTATAGATCTACTATACTTGCTGCGCCTCCTAACAAGGCAGAACTAACGCAGTGTTATAATACAAATACAACCCCGCACGCCTAAAATTCTAGGAAATGTCTGCTTACGCTATAAAGATATATATACTGCCACTATAAATATACTTTTCCCTCTTAATAATTATCCCCTAGGAGTCTCATTATCTTCAGCACCCCCCCTATCGCAATCAATAGAAAGAATCTGGCGGTCGAAGTTTCGTCGGGTCGTTCGAAGTCGAAGGCGCAGGCCAGGAACGTGGAAAAAATGCTGTCTCTCATACGGCACTCGGACTCGCCCGGTATCGCTTTTGGCGCTCTTCTCGAAGTGTGTCACTGCTGCTCTATTCGCAACAAAATAGCCAATTGTGAAACCCGTTTTGTCCGGGCAGCGGAAAGCCCAAGTGCTATCCCCTTGCGTGGCGCACGCTGCCGCCCGTCCAAGTAGACTATCTTGGAGGGACTTTGTCTCACGCTTGCTACAAGACGGAGTCTCGCGATCGTTACGTCTATGCAGGCAAACGTGACATCGTGACAAAAGTCGACTAAAATCCCCAAAGGCTATGGAAGGAGCGGTAGTATCAAACCACTGACCAAGCGCCTTGTCAAAGGCTTGAGCAGCGTCAAATCGGCGCAGCTCCTCCGAAGAATTGACACTGTAGATATTCGCAATGCGCGCTGTAACCCCAAACAAATCGAACTCGAGCACTGCAAACCGGCCCTCGCGGTCTGCAAAACCCAAGATGCCTCCCGATGTTGGGGTGCTGCTGTAGTCCAACTGGTCGCCACAGTAACGATGTCGAAAATCTCGGCGGACAAAGGTTGCAAGGCTGCTATAACCGACGCGCGTGGTTGAATTGCGAAAATAGATGGCATACTTCGACCCCAAATGCTCTTCGAGTAGTTTCCGGAACTTCGCTTCTGTGGTTGCTGAAAGTTTGGCTTCCTGGATAAAAACGAAATGCGGCGAAGTGTCAAATACCGAGTAGAAGTCTTGCAGTCTTTTAGAATCCTCGAAGGTCGCTGCAAGTCCGTCAATGTTGTAGCTGACCGCACTAAAAGAGTCTGTAGGTGTCGGGAGACTACGACCGACTCCGGTGCGGAATGCTGCAAGAGTGCGCGCGTACTGACCTTGTGGGAATACCTCGAGCTCCTCAAGCTCCACTACACGTTTCGCCAGTTCTCGCCGGGTCAGGCATTTCGCAAGGTGCATGATGATCGCGCCATGAGACAACTCGACCGGGCGGATCATTCTGATGCTTTGCGGATTACCTAGTTTGTGTGGTGCTCTTGACAAAAGTTGCATCGATGCACTATTAGCGCCTCGATGTGTTACAACAAAAATTCGTGGGAGCGTGCGGCTCTCGAGTTTGCCCTTCTTGGCACGGAGTCGAACCACTATAGACCCCATCTGAGTGCGCAAGTCATCTCTTGCAGCTTCACGACGGAGTCTCTTATGATGGTTTCGGAGTCGGTTTGCATAGTAAATCGAGTCGACCTGTCTTCGTCGTCGAACTGCTAGCGAGACCTCGCCCGCAAGCGTCTGTGACGGTGACGATTCAAAAGCCTCCTCCTTAGTAGTGACGAAGTTGGAGCCTGTATGTCGCTCAAGAGTCGACGCGCCATCAAGAGAAGGCAATGGGCTGCGAGCAAGTGCTAGAGAAGCGCGATGAGCAAACTCATGCCAATTAATAGGAAGCAAAGCAGCTTCCTCCTCTTGAGGGTCGTCAAGGTCTTTACTTTTCTTCTTTGAGCGCGCGGTGAGCGAAAAATCCGCAAACAGATCATCCTCAACCGCGTCGACAGACTCGCCCTCCTGGCATCCAAGCTCCACTTCTGCTTCGGATTCCTGTAAAGAAGTGTCGTTCTGGTGATCCCCTTCCGAGTTGTTAGCTACATCATCTGGGAGGAGCGTCTTGTCTTCTGGAATAGAGTCGGGCTCAATCCGATGAGTGCCGACAAGTGCTTTAAATCCCTTAGGCAACTTCTTGTCTTGAAGGTGTCCTGAGTCTGGATCTCGTTTGAGGTGAGCCGTGAATTCCGACTGGAGGTGAAAAATCCGGATCAGGAAGCTCAAAAGAGCATGCGGATGCTCCACAATCCAACTCCCGGATGCAAGGTAGTGCGGCGAATGCCACGTGCCAACCGTGTGACTGGGGGCAACCTTTGAAGCGAAGCCAGCGAGTTCAAGGCGTCAAGAAATTTCCTCAAAAAGTGCGATCCGTTATCGCACCTGATAAACGAATAAAGTTGGAACGTAGAAAGCATGGTGTTAAATGTCTCCCGCGCTGCTGTATCTGCAGTTGAGTCACGGGTCGGCACTGCCCAAGTGAGGTTGCTTCGGCCATCTGTGGCCGTGAAGATAGAGGTGCACTCTGACCCTCGAACCGCACCAAAACTACTCGATCCAAGATTGGTGATGAAGTCGACAAACAGAACCGTGCCTCGGTGTTTATACATCTCCAAACGAGGCTGCGTCTGGATGTCGTAGTGAGATGCAGCTGGTGATATCGAGCAGGTAAGACACGCTTCGACCACTCGCGCACAAAGGGTGGAAAGATCCGTAGTAAAGAACCCTCTGCGCATTACTAAGCAGTGCAAAACGCCGCGGCTAGAGTGCGCGTCATCATGAATGTGTGTAACCACTGCCACCGCAGTCGATTTGTGGGTGTACTCTTTACCTTCATACTCCAGCGGCTCTGCCTCAAAGAGAGTGGTAAGGAGGAATCTGCATTCGCCTGCCACTCGCTGTTGCAATGCTCCTGCGTAAATGCGATAGCGATTTGATTCTTCAAGGAAGGCCATCGCTTTCCGTTTCGAAACCGACTTTCCTTCTTTCTGGCAAGCACTGACTACATGTGCAGTGGCTGCGTCAGAAGAGTCCGGGCGCCGGGTCTGCGCTTCAAGTGCCGCAAACCGCGCAAAGAACTGAGATTTCTGTGTTTCTGCAAGTCGGGCAAGAAAGTTGCTTGGTATCGAAAGGGAATCGACTGGTTTTCGGCAGAAAATCAAATAGATTGTTTCTTTTGTTCGTGTTTCTAGAAAGTCATCGCCCACTATCTGGAAAAAGTGAGGCCCACCATGTCGCCGGATACGGTATTTCCGCTTGAAGGCGGGCGCAACTACAGGAGGTCCGCCGAACGGGTCATCGTCCGTAGGTGTGTGGCTCTGGTCGGCGTCACCTGCATACTCGAAGTCCTCTTGTGATAGACCTCCGTCTAGAGGTGTATAGTTCAAATCCCCATCTGCTACAGGTGTCCGCTTTTCCTTGGCAGAGATGAAATAGAACCTGCAGGCGCCTTCACACTTGTAGGACTCAGCGTCTCCTGTGCCAATAAGTGCGTGAATTGTGGTCCACGAATGTCCAAGATCTCCCGGATGAGATGACTTGTCGAACTTTTCTGCTATCTCGAAGAAAGAACCATCCGCGTTGGGATCGTCATGAAAAACGTGATCTCCCTCTGGCAAGGTGTCAAGCTTCTCAAGCAGCAGTTTGGAATCGGTCTCAATTCCACCTGGGAGTAGCATGTCTGGGATGTCGCATGGGGGTCCCGGTGGCGGCCCCACCTCAGGAACATCTACTGCAAGACTGCATCCACATCTGAACTGTATGTATGCATCACATTCATATAGTCGAGCCGCTGTTGGACAGAGCGGGTTCTGTGGGTCATGTAGCTTTGCCTTCTTCGGCGAATAAGATGGCCACGAATGCCAGACATCCGCCTTGCGCGTCGTCTCTCGGCTCGGAAGCGCTTTGAACTCGCGCCATGAATGTTCCTTAGGATGCCCAAGGGAGTGTCCAAACATCTTGAGGACAATCTCGTAGGCGCGATCCGCTGGGCGCGGCCAATCATCCCTAAAACGCAACCACCTTGAGCCTGAAGGGGGCAAAAGAGAAGTGTCCGGGACTGTGATAACCAAACTATCACCCCGTTCGTCCGTCTTTCTTCTAACATGTGGTGAAAATCGTACACAAGGTAGTCGGATCTTGGTCACTGTGTTAGGTGTTGGTGCTGCTGGGAGTAGCTTCTCTTCCTTTGCCGCGCTGTCCTCGTCAGCTATGTCGCCCTCTTCTAATTGCGAGTTTGAAGCAAAGGCGGCAGGCGCCGTCGGGGTCGCGGACTTCTCTGGTGGCCTCGAACAGATGAAACATTGTGAGAAAGATTCGGCCACTTCTCGCCGCTTCTGGATGCACTCGCGATAACTTTCCCAGTCACCTCCTGCGAGGGTGCAGCCAATTCGGGCGGGAAAAACCGCAATCGCCTCCTTATCGTCTGTCTTTCTGTGCGCCTTCACTAGATCACTGAGTCTAGTCAAGGAGGTCTTGAAGTGCTGAAGGCGACGAAGTGAGTCGTCAAACCCTTGCACCGCTTTGCCAGGATAATGTTGTCCGGCAAGTCCAGCGACACCAAGTTTCTCGCTCTCAGGGTCCCATCTCAAATAGCAACTTCCTAATATTCTTTTCGAACCGTCGCTATAGATGTTTGCCCAAGGAAACAGATCGAGAATCGTCTTCGCAATGCCTTTCGCGGATTGCGTAACACAGTTGATCTGATGTACTAAAACAGCTCGAACCTCCTTGCGCTCAAGAAGGCTTCTCAAGTGGCTCAAAGCGCAAATTTCCAAGTCAGTGACTCGGGTCTGAGGAGCAGCAGCAAGAGTCTGTGTCGAGTTGTCCTCTAGGCAGATGGCTCCTTGTTGCTGCGGTATATCTGTGTTGGTCGTAACAACCTCAAACCCCGTAAGCAGTTCAGACCAAACTTCGGAGCATATGTTAATCGGCCATGATACTGGGAGCAATGCGCGGCTCAACGCGGCAGCGTCAACAACCAATCGCCCTAACAAAGACCCCTTTCTCTTCGCAAGGAAAATGGAGCTGAGAAACGACGGCGCGCCAATCTGCGCTGCAAACGTATGGTAAGGCGCCAGAAAGCCTTCGGCGCAGCCTTCTCGTAATAGGAACAAGATGACTGTGTCTAGTACTCCGGGAAGTGTAAACTTGCGGGCCACACCGAAAGGACTTCTCGTGTCCAACGGGTGGTAGACTTTACACAGCTGGACTGTAGGGAAAGGCCGCCCAGGGCCCCAGACCTTATCTCGGAATATCAGCACAATTTTGATGAACATCATGCGCAGCAGGAAAGGAAGCAGCGTCAGACTCTTAGAGGGCGTCTTGGAAATGGTCTCCTCCCACTGGGCCGTGTCAATTGTGTCAGACATACTCTTTTCTCGTGCTGCGATTTCCTCTTTAGTCTGCTCCTCGGTTGCGTCTCCTGAAATCGCATTTCTGTATGTCTTGTGTCATATCTCAAATATTGTGACTTGTCGGCATCGTCTTGTGTTGTTTTGGTGCGTCCTGCGCCATTCCACTTATCTGCGTCATGCGGACACGAACGTGCTTAAGCTGGTCTCCTGTAACGGCGTCTCTCAAAACGAGCATAGGACGGAGGACCCTGCTACTCTTATCTACAAGCGTGCAGTTAAACTGGATTCCTCTCGCAAGATCCGATAGCGGAAGCACCAGCGGAGCTCCGGGCACTGAAACCATAGAGGTGAAACTGACATCGACGGAAATATGGTAGGACTCGTCGTCGCGTGAGCGATGGAAGACAGAGTACGGATCTACCTGAATCTCATGGAGACTCGGGATTCCTGGCGCGAGGCTCGATTTCTCGACTACCCAGGACAAACCATCCGCGTGCAATAATGGGTGTTCGAGTGAGAGGAGCGTGAGAGTCTCCTCAAGAGTGGGGACAACGGCGACAGTCCGCGGCGGTTGTCCGACCGGATATACTCGGGAGAGCAGGTTCTTGACAATGTCCCGCCACTCTTCAAACGTTGACTCCGGTAACTCAACACCCTCCGTGTTTTCGATATGTCTACTACCAATATCTTCTAGGTTTGAAGATGCACCAATCCGATGAACCCGGTACACAACTCGAGATGAAAGGGCGGCGTGGATTTCGCCTGCCATTGCCGCAGCAGACCGCTGAGAACGCACGCCCAATGATTCCGTGAGTAGTTCTCGGACGCCGAGTGGCGAACAGTCGCAAAGCAGTGCTATCGGGGCAGCCAGCGGAATGCGTGGGAGAATTTCTCGGACAAAATAACGCAACCCGAGAAGTTCCATTCGTCTTGAGCTGTTAGCGTTCCTCGCTTGGTCCTCTGCGCCAAACTTCCAATGTGAGGCGAAAGCGAGTCGATGTCTCTGCAATTGTTTCTGGACTGCAAAGACAGAGCGTCCTTCTCTGGATGAGTCAATGCCGAATCGTAGGAGTCCTCCTGTCTCTTTCCAGCGGATGGCTGAGTCTACATCTAACTCACAGAGCTCGACTGCTCGTATCAGATCCGAATGTGCCTGGTTGAACAGTTCTCGTGCTCGCGGGTCAGATGCGAGCTCCTTGATGGGCCTCTTGTTAGTCATGAAGTCGGTAAAGAAGTCCAGGATCTTGGGCCACTCGCGGATAGAGCATGACACGTAGTTGACTGTGCACACCCAGCTCTTAAGCGTTTTAAGCGTCGTAGGCATCTCCGTCCTACTTAGCCAGAGACGCAACCTTCTGCGGGTCTGGTCTCCTGCAGCGTTGCTCGTAATCCAACTCCCACCCGAGTATGTAAACTCTGGTGGCGAGAGAGATTCTCTTGAGTGAAAAGCTAAACCCGGACGCGCAACAACGTGCTAGAAATTGTATGAGCCGGAAAAGAAGTTGGAGCGCGTCGTCTGCTCTGTAGTTACAATCGTCCATGTGTGGCACGCTGTAGCGTCGTCCAATCGGAAGACTCTCCTGGAGTGAATTGATTACGCCTTGCGTCTCGTCTGAAGGTGGGTCAACATACAAGGAGTCGCCAAAAAGATCGTCTGATCCATTAGTGCGGCAAGGCGGCAAATATGTGCTCTTGCCTATTTCGTGTCCATATTGGTCAGCGAGTGCGTCATAGCCCATTGACCTTGTTGCAATTGCTGCTAGTACTTTTGAATCAAATCCAGGATCTTGCAGGTTGAAGAAAACCAATGAGACCCAAAGACAATAGACTGCTGGCGCGAAAACAAGCCCCAGGAACATCCGCAGCGGCACGCAAACGCTAGCACCATATCCAAGTGCGGCAACCTTCTGCATCTTGGGGTGAAGTAGGAACTGGAGAAATCCTTTTGCGTGGTCCAGTCCAACAAAGCATCCGACCTTGGCGGATCGTAGCCACTCAAAGGCGCACCTTTCCACCGCTGCAATACGGAGGATAGGAGTCGCCACCTTGTAAAGAAGCTGAACTACTAGAATAAGAAACTGCCAGGCCCCACAGGCTACTGAGAACTTTGGGACAAACTCGCTCCGAAGTTCATCAGTATCAGACCCGTTCTTGACGTGTTCCGCCTGCCACTGCTTTCTTGACGTGCTCCGGGACATCTTTGTCTGCCTCTTCTACAGAGCATGAACGCAGGGCACCTAAAGGCTCTGAGGTCGAATCCGGATCGTCTGTACTAACTTCAGAAAATCTGCCGTATCTCGACATTTCTAAGATGTGACTGTCCAGCCGGCAAAACACTGGCAGCGGCTCATCTGGCTGAGGATCCTGCGGCTGCTGCATGCTATCCAAGTTCTCCTCTGTGCAGGAAGAGATCTCGCGGGTTTCGCAAAGGCCACAGCCCTCCGGTGGGAAGTGGACTCGTCGAGTATTCTGGAAGACCGGATTGTCAATCCAGTGCGGGAGTCGATGCACATAGAGGGGCGCAATCTGCTTTGTTGCTCAGCAGGTTGCAGAACCCTTTAATAAAGGGTTCTGCAACCTGCTGAGCAAAATACACCCAAGCTTGTCACAAATGCCGCCTACCGGGTTCGTATCGTTTAAACAATACCCTATTCGCGCCATGTCGTTTACTCCTAAAACAATTCGATCGCGCTCATACAGCCACGGCACTAGCATCAGCACAAACGTGCCTGGTACTGTCGCGTCTCCAAGATCAGCCATGTTTTCTGGTTCTTTCAGCCATGAGAATCTTGATCCATTAGCAGCGTCCTCGATTGTTGCTGACGCTTTAACATATCGAAACCTTGATGGCAAAACGCTGCGCGGGGCTGAGAGCCCTTCTGAAAGGGAAATGTAATTCTCCTCGGAGTCATACCCTGCAAAGGCAAGAGATGCTTCGCAATATTCGGGCACTCCTTGTTGGACGCCTGCAGATGGCGAACCAAAGGCAGCACACTCGACCTTGCTCATGTCGCGTTGGATCTTCACTCCAAGGTGGTCAAAATAGTCCCGATTTCCCAAAGAGTTGCCATATAAGTGCCTGGAGACGGCACAGCCAGAGTCTGGCAAAATGCTGACAACGGAATACTCAGGGCATTCTCCATCTCGTGGCAGTACTACTGCTGCTGCAATTCGATTTGGCAATGGCTCTGGGGCAATGCGCTTGCCTCCAGGTCCAATTTGACTAAGCTCAGGCGAAGCGTTCAGGGAGCCTCGAAATCTCGGTCCATCACTCGTGTAAAGTCCTGTAACATCAGCAGGACTGCAACGCAGCCCAAGCCTCTCCGTAAAATGGGACTCAGCGTTACGGTAGTGGCGTCGGCGCTCTGCCTGGATATGAGCGCATCGTAGTTGTGCCATTTTGTGCGCTACCACGTCATCTTCGTCCTCGACTGTAGTAGGTCCGACGTCCACACAGGTCTCAGCTTGGACAGCTATTCTTACCCATTCGTCCAAAACTCGTTTTTTCTGGAAGGCGAACAGCATGCTGCTACCGTGTGGGTGGAAAAATTCCACTATCTCCTGGGTGTCGTTGAACAGAAGCGAGACAATAACTATGCTACCGCGGATCTGTTGTCCAGAATCTTCTTCCACAATTTCCTCAAAGGGAGGGCTCCTTTTCAGAAATTCAAACATGCCCTTCGTAGACAGGCTAACTTTCCAAAGGCTCTCGAAGTCGCCCGACTGTGGGGCGGGAGTCACATGTACCAAGCAGGAATCTTCTGATGTAGATCTGCTCGTCGAAAAAGGGGTAGCCACGTTTGGCAAAGTTCCGGCGAGCGTGTCTCGGACCACTTTGCAGCCTACGCCCGACACAGAATCGCCGTCATCGGTTGTGTACATGTCCTCCGGGTCGGCGCCGACAGTCCTTGAGGCGGCTTGTTGATAACGGCCTGTATCAAACATTCGGGCCCTCCTGTCAGATGAAGCTCCACTCGGAGGGGCCTCTCTTTCGTTCGTGTTCCCTCGCCGTTTCCGAAAGCAGCGCCTGTCACAAGGGCAACGAGAGAAGAAGTTGGCGAAGGAAAATGGTGATCCTGTCGTGATCGAAGGGTCGGATTCGTGGCGCCTCCTAAGGGCATCAGCATGCTCTTGGGATACCTCTAAACGCCGGTAGTTACATCCCGACGGCATAGGTGGCGGGGTGAAAAACTTCTGCAAGAAGATGGCGGAAGGAGATGATGGCCTTGTCGGGGTCGAGAGGTCGGGTCCGCGGCGCTTCCTAAGGGCATCAGCATGCTCTTGGGATACACCTTGACGCTGATAATTGTGCCCCGACGGCATAGGTGGCGGGGTCAGAAACCTCTGCAAGAAGTTTGTAGACGAAGGCGGTGACCTTGTCGGGATCGAAAGGTTGGCTTCGTGGCGCCTCCTAAGGGCATCGGCATGCTCTTGGGATACCTCTAAGCGCCGATATCTGTGTCCCGACGGCATAGGTGGCGGGATCAGAAACTCTTGCTGAGATGGTGGCGTTGGTGGTGAAACCGTAGGGGAGCGGGGTGCAGCAGGAGCTTCAGACACTCTCTGAAACGACCGGGATCTTTCGGCCAAAGTCCCGTCGGTCACGCGTCCGAACGGTGTCGCTACAGCAGGTTCTTGCTTGCCCTTCCGTTGGGTCGGGTCCTGACGCGGTGGCTTAGTCTCGGACTGCTGTTTCGAGACTCGAGCTCTCTGATCTCGTGTCAGACTGCTATCCCATCCTCCGAGATGTCGCACCGTCTGAAGCGTTTTATGTTTTAGATCTCTGACTTTGGAGCGTGCCACTCGGGGCTTGTACTGGTTTACGACGTGGTCCATAAGCCGTGCCTCGCGTAACGCTTGCGAGACTCTTTCGTTCTCAACAAAAGGCTTATCAAACGACCACTCCTTCTCAGTAAAAGCCTGCAAAGCCTTCTTGAAAAGGTAGCCTAACTGGTTCTTGTCCACTGAGTTGAAACAAGTGCCATTTGGCATCTTAGCGCCGTTTTCAGTTCTCCATTTCGCAATCAGATCAGCACAGATCCAAACTTGATCCGACACTCCCTCGCGTCGTATCTTGATGCTGCCATGTTTTGTGCCACAAGTCGGGCAATCCACGTTCTGCGGTGTAGTAGTGTGCGCAAAACAGTGGGCAGCTGTAATAAGGTGGAATATAACACAGTCAAGTCGAGAGTGATTACCGCCGCACTTCTTACTGCTCTTACCAGAACCCTTTCCTTTTGTTTGGTTCGGTTCTGTGGACCTCCAAAGTAGGTCTGCGACGTCGAGTTTATTTCGGGTGTCCGCACCTGAAAGGGATGGCCCTTCTAAAGTGCCACCTCGCTGGTACTCGTTGTTGTAGTCCTCCTGATCGCCCTGCTCCTCATTGAGTCGGCGAATCTGGAGGTTCTTGGGTTGTCGTTCCCTATAGAATCTATCCGGATCTATTGAATGACCCACAAGTGCGTCCTTGATGACGAATTCAAGGACCTCTGAAAGACGTCGGACCGCCTCAATATCAAAGGCACGCCCGTTTATGGCTGCGTCCTGTCTCATGGTCTTATACATGTTTTCCATGAACATGCCCTGCTGTTGAAGCGGACTAAGAATTGCATGAAAGACTTTACTATCGTTGCGGCTGCTCGGATCTGAATTCGGGTAGTAGAGACGGTTCAGCTCGGAGATGTGCCCCTTCTGTTGCTGTGCCCACTGGAGGCGGTTGGCTCTCGCATTCTCAAACCTTTGTCCAATCGGCAAGCTTCTCTGCGACTGTACTTCTCGGATGACACCTCGATGCGTAAGTCTCCAGCCCTTTTCTAGTTCCGTGAACAGTGCATACGCCTTGTTTAAGTCACCGGACACCGCATTCGCAATGTCCCACGCGTCTCTTCCTACTTTCGACTCGATTTTGACGGCCTCGAAGGCAGTCTGCGTGAAGTCGAAGTCTCTGAGGAACTTCCACAGGGCTTCGCGTTCGTTCATCGTCTCCACCTGGGACATGCCTGCTTCACAGGTTATGGAGGGCGCCTGTCGCTCCAGCGGCTTGGCGCCAGACCCTCCAAGTGTGGCGGCTCCGTTAAGGCGGCGGACAATGGCTTGAAAAGTGCCGCCAGACCCGGACACAAGTGATGAAATATGCTTACTGGCCATGTTCTGGATGGTCAGTTCCAGTGGGAAAAGAGCTGAGAGATTGTCGTCAGCGACCTCTTCCACTACTATGGGCGGTGCCGAAGGCATGTTTCTGCGATAAGGCTGCATCTTCTTGGAATTGCCCATTGAAGGTGTGGGCACTCCTGCAGACACATCGCCCTTCGGCTGATGTGTCTCTGTAAAGGTCAGAAAGTTCTGGAACACAAGATATGCTTCGGACTTCTCGGCCTCCTTAGCGTTGATCTTGCCAATCTCCCCTAGGAACTTCTGCTCCAAATTATGCCTAGTAGAAATAGGCCTCAGTGCTGGTAGGGGCGGTGTAACGGGCCCACCAGCCCCGACGTCAGACCGGTTTAACTCGGGTCTGGACTGGTTGACCGATAGATGAGTGTTCGCTGGCGGTCCACTAGGTCCCATTACAAATGCTGAGTGTCCTGTTAGTTTTTCTGTCAGCCCAGGCTCCGGAAGAGCGGAGCTTGCGCTAGCGGCTGTCGAGTGTCCGCGGGTTCCTGAAGTCGAAGGTCGCGCCGGGTGATAAACCGCAGACGACGGGATAGCTGTATCTCCCTGGCCTGCTCCTAAGCTCGGGACCCCGCCAGGTGGGAGTGCCGGCGCATATATCAGGCCCATAGACGGCGACTCAGGAACCAGTCCTGGAGGATAGTGCGATGATAAGCTCGTAGTGCCGAAGTGCGGGGTTTGTGAAATCGCCTCAGCCTTCGGCGCGTTCTGTGGAGCAAGACCTTGTGCGGATGATACTACTGGGTCGCTCCGGCCGGCTGGCGGGGCAAAATCACTACGTAGTGCGGCGAATGAGCCACCTGCAACTAGCGGAAAAGGCGCCGCTGTATGTCCAGAAATAGGCAGGCGGCCACAAGATTTCCGAGGTCTGACAACACGCCAGCCAAGTTCGTCAGGTCCCGTAAGCGTGTGTCGGATCCTAAATACACCCGTAGGTGCAACCGTAGGAGACAAATACTCCGCACCACTTCCGGGCGACACTAGCGCCTTGCCCTTGTAGCCAGCAGAGACATGCTCAATGCAGATCGAACTGCCCTCACTACACCAAAGGTCGTCAGCTCCTTGCTGTTTAAACAGGTCCCAGGCCGCTGCCCAAAGCCGGAGAGACTTTCCAGAAGGGAACTCCAAATGATGCCTCATCCTCTCACTGCGAGTAGCGCGTCCTGCGGAGAACGCAGCGCCAAGCAAGACTCCGCGCAGACAAGTCAAGATGGACGTCGAAGCAGTCCCGAGCCTCGTTTTCAACATAGCGGTAGTGCGGGTCAAACACTGTTCCAGGAGTTTTCTGCTATCTCGTTGTGCGTTATTCTGAGGAATGAGAAAATCGACCCGAGGTAGTGAATAGTTGTCACCGGACCTCCCGAGCTGCGTTTCTCCTGTTATTCATACTGGAAGCCCAGAGTTAACCGCATCTGAAAACAAGTCATCGCAGTCTCTCGCCGCAAAGGCGTCTACTCTTCCTGAACCTTCAACTACTACCGGTTCCAATCGAGCTTGGTGTTCTAAAGGGTCACTTCGGATGCTTCGCTCTGTGTGAAGGTCTTCGAGAGGTGTGCAAAGGCGATCGGGGTCGTCCCGGCCGTAAGCACTCGGATAGACATCGGCGCTCAGGCCCGCCGGTCCGTGGGTGTTGGGATGGTGGCCTCGAGTCGTCTTTGAACTTTGATCAGAACCAACCTTGGTTCTGAAGTGGTGAGTTCGGCGGATCGGGGAGGTCTTCAAACTCGCCGACCGGCTCCAGTCGATGATCTTGGCAAGAGCCCCCAGCTGGCTCATATCCGAAATTTCGGGATGGCCCTCCGCCCGCATTTCTGGAATCCGGACTGTCGTTCTGAACAACCGAGTCGCACTTCCACACATGGCGGCAATCAACACGTGCTCGAGAGGCAGAGCCACTACTCCGCCCAGGATATTGTAGGGTGGAATCTGTTGCAGGCAGTTGCGGCGCTACAGGCAGGCTTTGAGCTCCAGTAGAGGGGGGGCCGAGCCTCAAGTCGTGCAATAGCATCATCGAGGATGTCCTGTCTGCGCTGGAATTCCGCCATTTGGTCCGAAAATTTCTTTGAAAACTCGGAACGGATTTCCCTTCGGGCCTCTTCGAGAAGAATCGTCTTCCAATCCTCCGTTTGTAGTTCTGGCATTTGTGCCTGATCTCTACTTCCCTGGTGTTGAGTGTGACTTTGGCCTGCACCTGCATTAGATGTGCGGTAATCTGCAGTACGGTTCGTCGCGATGTCGGAAGACCGAAAGCGAGGAGTTGGGGGAGCGTGTCTTCGATTTCTAACGTCAAAAATAGGCGGCTTCACCGGCTCCAGACTCGCCGGTTGCTGGCCCGAGTGAACATCCCACGCGGAGGCAGAAGATGTTGGATACGCAATGCCTGAATCCGGAGGAGCGCTTGGTCGCACCTCCGTTCCTTGCGAAGTTAGCACTTCGATGTCCGTAAGATCGTCACTATCACCAAACAAGCGCTGCCCGACTAAAGTATCTCCATGACCCGTTTGATGTCGGAGTGGAGGTAAGTTTGTCGAAGTGCGCAAAACAGGAGTAAGAGCCGGAGACTCATCATCCCGCTCACTGATAGGAGAAAGGTTCGAAGCAGGAGGCTGCGGGGCAAACGGAGGCGGAGCTGCAGAGGAAAGATCAGTCTCAGGAGCACCGCGCGGGTTCGGAGACTCGAAAAGTCCGCTATCTTGCAAGCCGGAAGGGTCATCGGAGATGCCCAGCCCTTCGAGATCAACCGGACTTCCATCAACTCGGACCCCCTGTAAGGTCAGGCTCGGGGTGAATGGGTTCCGTATCGGCCGGCCCGATGTTGTCGTCTCGTGAGTGGACATTCTTTAGGTCTATCTATAGGCTCCAATATAACGTAAAGTAGATATACTAGAGACAATAAAGTGAGGATGCAAATATTCGTATAAATGCAAACCTGGCGTGGCAGATAGTATTCTTAAGCAGAAACTATAAGCCGGCGAATAAATCAGAAATAAACCAGATTGATAAATATAAATCAACAAAGGGCGCAAGCCTATATGTTGTGCCTCGAGATATCCGCTTGCCCGCCAAGACGCCCGGATAAACTCTATTACACCAGAATGCACAGGGTATGTGCTACACGGTCGACGGGGTGAGCTGGCTAGACTCACAACCAACGTAAGTTATGTAATACAGCGGTAAGCTTTAGGGTTTCTATAATGTAAGCACCACTATGCCAACGTTACTATAACTACATTAATGCCCAAACTATGGCACTGGTTGCCAGTATCGTTCTCCACCACTTGAACCAATTAAGAACACACAATTAAGACATCTAAAATGGGGATGCGTCCCTAATGGCAACACTACCTGGAAAGGCGTGCGTCTCGCGTCTTTTAGAATGTGGATAGTTCCGGTACAAATATTCGATGGTGACAAATGTAGCACAAAGGTTGCTCGTCGACAAATGTCGCAAATAAATGCACCTTCGGATTGTGGCTGGTCTGACCAATACACAATCAACACAAATGAGAAGTCAAACGCTATACGCGGATGACCTTGAGTACAATCCTGAATCTTGAAAGTCTTTGTGGCAAATCGGCCGTGAGTCATGTGTGCTTGACAAAGAAAACAATGCTTACGAAAGACGGGCCAACTTGCCTTGATTTATATGATTATGTAAACATGAGGTCGCTTATCTTAAGTGACCACTCCGCCACTCTTCTACTCACATAGCGTAGGATCCAAGTGCATCTTTTCACTCGTGTGCTCCGTCTTATCCGAAAGATATTAAATGAGTCAAGTGTCGACCTTTGAATCGTGTTAACTTGTCGAGCGAATAGGTGAGAGATCAAGTGCGATTTCCATATGCGACCAAACGAATGCTACTTAGTGAAGCGATCTCGAACCTCCTTTGTTCGATAAGATAGCGACTATTTGCATTGCTTTTCTCAGTAGGTCCTTCTTCAATAAAGCTCTGGGGCTTCGGTTTCAGATCTTGAAAACATTTTGTTTATGTAATGCTCTTTTGCACCCTTTTGGAATGGGGCGATCTTTTCGCTCTCTCCTGAGCTATCTAATCTAGCAGATCCGCACTCTCCGATCTCTAGGACGATCTCTTCTAGAGTGTGATCTTGGTGTGGTCTGTCGTAGATCTAGATATGTCTCTCGTACGTGCTTGATGTGGCCTTATCACGCCGTGAGATTAATTAGGTCTCGAAATATATGATGAAATCATACCTATTTCGAGTAAAATGAAAGAATTTTGATTATTTACGATTGTCAGTATGTTGGCAGACCCCCCCTGTAATTCGCGAATTAGTCGTCTCTATCAAGATAGATTAGATTAATCGTGGATTACCTATATTCCGCTGTAGTTCGGCCGGAGAGTCTGGGCCTTGAGGAACGATTCCAAACAATAGTCTGCTAAAGACTATGCTTGGAGAACTACCAGTGAATATATAGTCTCGCTACCTCTACCCCTGCAACATCGCGACTTGGTCGGCCTATTATTGGGGGGCTTCCGCTTGAACCGGGGACCCGTGGGCTGGCGGAAAAAGTTTGCGAAAAAAAATAGCGCGAGGCCCGTTTTCTGCAACCCGTTTTCTGGCCTGGGGGATTCGTCTGGGCCGCCTTGTATTCCGCTGATTTCGGGGCGCAGCCGATGACCCCGAGAACCCTTTGCGTGCAAGCACCTCCCTGGGGGTCCACTTTTCATCCTCCCACGTGGGCCACGCCTGTACCTCCTAAGAAACGCCAGGGAAAGGCTTTCGAAAACAGCACCGGAAGCATGGGGCTCAAGATAGGGCACAAAACTAGTTAGAATCTTGTAAAAGTAGGGCCTCAAATGAGTTGAATTATTTCTCTACATTTTTTCGCAGCTCGTTTGCTGCTAGCAGCGTTTCAGCATGGTGGTGCCAGATGTTGCACTTTCTTGAGTCCGTGGGTGCTTCATTCTGAAAAGAAAAGCATCTAAGTGAGGACAGACCTTCCTCAAGTACATCACTCAACAAGAGACGCAGCACGAAAATACTAAGAAAGTACACAAAGCAAAAGGGGCCAAGGGGTGATGGGATGAAACGCAGGGGGTAACTCATGTTGCGACGCCAGCGTCTTTGAGTGAGTTCCTCAGAGGTGTGGAAGGGGAGGCTGACCGTGGACAGACGAGAGTGTAAGCCTGTGCTCTGCGGTGAAAGACTGAGCAAGGCGGCTCAGAACGAAGCGCACAGACATGAGCTAGAACGTGAGAAGATCCGGGAAAGATAGAGAGCCAGCAGCTGTCCAAAGTGGCCGACCTGTTCACGATATTGATACTGTAGAAAGTGGCTGGCTTTTCCTATGGTTTTCAATCTGGTTTCACAGGTGTGCCATCAGTTTTCACTTAAGTAGTAGGACGCCCTTCATCTTAGTCAGGTGCTCAGGTGTATGCTATAGTATACTATAGCAAATGTGGCTTTTCAGTATAATATATACACCAGGTCTCTCCTGCTTCAGCAGTCGTCTACTGTCTCTTCGTGTCTGCTTCAGTAATCTCTTCACTTAGTGCCGGACTCTCGTGATCCATAACTAGCCTCGTCTGTAGTTCAGTACTGAAACAAAAGACGCAGCATGCATCTAGGAGAGAAATGAGAGACCAAGAACGTAGCCCCACTCAGTATCTTCAACGGGGTCGCCTCCTTCTGAAGTTGATCACTTTAGATTGGTGCGAAGTCAGCTAAACACTGCACAAAAACGGCCAAGATTATCTCTTCCCGGTCGTGGTAGTGTTCCGCTTCGCGTTCGCTCTACGTTGACTCTTCTCGGTTTTTGTGTCTTTTTGTTGTCTTTCGTGTGGTTCCCCGCGCCCCTCCAGAGTCCACCGCAACAGCCTGGGAGTGTGTGTGGGGGGATTCTGGAGGGGTGTGGGGATTTTGAAGGTGCCTGAGGTTCTTGGCTCGCAGTAGTTTGGGGGTTTTCCTGAAATGAGGTCAATGGCCGGCGAGTGTTTTCCGGATTTTCATCCTGCCCGACAGGGTCGGATATTGTCTGGATTTTTGCAGTCAGTCAGCGTCCTCATTCAGAGTTTTCGTCTTCTCAATTTCCGCTGTTGTTGTTTCCGCCTTTTCCGTTACCATGGCCTTGCGTTTTGTTCCAACCATTCCAGTTATTGCCATTTCAGCCATTGTTACCTTTACCACCGCCGAAGCTGTTGCAGTTGTTCCCATTCTGGTTTGCTGGCACGGTTGAGCGCGCGTTGGTCATAGGCTTTCTTTGCGGGACGTGTGTGCTGCCTGTGTCCTGGCCTGTTGCACCAGTTACAAGGTGCCGAATTATTCCGATTCCTTCCACCACCTTTATCGCCGTTGTTGCGGTTCTTGTGGTTGTTGTTTTGATGATTGTGGTAGCCACTAGCTTTCCTCACTTGTTGTGCTCTTAATTTCTTGAGTGTTCTTCTCTTCTGTCTTTCTTGTTCTTGCAAGAAGATATCGCCAGGAGTTGTGTCATCATCATCATCATCATCATCATCATCATCATCATCAGAAGCAGGCCGATTGTGTTGGCTGTTGTTTGACTTCTTGTTCTTCTTGTTGATCATCAGACGACTGCCACTAGACTACTCTCATCGTGTTCGCCTTCTCTCTCTCTTCAGCAGTTGCAGGGAACGCTTTACCGGATGAAGGTTTCGCCACCCTGGGTGCCCCCTCCTCAGTTAGACGAGCGAGAGCGACTTCAAGGTGTTCGCAAATTTCTCCACGCGTGATGCTCCTGTCTTCCTGCATGCGTGCGATGGTCTCCCTGAACGTCTTGGAGAACATGCCTAGCAGCCAGTGCGTCAAGAGTTGCTTTGTTCTGTTCTTTACCAGCAGCAGGGCCAGCTTCCGGAGGATACAGGTCCGGCATGAGGTTCATCTTGTCACGGATCGCCGATGGACATGCCGCCGGGCCCTGGCCTGCGGAGCAGTGCGATCGTGAAACTTCACCCCCAAGCGAATTTTCTTGCTCATGCGCTGACCCTGACGATAGTCGACTGCAAGACGGCCACTGTCGTGCAAGTCGACAACCACTGCGCCCGCGTTCATCGCAGTAGAGTCCCGGTTCTTCGTGTAGGATTCAGCGGAGGTCTTGAGGGACTTCGGGGCGTTGTCATTCAAGTTTCTCCGCCTCTGCATCACTGTGTGCGTCGGCATTGTTATTGTTTTGGACTGGAAGGCCTGGGGCAGCTCCATTGTCTACGACATTGCCCAGGTATTGGACCAGTCCAAGGCGATCGGCTTCACGCGTAAACAGCGCGACACCAGCCGCGCCGATCTGACTTCTGTCCCAGTTTGGGAGAGATGTCTCGAGCTTCATTCTCGGGCATTTTGTGGGTTTTCTTTCCCGGGGTCTACTTCTAGCCTAGTCTACTCCTACTCTAGGGGATTCCTTCTTTCGCTTAGCTGGTCCCTCAGCTCACTTCGTTGCTGGCTTTAGCCGTTTATTTTAGTTCAACGCTTGGTGTGTGCTATTGGCTTGAGCCGGTTTCGCGTTGTGTAGGGTGCCAGAGAACGACTCGACGTCTCAAGCAGTAGGGACGTGAACGAGCAGTAACGAATGCAAAATCAAAGCCGCAGGCCCCGTTGGGTGTATCCTCAGGAATCTCCGTCAACGTTAAACCCTGGCGAGGTGTTTACGGAGCGGAATTATCTCACCACGACCCTTTATTTTTTGCTTCGAATTCACAAAAAAAAACTTTGATCGGCTGGGAGGCAGGCCCGAAAGAGGGAGAGCGGCGTCAGGGCTTGGCACAGTTGTGGAGAACACTAAGCAGCCAGAGCGTGGCCCGCTTTAGAGCAGCGGCCACGACGATTTGGGGGCGGACCACTCGGGGAAAACCATGGGAGAAAAGTGGGAAGACCGTCGAGCATTCATAGCGAATGACATCGGGAACCCTTCATCGGCGTCCACGCCTTCGACTCATGCCCAAATGGACTCGACCATGGGACCCGTCGGACTCTTGCCGACGAACCTGGCCCACTTTTGTGAAGGCTATCTGTGAGAGTGGTCAACAGGAGCAGGCCGGCCACATTTAGGTGGCCCAAAAGGGCTGCCCAGAAGGGTCCCGATTTCGGGAATTTTTCCACTTCTTGGTCAATTTTTGCAGAGGTTTGAGACTAGAGAAGTCCCATGGAAGGTGTAGCCTACCTTGCTTTCGAGAGAGTCGGGCGGCCCCTCCGCGTTTTGTTGATGGTTTTCCCCACATGCTCGGCCACACCTTGGCGGTGGCCGTTGCTCGAAAAGGTGCCGCCATCTCGTTCTCGAGTGGTGGCCGCGCCCGCGCCGAGCCCTGGCGCTGCTCTGCCCACCCCTAGTCTGTCCCGTAGCTACCTATCCAACCAGTCAAAATTTTTTTTGTTATTTCGAAGCAAACAATAGTATGTCCTGGCGAGGTAATCCAGCTCCGTAGTGTTTAACGTAAGGCACAAGCGAGGATGTGCCTGGTTTGATAGATCACAGGATGTCACGCCTGTCGGGTTTAGCGTTGTGCTGGATTTCTACCCATTTGGGGATCGTATGGGTATCATCAGCGTAATCACTATCATTCTGGAAGGGGTCGGACCAGAATTATCTACCATAGGTTGTTCAGACTTGGGCCAGTCAGATCAGGGGCATCGTGATCAATATCATTGGACTCGTGCTGAGATCAAGCTCACGCAGTGAGCACGATCTTGAGACAGTGACCTCGACCAACAGAAACTAATATTATCAAATAAATGCCATCTAACTTTTCTCGGTCTGTGGCTCAAGGTTTGGGCGTGACTTATCAGAGCACTTCCGAAGATGGACGATGGGCTGCATGGATTGCAATGCACCGCATGGACTGCATGGAGAGCCGAGCTAAGACGTGGTCTGGCTCAAGGGCAAGGGTGCTCTCCTCTGTTTGAACGCAGCGCCTCGTCTGACAGACAGGGCCACAGGATGGCCGTTGCCTTGCTTAAGTAGCTTGCTGCGCTCTGCCCGCCCGCAGATGGGGTGGCGTTTTATCTTGGTTTCGTATGGTCGTCTGCGTTGCCGGTGATGGGGAGTTGGTCTGTGGGGGGTGGGGGAGTTCTGACTGTGGTCTGCGGCTACTGCGTCCGGATGTGAGTTCTTCGCCGTTCCTTTGAAAGGTGAAACGCGACGACAGTAAGGGCGGGCCATGATGCCCGAAGGGCGCCACAAAAGAAAGGCAGCAGCTTTAAGTAGTGCACTCCTTGCAATGCATGCAATCCATGCCATGCATTTCAGGAATCTGAAAAAAGCGAATTACTCTAATTTATTTTGTTACTGTTAGTCTAAGGCACAAGAAAGAGCTGCCAAGTAGTGCGTACTGTTATTTTAGTTCCGACCGAATCAGCGATGACAAATAATGTGCAATCAGTGAAAACTTTACTGAAACGCAGCGACCAGCTGCTTCTAGTCTTCCTAGACTTGCAAAACTCTAGCCCTTATCCAGTGAGAGCGAGGACTTGCGAATTCTAGTCCTATTACTGGTGATCAGTGACTAAAAGGAACAGATAACTAGCTGACGCCTCTGTCTTCAAACGTAGCTTCGCGGTACTAAACTAGCTTACACAGTAAACTCCTAGCTGTCTAGTGGCTGTCACTAGGTTCATAGCTATGCTTGGGTCTTTGGGTCTGAGGATAGCCGGCCAGGCTTGCTGACAACCTGTAGCTGTACCGCGCTCCCCAGGTTTTTCGGGGGAGCTGCCTTGATGTTTCACAGGTGCAGCCATTTGAGCATTGCTAGCACAGCAAAGAAAGTCGGCAGAGTGCTCCCGCGCTTCGTCCCGCTCCGTGAGCGACTAGAAGTTGTGGCAGTTTTTTGCATGAGTGTAAGCGAAGGCTCCTTTATCGTTGAAAGCTGTGCAAAAAGTTGGCGCTTTTCGTTGTCGTGTATAGGTTAGGTGATAAAAGATTTTTGTGGGTGAAGGCGGAACGTCGTGGAAAGCGGTTGACAGTCCAGCAAGAGCGGACGGGGAAGCCATGGTGGATCCACATGCCGAGCAAGACAAGAAAGATGCCAAGTACGATCCAATTTCCAGAAAAGGCCTCAGCCATGTAACAGCCGGTGCGAATCACGAGGCGGTATCCGTGGACTTTTTTATATCTGGGAGAGCATTGTCTTATCGAATTTTGCCTGTGCGTGGAGGGGAAGGTAGGGTCCTTGATCCGTTCACGCTCTCGGTCCCTTATGAGAGCATTACGATCCGAAATTTATTTACCGTTACGCACGAAGAAAGTGGAAAGCAGGTTGACTACATTGCGAGCGCCTTTGTCTGCGATGGTTGCGAGACACCGCCGGAACATTGCATCACAAAGTACGAGCTTGCGATCAGTTCGGAGAGTCCTTTTGAGAATTCCTTTCGCCTCGATGAGTGTTTTAATCTGAAGGACGAAGGGCATTATGTTATAAGCGCCAAATCGTGCGTTTTTGAAAGTCGCGAAAGTACACCCACCACCCCAAGTTCTAGGCGTGCTTCCGCGATATATGGCCGATCCTGCTCTTTTTTCTACGACTGTCGGCGTCCAAAAACGCCATCCAGTGCGAGGAAGATGGAACTGGAAGAGAAGATTCGTAAAGAGGCGTCGGCACAAAATGAGAGCGCGAAGTCACAGATTACAAAACGGCGAGCCATCGGGGAGTGGCACTCCATATGGCATGTGCCTGATGACATGGGCCTCTCCGATTGCCTCACCAACCTTTATTATGGAAAAAGTACAGGATCAATTGAGGAAAACGCGAAGCTATTGTCCCAAGTGCACGATTTGAGTGATGAGTACAAGTGTGCCATTGCTGCAAAAGACAAAGATATGCTGTCGACGCTGGCGATGGAGCGAGACATCGACCTTCATACTATGTTCTACAAATACATGAAGCATGATCCGGAGACGAAATTGCTCAACGCGTACAAGCAATTTCTGAGATCTTTGATGGGAACATTCTTCCCGGATGAAAAATGGGTCCTCTATCAAGCGATGCCGAATATACGGCTTCACCTTCCCGGGTCGACTACCATCCCGCCACACCGAGATCAGGACATTGGAAAGGACCGCACTCCGCATCCTGCGGGAGAGCAAAACTTTATTTTCATGTTCTCGAAAGCCCAAAAGACTTCTGCGATGATTTTGGAGGCGAATCCAGGGCGCGGCGATTGGATTTTCATGGAGCAAGAGCCCGGAGAGCTCCTTCACTTCTGCGGAAATCGTTGCGTCCACATGAACGCCAACAACGAAACTGGCATGACGCGTGTGAGCTTCGACTTTCGATGCATCTCCCTGCAGAACTTCTACATGCATCAGAAACAGTTCGAGACTCGAACGAATGCGCAAAGGGATACGTACGCACTGGTTCCCGGCTCGTATTATGAAGTGATGCAGCTGTCAGATTCAATTATGCAAATGCGACCCAACTTCGGCGACGAAGAAGCGCA
The DNA here is from genome assembly GCA_905178165.1 of Amoebophrya sp. A25. Lineage (NCBI taxonomy): Eukaryota > Dinophyceae > Syndiniales > Amoebophryaceae > Amoebophrya > Amoebophrya sp. A25. Next base: position 215,026 of record CAJINU010000094.1, read on the forward strand.
AGCGCTCGGGGAGTACATGCGGTCGGATGCTTTTCTAACCGAGCACAGCAAGGCCCGAGAATTGGAGAAGATGTTGTGTCAATTCATTGGCTGTAAACATGCAGTGCTAAACTGCAACGGCACTCTCGCTATTTCTAGCGCCTTGAATGCCCTCGGGATCGGACCGGGAGACCAAGTTCTGGCTCCCACCTACACGATGGTCGCAACCGCAAACTCGGTCCGCCTCCTCGGAGCGATTCCCATTTTGGTCGATGTAGATCCCGAAACGGGCACGATCACGCCTGAGATCGTTGCGCCCTATTTGGATCCCGCATCGGGTTTCGATATTGCTGGCGTGATTCACGTCTCATTGAACAACCGAAGTAAGGGATTGGAGAAGCTGGTCGACCTCTGTCATTCTCATGGCGTTCCGGTACTCGAGGACGCAGCGCAGTCGCTTGGCGTGCGGATGCATCCGAGGGCCAATAAGAACATTGCGGCGAAGCACCTCGGAACCTTTGGAGACGTGGGCACGTTTTCATTTTCTAGCCCGAAGATCATCTCCATGGGTCAGGGTGGGCTGATCGTGACCAACGACGATAGAGTGGCCGCTCGCCTGAGGAAGAACAAAGACTTCGGACGGGCTCGCCCAGGGGTGGAGGAATATCAAGAGTTTGGGGTCAACATGAAAATTACAGATATGCAAGCCGTTGTGGGAATCCAGCAAATGCACAAGTTGGAATATCGAATCCAGAAGATGCGCGCCATCTGGGAGACCTACTACGAAATCTTGGGGAACTACATGAGTGGCATCTTGCGAGACGATCCACTGTGGATACCGTGGTTCATTGAAATTTTTTTGGAAAGCCAGGAGCTCCGTGATAAGCTGGCGGCATGGCTGAAGAAGTTGGGTATTGGTACTCGAAACGTCTACCCAAGCATACACCTACAGCCATACTACAGCGAAACGCCTGACGTGGAGCGCGGAAACGCGACAAGAGAACCAGACGCGACATCCTTTATCTGTCCGAATCTGCAGCTCCTATTGGAACAAAAAAAAAGAGGGAGCGTGGAGACCATTTTGCGAAATCATCAAGCCGAGAAGCCTGTGGCTCGCAAGATCATGGAAACGGGCCTGTGGCTTCCGAGTCAGACGAGCCTAAGCACGGAAACGGCGAGACAAATTGCACTCACAATCTCGGCTTACCTCCGTACCCCAGCAGCATTAAAGATGTGCGCAGACAAGACAATGGAGCAACGACACCAAGAACTCGAAAGCAGTCGGGGCGCCCTTTTTGGCAGGAATTAATGCCCACGGCGTCGGCGACGCTTGACATGAGATTTGTTTGCACTCATATTTACAGGGAGTGCCGCTGCCGAATTCTGTGGCCCCCTGTAGTTACCTCAGAAGTGTTCGCGTCGAAGTGTCTGACATCCACGCAAAAGACTACTTTCTGCTCTAACGTCAGAGGAAGTGGAAGCGTTGATACGGTCTTGCCCATTCGGTGTCAGAGCTGCCAGCGCTTCGCCGTGGCAGCGTGCTCACTCCCTTTATGGGTGCGTAGGCTAGCGACAAGACATTGATTGCGCAGGCTGGCCCATGACCTACGCGGACTCTCGAAGGAGGCGCAGAGCCGAAGTGAGTGCGCGCCCTTTGCTCCCGCTCTGTCTATCTAGGGCCGCCACCTCCTCTGTGAGGACACATTAGTTTGCAACTACCCAGCCACAGAGTGCGGAGCCATCTCGCCGCAGAGCAGCCCCTGGAGGCTCGTCGACTGCAAGTAGGGGCTAGATGTTCTCGCTGCTGTTCTCGTTGTAAGTGGTTCGCAAGGAGATGAAGGATCGCTGTCGTGGTTTGAAGCGTCAGCGGGCTAGCCCCTTTTTCATGGGATGTTTGTAGAGGGTTGTTGGCAGGCTTGGGCGAAGTTGCCCACTTTCTCCAAAATTAGTCCTCTCGCAGCACTCGTCTCAGTCCCGTATGAGGATTCTTTTCATCTCATGCAAAAAAGATTATTGACTATCTAAGGTTCAGCAACTTATTCAGAAGTGCGGGGGGACTGCGGTAGGACTGCGCTGACAAAACAGGGGTGGAGAACTGCGGCACGGAATAACCGACGCCCCAGCAAGCTGCTGCGCCTGGCTTTGGTCAAGCATCAGACGCGCAGCGGGTGGCGGACTTCAGCGAGCGCCACGACCGTGGACGAAGCTGGCCCCCCACTCTGCACGGAAAGGGTCGCCGCTTCGAGCCGGGTCGGATGCAAGTGGGGAGCTACTGTTGTGGTGGGAATTGTGAAGGGCGAACAGCGCTGACCAAGGAGAGCAGCTGCGGACACGGCGTGAAGATAGGGTGGGGCCTGGGTCACTATATTCTTTGGAGTTGGCCCGCAGCGTATTCGCAGCGCACCGCTTGGGCCTGGGGATGCTAGTTAGGGGCTTGCCTTTGGTTTCTTTACTGGCAAGACGTGGCCAAGTGAGCAGAGAGGCATAGCTGACAACTGCCAGACACAGCGCAACCGAACAACAATGCTAGTGGAAGTAGGAAGATACGCCATCGATCGACCAAACAGCGCAGCCACCGCACTTTTAAAAAATGTCACCAAGACTACTCGAGTGAGTGGCATTCAGCCGGCATCTGCTGAGGTCAAGTGCCTCATTGGAAAGTGGACGGAAAAATGACCCACGACAGCGAGCGCGACAAAGGAGAGACAGCAGCCGGTAGCTGCGACGAGGTGCCAGGGGCAGAAAAATTGCTCAGAGTAAGAGCTGCAGAGCCGCAGTCCTCCTCGGCAGTCAAGAAGGCCCCACTTCCTCGATCTTCGAGTAGTGCATCAACAAGAGGAGACAACAAGGCGCCGAAGGAGGCTCGCATCGCGCTACAACCAACAACGACCATCGGCCAAGCGTGGAAGTCTCCCCATAGAAATCGCACGCGAGAGCCTAAAGAGGTAGTAGGAGAACAAAAACCTGGCGCCACGAAGAAGGTCGGCTCGGTTGGCCAGTCTTTCCTTATTTCACGGAATTTAGCCGGCCCACCGAAGCGAGTGCAAGAGAGTCGCCCCACGGTCTGCGTAGCAGTATAGCGGAGAGCGTTAGGCACAACACCACATCAGAAGACCAGGAAGTGACCCACGAAGAGAAGGGCACGCTATCCGCCTTTCTTTGCCATTTCTGAGATCGAGCGCATCGAATCTACAAGAAGACAGATTGCGGACGCACTTCAAGACGTCCCCGCAGGAGTAAAAGGGGTGCACATAAACGGCGCGTGGCGCGATTCTGCGTCATCGTCTTCGACTTCTAGATGGCAAAGAGTCGACAGCTCTGCGAAGCCGTCTAGAATAGCAACGGCCAAGACGCTCACTTCTGTGCTGTGGAGAAGATCAAGCATCTCTGAGCCCGACCCTGCCTCTCGTGTCATTTGTGAACTTCCCGGGGGCTTCTTCCTCATCGAAGAGTAGAAAAGGTGGCGGAGTTAGGTCTTTGCGGATAATGAACTCGAAGGGGGGTGAAAAACTCAAGACAAAACTCCACGCGAGTCGAAGAGTCAGCGCAGTTCTTTATTAGTGTAAGGCGTTCGACTTGGTGGTCTAGGAACGCGAAACAAAGGAAAAAAAGTGGCTGAGTGTCCAAAAAGATTCGCCCGTCGTCGAGCGTGAGTGGGCAGGAGTGATGAGCGAGGGCACGGTGACGGGATGTCACGAATTCTCGCGGCTTTGCATTTTCCTGCTAGGTGAGTAGCGCCACCGCCTTCCGAGCTGCCGCACTCGCGGCCGTGCCGGTCTCTCTGTTGGCCATTTATTTCCCTGCTTCTGCGGATTATGCGATCCGCGAGGCTTCGCGTGTCGGCATTCCCGACCGGTTGGCGAGTGGCTTACTCGAGGCCGCGCTAGCGCGAGTGGACTTTCTTTGAGGTTCATGTCTAGGGATTCACTCAATTTCGGCGTCGTCCATTTTCCGCATGGTTTTGCATGTGCAGAGCACCACGGCAAGCTGCTACAGCATGGCTGCTAACTGTTGCTTGTTCACGCGGGACAGGGCCACAGCCGCTCTCTCCCTTCGTCTGACTGTATCGCTTCCTGTGTATAACTGGCCCTAGCTTTAACCGCCATAATTAATGTTCCCTAGCTTAATTATTTACAGGACACGTTGCTACGCGATAAAAAACCCCACGCGAGTCGAAGAGTCAGCGCAGTCTTTTACTAGTATAAGAGGTTCGACTTGGTGGCCTAGGAACGCGAAAGGAAAAAAAAGAATTGGCTGAGTGTCCGAAAAGATTTGCCCGCCGTCGAGCGTGAGTGAGTAGGAGGGATGAGCGAGGGCACGGCGGTGGGATGAATGTCGCGAATTCCCATGGCTTTGCATTTTCCCCACCCTTCATTCTGCTCTCTGATTCAGTTAGTCAGACAGCCCTTCCCCATGCTCCGTCTACTCTCGCGCGTGATGTTACGGCAGTCGTTGGCTAGCTGACTCCTCTCCCTTCTTTCTCGCTGATCTAGGTGAGTTTTACTGGTGTGAACTGACGTCAGCTATCCCTTCAAAACCAAGAAAGCCACTCCAGACACCATCATGGATGGCGACGGCGTCGACGATATGCTTAGGGCAGCAATGGCTGACCTCAGCGGTGAAGATATCGCATCCGACTCGTCGAACGGAAACCAAGCTGCATTGGCTGGAGCTCAGAGCTGTGCACCCGCAAAATCGACCGGCGATCTCTTCAATGAAGGCGCGGCTGACCTGAGCGAGGACTTTGCTGAGATTCAAGAAGAAGAGAGCCAGAGTGGCCGCAGCAAATCCCAAGCAGTCAACCCTCGTCCCCAGTAGCCCCCCCTTGCGGGTGCGACCGATTGTCACGCGTCTGGCGTGAATTCCTTGGTTGTTTGTGTCGCAAACGTTTCTGGTGCGACAGATTGTGGAGCCCTACCAGTTAACGAACCCCAGTCCCTTCTACGACAGCCCTCGCCCTCTATTCACCTGCGACTCCGTCCCTGGACAGCTGAGGCTGTTAATCACAGAAGCACTCGAATCAACGAAAACCAGCAAGAAAAACGAACCAGCCTTGAGGTTAGCCGTCAATCCAGCTAGGTTCTTAGCTGCTTTTGAGACTGTCACTCGACGAGCTGGCCAGACAGCGGAGGACGCTAGGCCGAAGCGATGCCCTCAGGTTATGGCCGTATTAGGTAACCATGATGATGATTGTGCCACTCCCCTCCCTCTGACGAAATCCCGCGCCTTAAAATTCCTGACAGGCAGCACCAGTTGGGGGCCAGCAAGGTAAGGCCCCGCGACGCTCAGCAGCGCCGACGATTATTTGCATTCGGTCACTGGGAGGCTACGGCGTGTGTGGAGTGGGTGCATTCTATCTGACGCAGATATGCACGATGTCAATTCTGTGGCCAACAGGCAGCGACGTGCTGGGTGGTTTATCCACGACCCGGCCCCTGGCATTTTGTTCGAGGAGATTTTGGGCCTCGCGGTGTTTGGTCTCCCTTCTGCGTCGGCATTGGCCATCGCTTTTCAGTTTGGTCTTCATCGTAATACCCTGCTGGCTATCAACCAACTTGGTGGCAAGTGCGAATCTGGCACGGCTTTGCGACGCGATTTAATTATCCGACGAAGAGGACGACGCAGCTGGGATTTGTAACCCAGCTGGCCCCTCCTCTGTGTTTGATGACTCCGGCAGCCAATGCCTCCCCTTCTCCGGCGATTTCACCTACAATGCACGCAGCAAGGTGCTCCTCTTGGACCTCAACAGGCACACTCTCAAGAGCAATGTCCAGAAAAGGACTTGCGTGAGGTGTGTCTGCGATGCCTCCTGCCCGGCCCTGCAGAGTCTGCGTGTTTACCACGCCGCGCCGTTTCTCCGAGACAAGAGCGAGTGGAAGCGCAATCATGTGGACAACCTCGAGCGTCGTTTTAGCTTGCGCAGGACGTATATGGCCCGAGTCGGTTGCCTCCAGCACCTCATGGGATGCGGGGTCTCGGATGCAAGGGCGGCGTCACGTCTGAGGTGGCAAAGGGAGCAGGTGGCAACTTATTATAATAGGGGCAACGACTACAAAGAATGCAGACGCAAGGGCTTCTGCTTCGTTCCTGCGTAGGGTCTGCTTCATTCATAAGCTGGCCGGCGCTTGGTTTCGCGTAGTCTCTTGCTTTGCTCTTTCAGATTTCTGAGAACGTCGCAAACTAGGTGACTACGTGGCGTGAAAATTTCGATCACGAACCACACACAACGAGCGCCACACTTATGAGGTGCCACGTGGTGCCCATAGTTGGGCCATGTCTTGCGGTTTTTTGCAACCACGGACGCCACGGGACCGGACGCAGAAACGAGCTCCAGGCCGACGGGGTTCCATGCCCATTGGAGAGGGTGAGTGTCGAGTGAGTCTATTGTATGCGCAAAGCTGTCGCAAAGTGACTCGACTTCCCGCCCAACACCTCTCAAAATGTCGAGGGATAGGCTGGGGCTCAACCTGGTAAGATGTGGGCACGCGCCTTACACTATGTTGCTACTCATCATCATCTTGCTACTAATTCTATTCCTTTTCATTTCCTTCCTTCCTTGTTTACATCCTCTGGCACGTGTTGTCTCATTCTACTTCTTCAACGAGACGCCATCTCCTAACTAGCAACTGGAAGGCGCAACTACCTACAATTCCACAGTCCACGCTTGCCTCGGCTTGCGCAACATTCCAACATGGCAAACCCTCCGGGCAGCAGCCCCGTAGTTCCCGCGGCCGAGTTCCATCTGCCTCTAGCAGACGCGATTCGCGATACTGAGATCCAGAACCGCCGCAACTCCGTTGCCTTCATTCCGCGCGTGCATCGTCTACCTCTACCGAATGCGAAGGACTTCAGGAAGATCAGCGACGTGATAAAGTGCAGGAATATTGAGACCCTTCGACATCTATTGTCAGGCCGACTGAATCACAATGCTGCCATGATCCTCTGACGTCTTGGCCTTCTTCTCTGGTGTCACTTCAGGCTGTGAGAGCCTAGGAGTTTGGTCGAGTGTCTACGATCTGAGGCAACAAAAGCGATCCCCTTGCATCAATGTCAGTGAAGTGGTCTACTCCAATCGTATCGTGCATCTTTTCCACGTGAATCGCCTGCGTTCGAATCCATGAGGATGAATCTCTTGCAAATACTTGAACCGCTACGAAATCCGTATGAAAGCAGATGCAACGATGAGACAGCTAGGCCAGAGCCTTGTGATGATGGTGCTCCATCTTTGCCATGATTTCACTACCAAACACGCAGTGCTAGGTAGTCCGAGTAAACTGACAAGGGCTCCCTTGGGGCAATAGCTTGAATAGCTTCGCGGCCAGCGTGTCGATAGAATCGCGTCCCAATAGTCTACCTAGAACTTGAAGCATCGACTTCTTTGCAAGTCGTAACTTTTAAGCTAGTGGCTAAGCTGTTGCGCTCATTTTGCTGAGGGCCTAGGTTCGAGTCCACACCTCACATTCACGCAAGTCGAAATCCATCATGCCGCCTAGTTTTTCCCAGCATCTAGTGCTAGCAACAAAATGGGCGCTGCCGTCAACGATTTCACAGCGCCAGCTTTAAGGCTGTTGGCCGTGCAACTGGGTGCTACAGCTACTGGCCAAAGAGATGAGCTTCTTGGTGCGATTCAAGCTGTGGGCATGGCGTATCAGCCTGGTAACAACGCGATGCAGATCCCTATGCCGAATGTTCAAGGCTGGGCAGCACTAATGGCTCTCAATCAAGACGGCACGAAGGCCGAAGTTCTGGCGCGGATTTGGGAACACCCACTGAACGCTCAACAGGATGGCGCTGGGCTTGGGGCGCCACCTCCACCAATTCAGGAACCACCGCAACCGCCACCCGCTGCTGGGGCTGGAGACCCTGCTCCCGAAGCAACTGCTTTGGCCAACCCGAAGGACGTCATGCCTATTCCGCTGGAGGAAATTCAGGATAGCAGCGCCTTTCAGAGGTGGCTGAAAGATGTTCGCCGCGTCGGGTTCTGTCAGGAAATTCTGGATCAACTTTTGCTCGGTGCGAGCCCCGATCTGAATCCGCGCGACAGCCAGCTTGTCCTTCTCCTACACCGGGTGGCCAAAGCATCCCTTGGCAAGGACCTCGGAAACCACGTCGAGGCTTCGATAACCGCGCGTCAGGTGGTGGACAATCTCCCCGGAGTTCTGAGTGAGCTTTTGCGTTTGTCGCTCTACTTCGCGCAAGCACAGGTCGAAAAAGAGATGACCGAACTACGAAATGCGCGCTGGCGCAAAGGTGACCTGCTCACCTTCGTTGGCGCGCTGAAGTCCATGGCGGCGAAATGTGGGAACGGACTCCCAGTAGGTCCTGTGCGGGAGCGCGTGATCCGTGATGTCGTGATCAAAAACGTATCGACTAAGGACCCAACAGTAGCGCAAATCGTTCGCGATTTCAAAGGCTACCCCGCTGGCGCCCCGGGTTACGGTGCAGAGGAGCGCGCGGGAAAGTGCTCGAGGATCATGCTCCTGGAGCACTCCAGCGAGCAACAGGCGCAAGTCTTCCCCGCTGAGTTGGAGGCGCCGGAGCAGAAGGAAGCCGCAGCCAACAGCGCGGAAACCAAGAGTGAGGACCGCAAAGCCCAATCTCTGCGTGACCGACTGAAGGCGACGCAAGAGCGGCTCCTGCTTGCCCGAGCCGGAGGCAAACGGGACCGACCGCCACCCTATGGCGGCAAAGGAAAAGGAGGAAAACACAACCACGCCAAGGGTGCGGGAAAGGAGGGGGGTCACGGAAACCTGACCTGGAGCGAGAAGCCCTGTCTTGTGTGCGCCAAATTCTATGGGCACGACGAAAGCAGAGCTTCCGCTTTCCGAAGCCACAACGCGTCTGAGTGCAAGTTCAAGCAACAGCATCAACCGCCAAAGCAGCCACCTCGAAAGGGTGACGGCAAGCAGAAGAAAAAGGGAAGTCGCAGCTGACTAAGCGGCTTAAAATCCACCCTAAAACTAGTCAAAAAGAGAAAAGAGAAGCTGCATAAGCAGCACAGAAAAAGTATTCATAGTAGTTTGCCGCTGGTCTCGTTGTTTGGAGCAAGTTCATCGTCAGAATCTAGCGCGTTTACGTTCTTCGTGTCGTCATCAGAGGCATCACCTTCCGAGCTAGATCCACCACAAGCTGCTGATACAGCAGAGAGCTTCGCTGCACTTTCTGCCAGGGAGAATCCATCTAGACCGAGTAGTTCAAAAAGCAGTAGCTCTTCTTCATCGTCCGACAGTAGTGGCGTGGTTCGACATTTTCAGAGAGCGAAAAGCTTGAGACAGAAAGTAGCTCTTCAATTCATCATCGACAGACAGTAGCGCGCCATCTTGTAGTAGGCCACCACAGTCAACGTCAAACAGTAGCGGTTCGCCGTCTTCTAGTAGTGTCCAACATCCGGCAACAACTAGTACGCCACCAGTTCCTAGTCCTACAGCTTCATCTTCTAGCCACAACCGCCACTCCGTCTTCGTGGGACAATTCGAAAACAGTAGTAGCAAAAACAACGAGTACTACAGCAAAGCTATAGATTCCGGGGCGAGCGCGCATATCGTTCGTGGTCGGTCTCTCTTCAAATTAATTTGAAGCCTCTGCCCGTCTTGAATCTGAGGCCTTAACTTTGGCGCATATTTCTCCCACTTTTCAGCTTTGAAAAAGTTCGCTTGTCCCTTTTTTTTCCCACGGGTCTCCCTCTCAGGTTTTTGATTTTTCTGACTTTTTTTCATATGCTCTTTTTCTCAAGTTTTTTGCTTTTCCCTATGTTGGTCCCTCTCTCAGGTTTTTGCTTTTTCTCTCTTTTTTTCTCATGCTCTTCTTTTCTAAGGTTTTCGCCTTTTCCTACTGCAAGCTCCTCCCCCAGGTTTTTGCTTTTTCTGTGTTTTTTCGCGTGCTTTTTCTGTGAACTTTTCCACTTTTCCCCCTGCAGGTCTCTCTCTCAGGCTTTTGCCTTCTCTATCTGTTCTTCTATGTCTTTTCTTGTCAGGTTTTCGCCTTTCGCTCAAGCAAGCCTTTCCCGGGTTTTTGCTTCTTCTGTCTGGCCACTTTGCCACTGCCTTCAAGGCTTTGCAGTGGCCCTCTAAGTATATAGCTAGCGCATAGCATCAGCGTCAAGTCATATGTATTGTAATGGAGAGCAATGTGGCGTGAGCGTATTGCTCTGTATGTGCTGTAGGTGTAGACGTAGACAAGACTGGCGCAGCAGTGTGGTGGAGTCATGTCAGGCGACGCCGAGTCTTTCTCGATTGCGCCGCGCGGGCCCGGGCCGGGCGCCGGCGCGTGCGGTGCTCTGGTCTGCTGTAGTCTAGTCATGCCAGGCCCAAGCCTGCCGCCTGTTTTGTTATGTTAAAGCTAAGCGAACGCAGCGCAGCGCTTGCCGCATAATCATCACCATGCGACGCCTTGCAAGGCAATGCATCTTACTGCACTCGGGTCCGCCTCCCCTCCCGTGCACTGCAGCAGCAGCTGCCTTGCCCAGCCCTGCTAAGCTATTCTATTCTAAAGCATTAGATTATGCTAAGTATTCTACTGCTTACGAAGCGACACGATGTGGATTCTAGATGGGGCGAGATCTATCCTAACCCTTAAACTAATACTAACGCTAATCTATTCTAATCTACCCAAAGCAAGCGGCTTCGCAATCGCAATAGAATAGCAAAGCAATGCCGCGCATCAACGCTGTCCAAACCTTCCCCACCTGCTCGCACTTGTGGCCGTACCTCACCAGGCTACCTATTAGAAACGAAAGGGAAGGCGAGGTCTAGCCTTTGGCCAAGTTAGCTTTGCTTAGAAGCTAGGGTAGGCCCTAGCCTATGCTTTAGAACGGTAAGGCTAAGGCAAGGCAAGACATGCCACGGGATGACTTGACATGACAAGACAGAGGAGAACAGTGCAGAAGACTGTCTCCGACTTCTGTTCTCTGTCTTCAAGACGCGACGCGGTCACGAGTCGAGATGGGACCAGATCAAAGCTATAGCATACTGGATAGGATTAGACTACGTTAAGACTCAGCTAATTTAGCTCGGTCTGGATTCCTTTCCGTATGTCAAGAAACTGCTGCGGAAACCGTTGCGCGACGTTTATGGTGAAGAAGGTCAAAACCAATCCAAACCAATGCCAGCCCAGGCCACAGCTCAGCAGCGCGCTTGAGGTGAGTAGACTGCACGAGGCCGAGGGCGCTTCGCAGACTAGACACTCAGCTGAACGAGCCGAGAGGAGAAGGGAAACAGACTGGCCCAGGGCAGGTGGCCCAGACCAGAGCAGACGAGAAAGGAAGTAAAAAGATAGGACAAGACTGGCCCGGACTAGAGTAGACAGCACTTAAACAAGATAAGAAGACACGAGAGTAGTGGAGAGGAGCTGAGTAGACTAGACTAGACAGTAGACGTAGAGACAGCAGGAGCCACGAGGCGAGCTGAGAAAAGCAGAGACGAGAGGAGAGGCTGAGGAGATGGGGAGAAGACTGAACACGAACAGCAGACACAGAAGAGAGGAGACCAGACGGGGGCAAGACCTGCACAGCACTGGAGGCGGGGGTGGACTGAGTGTGTGGATTGAAATGAGAACGGAAGGGCGGGGGGGGGGCTGACTAGCGTAGACATGAGACGGGGTGGGATGGGATAACTTGAGTAGAGTTGAGCTGAGACGATGGGGAGCTGGGTCCGGTTAGGTTTGGCTGCCTAGGGCAGGGCTACACTACACAGCGCCAGCGTGGTTTCGTTTAGGTTAGACGAGATGAGATCAGCCCTGCTCCAAACTGGTGCGATCTGGTGCGGTGCGCTCTAGATTTAGAACAGAACAGAACTGAACAGGAGTGAAGCCCAGCGGAGCGCGCTAGCCTAGGGGAGAGTAGGCTAGGCCAGACGTGCGATCCGATGGGGACGGGAAAAAGCTGGCAACAGGTTAGGATAGCAATAGACAAGAAAAGCGAAAACCTGAGCGAAAGGCTTGCAGGAAGAGAAAGCGAAAAGCTGACAAAGAGGAGCAGCATGCCTGCAAGGAGTGCCCAACTTTAAGGAGACCAGACAGAAGAAGCAAAAACCTGGGAGAAGCTTGCCTGAGCGAAAGGCGAAAACCTGACGAGAAAAGACATAGAAGAACAGACAGAAAAGGCAAAAGCCTGAGAGAGAGACCTGCTGCTGCAGGGGAAAAAGTGGAAAAGTTCACAGAAAAAGCATGCGAAAAAACACAGAAAAAGCAAAAACCTGGGGGAGGAGCTTGCAGTAAGAAAAGGCGAAAATCTTAGAAAAAAAGAGCATGAGAAAAAAAGAGAGAAAAAGCAAAAACCTGAGAGGGGGACCAACATAGGGAAAAGCAAAAAACTTGAGAAAGAGAGCATACGAAAAAAAGACAGAAAAATCAAAAACTTGAGAGGGAGACCTGTGGGAAAAAAAAGCGAAAAGCGAAACTTTTCAAAGCTGAAAAGTGGGAGAAATATGCGCCAAAGTTAAGGCCTCAGATTCAAGATGGGCAGAGGCTTCAAAATCAATTGACAAAAATAAAATCGCCAGGATTCGCGGCGTGGCAGGCACTGACGCTGGTCGTTTGGGTCGACTGAAGGACAACGTCTTGGGCTGCAACATGCAAGCAATCTGGTTCCCCAAGCTGCCAGCTCAGGCCCTAATCAGCGTCAACAGGCTGAAGGATGACGCATGGTCGACTGCGTTTTCTCCGCACGGAGATTCGGCAACAAACTTGATCACAGGAGCGCTTGTCAGCTTAGGAGCGACCGCGAAAGGGCTCCCTAGCATGCCGAGTCTTGAGCTACGGCAAGGCGATCCCCGTCTTGGTTTCTACATCTACTGCTCTCCGATGCGTGATCAGGAGTTCGGTGGTGTCGGTCTTGATGAAGTTTTTGAAGCACTTCCTCCTGCTACGAAAAGCGCAGCTGTGCGTGCTGGAAGAAGGAGGCGAGGCCCTCGTGATAATCAGAAGTCTGCTCGTGGTAAACTTCTGCAGCGCTGGAGGATGGTTCATATCCACGACAAGGGCGAGAGAGTGACCTGCCTGGACTGTATGCAGGCGAAATTCAGAGGGATGGGAGCTGATTCAGCTAGCTCTTCTGCGCAGCAAGATAATCTGTCCCTCGTGCTGTTCTCGACTGACTTCTTCATCGGTCCAGTAAAGCCCACAACCTATCGTGGAAGCACGGTCGTCGTGCTGTTTGTCTGCAACTCCTCACAGTATATTGTCGGCCGCTCCCTCCCTGCAAAATCATTCGCCCCGATGGCAGTAGCAAGCTTTGTCAGGGAGATTCGGAGAAAAGTCGGCGCCAATATACTGTCCGGGGAAACAGCAACACAGATGATTTCAGTGGGTCTTAGAAGCGACAACGCGGCCGCGCTAAACTCGGCCGACATGGTTTCAGTCTGTGAGCGATACAACATAGCGCACTCGTTCAGCATCCCCCATATGCCGTGGACTAACAGTCACGCTGAACGCGCAGTGCAGAGTCTGAAAAACGCACTGAGATCTGTGATGCTACATGTGGATCCTCACCTATGGGACTATGGCCTTCGAGCTGTAGTTCATGCGTGGAACCTCATGCCAAGAGTAAACAAAGAGACGGGCATCGCGCGCGCACCGCTAGAGACCCTCAGCAGCAAGGTCCAAAACCCGACGAACAAGGTCAACGTCGAGAACAAAAAGGAGCACCTTCGTCGGTTTGGTTGTTTAGCTATATTTCGGCCTGGCAGGACGGAGTTAGCAAAACAGGACGAGAAGAGCTCAGCTCTCTCTCCGAGGGCACTCAGAGGTGTTAATCTTGGTTGGAGCGACGAGAACTCCTGCTGGTTGATAGGTTGTCTTCCCAATCCTACTTCAGAAAGATTTGCTGTGTATCAGTGCAGCAGCGTCGTGCTCTTGGAAGAGATACTGGCGGCAAATGTGAAACAGTTGCGCAGTAACAGCACTGCGGCTCTAGACGAGCAGATACTAGGGAGGCTGAGGGCATCGATCGCTCCTGCTTCTGCTGAAGCTTCCGCTGGGGTAGTTCTAAAAACTGCCGTAGGGGAGTCGCTGAAGCAAGACCAAGTGGGATCTTTGTCGGTAGGCCGCGCGTCAAACAAGATGCTTGAGCACATCGATGCTCATCAGGCTCCTGCTCCCACCGCGGACAGCGAGTCAAAACCGCACGTCGATGCGTCTGGAGCCGAGCTTCCACCCCAAAACCGAGTGGACAGCACGCCGGCACTCCAGTATGGACCTCTTTTCCGCCCTGCCAGCGAGGTGAAGAGAGGTCGACCTTTAGGCGCAAAAGACAAGCATCCGCGAGTCCGTCGCACGAAGGAGCAGATCCTTGCTCAGCATCAGCAGCAGTCTAGTTTTTACGAAGCGATGTGCAGTCACCTTGAGGAAGAGGACGGCGGGGAACTTATCACCGGTGGAATTTTTCTGGCCAAAGATCAAGATGGGCACAACGTCCCACCTGGTGGCGCTACAACTCCTGGCAAAGCCTTCAAAAACGAAAATCCATACCGCCCTCGTTGGATCGAGGCCACCAAGGTTGAGACAGCAAGACTGGAATCTTATCGGTGTTGGCGCAAGCTAGTTCCTTCTGAGTGCTCCGACTTCTACGCCGGAAGATTGAAGTGCGCCCCGACTGCACTCCCGTCGACGAGAAAGCGCTGCGGGCGCTACGAAGCAAGACTAGTGGTTCTTGGAAACCGTTGGCAGGTTGAAGCCAGCTCAGACGTCTCGCTTTACGCAAGCGTGGCGTCGCATCTCGGTAACCGGGTAGCGCTGATTTCTGGTGCAAAAAGGAAATGGTCGATGAAGGCCTTTGACATCGGTAATGTCTTCACTCGGGCAAGTATTCAGCATCATCGAGTGGCAGTATCGATCCTCGAACAGTTCAGGGATGGCGAAGGAGATGATGGTCGACGTCTTCTCCTAAAAGCCTTATATGGCCTTCCGATTTCACCCAAGCTGTGGGGTGATCAAATCGCCAAAGACCTTAGAAGCCTTCGCTGGTCAGAAGCAGTCGCTGAACCTGGTCTGTGGCGCAAGGTTGATGCTGATGGCGAGCTAGTCGCAATTTTGGCCATCTATGTTGGCGACTGCGTGGCGATTGCGAAAACAGATAAGCTAGTGGACCAGCTGACTTCTCAGGTGCACCAGCTTCACCTTGTCACGATGATCACCATGGAAAAAGCACCGGAAGAAACGGATCTGCCCGACGCTGTGAGATTCGACTTGCTTGGTGCAGATTGCATTTACTCAAAACAGCAGGGAGTACTGCGCATCAAGGTGCCAACTTACGCTGAGAAAGTCCTCAAGAAATTTGACATGCATCAGAAAGACCTCAAAACGCTTCCTACGCCGGACTTCGAGGAGGGTCCGGCGTACGCTGAAGATGCCACTCCCTCGACCTTCCCGCTCAGGGCATTGGTCGGGGCGCTGCAGTGGTTGACCGTGACAGCGCGCCCTGATCTCGCTGCGGCTGTGAACAAGCTCGCAAGAGCCACTGCCAACAAGGTAAGCAAGGCGATGGAATCTGCTGGGCGCAAAGTACTTCGGTATCTGGCTGGTGCGAAAGATGTTGGCGCTGAGTACTCGCCCCAGGCAGAGCGCAACTTCTATCAAAAAATTAGCTGAACTAGAGAGTCACCCTGATAACAGCAAGTGCGATCGAAAGTCATTCAGTCACCCTGCTGCGACGTATGGCGACGCATCGTTTGCTTCTACTTATTGCAAAGCTTAACTACCACAAAGAGACTTGCGCCCCTACCCGGCTGATTTCTTGAAAAGTGAATTTACAAAAAAGCTTATTTTTTGACTTTGGAAATGCAACTCGGGAAGAGAGAGAAAATCGCGCCACAGGCTTTCTGCTGTCGCAAGTAATAAACGGAAACGCAAACGCGTGAGACCTACCAAATTTCCTGCGGCTACTTGCGTGCTGTTGTATTTCTCGGATAGATTGACAGACTAGGGAAAGAGTCGGAGCCAGCCAGCCGGCTTTGTTTGTTTCTTAGACATATCCGACGATACTCGACGCAGGCTGCATCCATGCACCCACTGAGTACCGCGGTCGCTACCAAGTTGCATACTTACATAGCTTGCTTGCTACCAAGCAAAACAAAGCAAGGGGCGCCGGTCTTTTGTTTCGTGCGTTCCTTCGTTCTGTTTGCTATGTCCTAGCCAGCTTGCAGCGGGCCACGCTTTTCGCGTCTGTTTGAAATTTCATAACTAGGCGAAACCAATGGCCAACAATGCGACACGGGTCTACGCGATCGGGGGGAGGGCCAGAGAGGTTGCCAGCCTTCTTTTCTTCGCGTTGAATTGTTTGAGTTAATAAATACACTCATAGGGAGGAAGCTAGTTTGTTCATTGTAAGAAAGTAGCTACGTATTTATTAATTAGTTAGAAAGGGTTCGGGCTCGCACGTGAGTCAGTCGGCCCACTGTGTAGACGACGCAGCGACCCCAACGGAAGGGCGTTCGGATGCGAGATCGGTAGGCGTGCGCCTACGTATTTTATGGATTGCTGTTGATGGAGGTCACGCAGAGGCGTGGAGAATGCTTGTCCCAGTAAGTGGCGTGCCGTGTTGCTCTCGGGCTCCTGCGTCGAAACAGTTGCCAGGAGTGGAAGCCAGGTAGTGGGCCTCGTGGTTCACTACCATCTGCACGGTGCGACCCATCAAACCAAGGAGACAGCTAGATCCATCGTCGCTCGACAACAAAAAAAGCAGCTGCTGCGGCTGAGTGATGCATAAGCGAAGCGCCATCCTGATGCTAAGTAACAAACTTCATCACTTGACTGTTATGGTTACGGATGAGGCAGGTGAAGCTCCAAGGTCCTCAAGCATAAAACTAAACAAAGTCAGTGCTTATGTATCTGCAGTCCCGCGAACTAGACAAGAAGAGCCAGCAGTCTAGCTATTATTTCGTAGCCCATTTATATTACCTTGCCTTGTTTTTGTTATCAGTATTGATCAGCTCCCATTGGTTTTCTTATGTTGGTTGTAGCTAGGTCACCTCGGCGTTCCTCCTGCGACCATTTTAGTGCTTGACTGAAGTCACTGAAATACCATCGAGGATGGATCGATCGCGGTGCTTAGGTTTTGCGACACTCACATACTCACTCGCTGTTTTTCTGGAGCGAAGTGAACCGAGTACGTAGCGTCTCTCTGGAGGCAGATCTACACTCATCATGATCGTGCCCGCTTAATATTTAATATATTACTAACTTAGTCTGTGGCCCCATCGTGCGCACCATTTGACTCGAGAAGTTGTTTTATTGACAAGGAAGTCTGCACAATTTGAGTTATGTACTTTTTCCTCTAGCGAGTCGGTCGGATCGATTCGAATCCAAACGATACGCGCTGGAGCAGGACGCAGCGCGCCTATTCTAATTCGATTGATGCTCTCAGGACCCTTTCGACATAAGGAGGTCCCTTACCGTGGGGACCGGATGGCTTGGATCCCGCGATACAGCAACAAATTCACAACTGAAGACTCAGTGAGTCTGGAACACACGGCGAGCGAAGCAAGCAGCAGATCCCTCTAGGAAAAGAGAGACGAACTCTCTTTCGTCGATCATGAGCTTCTTGAAAGAAGCCATATTTTATAGATCGTATAAATTTCATACTCGTTTTTCCATCTTCGTGCTCGGTTTTTGTTGATCATGCGCACAGCTGAAAACTGTTCTTCCTTCTTGTCGTCGATGGTCTTACTTCCGTTTCTTTGCTAGCTAGTGCGTGACGTCATTGGATGAGTAATTGAACTCAATCAATGCGTCATCGATCAAGAAAGAGCAATTATTTTATCTTGCTGTCGGGGAGTCAATGGGTCCAAGTATGTAAGCTACCTAGTGTGTGAGTCGACTACTTTTTTTGGTATCTGCAGCAGTATGGGGTATATCAAAAGCATTCTGAGCCTGTTGAAGGAAGTTGATGCCTTTGCTTACGTTCTAATCTAAGCGAAGGTCTGGAATTTCTTTCATAGCATGCACAACGTATCACATCACCGCTAAGCCTATGCTTGCTTCATTCAAGAAGGAACTTCACTGAAATCGAAGGGCGCTGCGAATGACGTGCGTGCTTATTGTTTGTTCATGTCTGTTCCTCTTGGGGGGCCAGTGTCTACGTTGTCGCTTACTATCAGAATTCAACTGAGCGCTTCGTCCTTGCAGAGTCAAAGTATCTAGTCTTTTCCTACTTTCTGACGCTTCTGCTTTAGGAAGCGGATGTCGGTACCTATAGGCCTGTTGCTAGTAAGACACTCCTCGTGAAGAACTTACTCAATCGGTACACACTAGACGGCCAAGAAATCGAAGATAGAACGTTGCCTCGTTTCGAGAGTATTTGCCTATGAGTGTATCGCTAAACCTCGTCCGTCGACCTTCATTGATTTAAAATCATTTTTTTCAGAGAGACACTGACTGGAGTTCAAGAGTGAGAGGGGATGCTTTTTTTATAAGAGTGAGAGCAACTAACCCAAGTGAGTGCCTTAGTTGGCCGATGAAATTCTTCGACCGTCGTAAACTGACAAGTTAGGCGCAATGCATTTCGCAGGGACCTTGTGCTATATATTATATGTGGATGAGGGGAGACAGAGAAGATGAAAGGAGAGACTTATGAGGAGAGACGAAATCGAAGTGCGTGCCTATAAATGTGCCCTATATTTAATCGAACTCAAATGGGGCTAAGAAGCATGCTTTTCTACGAGTCAGGAAATGTTAGTGCTACGAACGGCTATTACTGAAGGAATGCCTTGACTGAGAGCCTTGATAGGTAGAAGAAGCGCATCCATCTGCTTCCTGTCCGTCAGTCTTCAGTTTGTGACATATATAACGCACGGCCATGCTACTCTATTTATTCAGCGTTCAAATTCCAATACGTCGGGGGATCCAGCGGAGAGCAGGAAGACTCAGCGGGACATACACAGCCTGACTGGGACTGCGTATGCGAGCCATTCTATTAAGGAGAACCGCCTAAGGAGGTTAGGGCCTGACTTTGTTTTATGACAGAGCGACACGATTACCCCTCTGCTCACGCTCACCTCCTAGCATGTCAAAGTAGACAGACTGATGGGCCAAGCTCCACATGATGCGGAGCTAGCATACTAGCTCGCACATAGATCAACTTGCTATACTGATCACTGAGAACCTTCGGCCTAGGAGGTGAAGTGAAGGGGTGAGTATATCCATGCTCATAAAAGGGATGGGTTGGGAATAGATTCTGCCGATGGATCGATGCGTCTGGCATCGGTGTGGATACATAAGCATGCAGTGGAGCATGCAAAACTAGCACAAGAGGAAGCAGGCTACAGATCTTTTAAGTTCTATTCTTTGCGAGTAAGATAACTCCATTGATTTATTTGCCGATAGGTCGGGCGTCTCTTGAATCTATCAATCTATCAAATCAAAGTACTAGCGGCTATGCCTCTACCTTGGAGCTATAGTTACACACTGGTAGATCGAAAGACAGAGGGAGCGCACCTAGTTAAAGGCTTTTCTATTTATAGATTGCTGTTCATCGTGTCTCTGTTGCTACAATCGATCTCACCGCGACACCGTCAACAATTCGAATGAATTTAATTGAGTCAGGTAATTTACCGTAAAGGTAATGTTACGAGTGGAATCAAACAATTTGAGAACTCAGCTCAGTTTTCCCTATGATTGATTCTAGGTAAGTTGGAGCGCTTTTCCTACTCATGAAAGGACAGGCTTCTCTATGATTCATTGATTCACCCCGCCGTCTATGCTTCCGCGTGGCCCTGCAACCCCCTTCCTTCTAAGAGAGACAAGAGCATGAGACGACCGGCCCCGTATGCAGAAAGCACATGCTTCATCCTTATTGGCGGTCCGCCATGTTATAGAAAAACAGTACTAATTAATGCACAGAAGATTGGAGTAGCTCACTTGGGTAGATATTTATTTCCACAGCTCCCACCTTCTTTATATATAGCACACTTTTATTAACAAATTTAAGCCAGGAGTAGCTTACTGAAAATGACGTCTGTCCGTGCCTTTGATTCATACGTTGGCTCATATTTTTAAAATCACTTATCTCGAAAGAGTCAGGCACATTGTACAGCATCTAGTTCACAAAACAAACGAAGTCGGCTGTATGCGACGTCATTGCGTCTTCAATCACGTCGATACACAATAGCGGGAGACTCAGATGCAGCACGCTCTCACTCTACCTAGGAATGTCATGTGCATGAATGAGACGTGAAATCTACAGAGTGAGATCGCATGGCCAGCATTACATACTAGTCCTCCTTAGTTGAGTATTCTTGTTTTCGGTAAGTTTGTTACCGCTGTCACTTCACTAAAAAACTGAGCGAAACCCTTCACCCCCGACGACTCCATGAGATCAGCATGCGAAAGCAACAAGAGACTTTTCTCACGAATGCTATCCTACTGAACAATAACGATCTTTACACAATATGCTCAACATTGGAGAAAGATTGAGTAGCAAGCTGGGCCGTGGAAAGAGTAATCGATCCTGCTTTCTTATACAAAGAAACGCTTTTTATTAATACTATCCCTGAGGAACGGCGTCAGTCGCGCTATCTACCTATCTATGAACCTCTAGTGATGTTCCTCCATTCTAAACTACACTATCTTCTTCCACCACCAATTACCACATCTTCGCTGCTGCTTTGCTGCTGATGGGTCCCACCTTCTTGCGTGCACCCTGCGTAGAGTTCGACTTCTTCTTCGCTTGAGCAGTTTTTTTCGTGGCAGTCTTCTTATTCATTTTGTTCATTTTCCGAGGGCGACCGCGCTTTGTGGGTTTCTCCTCGGATCTCTCCTCCTCATCTTCCTCTGCATCTTCTTCTTCGTCTTCCTGTGCGTCTTCGTCCTCTTCCAAGGAAGAGCCCGCTGGATTTCCGCTCACCAGAGATTCACCGGCTGCGCCTTCTTCTTCTTGCACCCCGAATTCTGCTGCAGTACCCTTCTGTTTTTGCACATCAGTGTCTCCTTGTTGATCTGCCTGCAGATTTTGATGTTGTTGATTTGCCTGCGCATTCTTACCGGCGGACGCAGGGATAGAAGTCGGCGGCTGTTGAAGTTGTTGTTGATTACCCTCCGGATTTTCACCTCCGGTTGCCGGCTGAACCAGAAGAGTCGGCTGTTGTTCATTTTGTTGCTGACCTCCTTCCTCGGGATTTTGACCTCCGGGTGCCGGCGGAATGATGGGAATCGGCTGCTGTTGATGTTGTTGCTGCTGTCCCTCGACGTCGCTTTGGTTGAAGTTGAAGTCTTCGAGTGACGTCGGGCCACCATGTTGAGCCTCCTTATCTATGCCTGCTTCCTCGCTTCCTTCCTGGATCGTGTACAAGTCTCCCACCTCTGGATTGGGTAATCCCGACGCGCGGTCGTCATCGAAATCATGAGAGAAAAAAAGATACTCAGTAACGAAAGCGAAGGTCTGCCGTCTATCCCATATGTAATAGAACTAGGCTCACGCGTTCACTAAGTGACTACGCAAGTCTGCGTAGCGAGAACGCGCTCGCATGGACACGCTGAGCAGAGGAATCATTTTTGTAGAAAAGGGCTTTGCTTGCTACGGTCAACACCAGGGCGCGGAGCCTTGGATCAGCTAGGTACTGACTCTAGGACCCGAAGGCGTGTCCGCCGTGATCATCACTGATGCGGAGGCAATGCTACCTAAATCAACAGGGCGACGAATCTACTCTAATCGAAAAGTCTTCTCATAGGTTTAGTGTGCTCGTGTCTAAGCCTACCTAGCGGCACACGCTTTCACATTGATCCATGGCGGGAACTTATACAAGACCATAACGCTTCCTGATCTTTGCGTCCGGAGACGGGACAGCGCCTTCCTCCTGCTGTGGCTTATTGTTCTCTCCTACCCCTCCTGCCTTCTCTGCTCTGTCTCTGCTTTGCTGCCAATAGCAGCGCTGTGCGGCGCTTGAAAGCCTCTTGAAAATGGTCATAACATTCTTGACTGTACAGGAAAGAGTCTTCCAAAAGTTTAGAGCTTGCGTCTAGTATCTATTGCCCTCAGATGTGTAAAGCTAATACTTTGTGAATAGTTCTAGGAGGAACGCTCCCAAGAGGTACCCACTGATTCACTTTGTCTTTGCTCGTCGAGTTTGGCTGATACATATCTGGGCTGACTATCATCATGTTGGGTATGTGAAGTATATAGACTTAAATAACTGGCGCATGATTGACGGCTACGGATACTATCGAACGCCAGGCCGTGGGGACACGTAAGGCATCAATGAGCAGAAGGCCGTGAGGCTGGGAGTAGCTAGCACGAAAATAAAGTAAGGACGAGGACCCAGGACGAGGACTTAGCATTTCGTCATAAGTTTGGGCAGACCGTGCAGCTGCAGCATCTTAGGACATTCCAATCGACACCTACATGGAATCAACGACGCACTTGTTTCTTTGAAAAAAGTCACGCTTGAAAAGCATTTCCTTGCGTCGATTGGTTTTCCCTTAGTCGTCTTTTTGTCCCCCGCGATGAGCATGCGGAAGGAATTAGAGGGATGAGCGCAACTGCCTGCGGATTTGAGAGTCTTTGCAGTATAACAAAAAGGGGAAGCCTGCGGCCCAGTCTGCTGGTCAGTACGTTACTGGGCCCTATTTAAGCTACTTCTTCAGACAATGTCCCATGCAGCCCGCGTTTGTACGTAGCTAGCATACCTTCGCGAATTAAAAAGACTTGCTTACAGGGGCGACCCCCCTATAGATCCTTATCCACTAGACTACAATCATAAACTGATCCTCTTCCACGTGCGCACGCCAGTGCAGCCGTTGAAGATAATTGCCAAACATCTTCTCGAAGAAGATTTTAGAGAAAATAACTTGAGGGGAGAGAGAGGAGACTCAGACTCGATCAGAGGACTAGGTAGAGCAGAAGTTTTTTCTCTGTGCTCCACCTTCACGAAGAGAAACGAGCCATACCGCGAAGAAAAAGAAAACTACCCCTAGGAGCCCAATTTATTTCACAACGATTCCAATAATTTCACCACTGAAGACGATTCAACTTCAAACCTCGGCTGTCAAATAGTGACAAACTATCACATAACTTGGCTTGCGCAAGAATCCGCTTGAATGGGAGGCACATCAAACCACTCGTGGTCGCGAGTTAGAGCCCACTGACATGCGTTAAATTCAACGACCGTAAAAAAGTTGACTCATCTATCGTCTACGTAAAATATCCGCGCAGGCGTAGTCTGTGTTAGTTTCATGAGCACCCAAATGAGTAAAATGAGTCTGCGTCTTCTACTAGTAAAAAAACCTCTCGGATTTTTATTCAAGCAGCAAAGATATAAACACTGATCCAACTCCGACAACATATAATGAATATATGTTGTCGGAGTTGGATAAAAAGTAATAGACCAAAATAAGGAGACCTATCGATCACTACAATTTCTACACTCATAAGAAGCCGTCACTCTCCGGTATGCCCCGCTGGACGGCCCATTCTCGGAACCAGATTAGAGCGAACCCACGTGCTGCTACAAAGTAAGAAAACTTTGTTGAGGAGAAGGGTTCACAAATACAATTGGATAATGAATCAGGACTGCAACAGAATGGAGATCGTTCAAGCTGATGCACTTGCTTCTAGTCCCTGTCTTTGCGTTTCCTAGTAGTCTCTCTACAGCAACTTCAACAGTTGGGATGAGCATGAGTGTCCGTCATGTAGGACATTCAGTTGTCGTGTTTGGTAGACATAAAAACAGCTCACTGCGCCACTGCGATGCAAACCGTTGACTTCTTAGAACTGCCCGCCGCGAGTCCGTCTCTGTGTCTCTCAGCATTCTCTACAGTTTGGGTATCTATTAAACCCATACGATCAAAAAGAAGAGTGCTGTCGTGCAAAGAGTGGACTTACTGCTTGCTTAAGAGATCTTTTCTTTCTTTGAAGGTACCCACCGCGATGCTCTGCGCAACTTCGGCAGAGGATTAGACGATAAAAGTGGCACACGGGGGGGGAGTCAGTTGTCGAGTCAAACTCATGAGATGTTTACTAGTCAGATTCTTCCTTCTTGAAGCGATCTAGTAGGTTTCTACTCAGGTTCATCTGCAATACATAGAATAGTAGACTAATATACTAACTTGCGTCACTTACTTTATTGAGATCGACTAAGTAAGACCATAGCGTCGGCCCATGGCTTGCGTCATCCACTCGGAAAATTCCACGCCAGGACTCCGGTTCGTTGCTAGTTGTACATCTTTGATATTAGAGTAAGGGATAGGACATCGTCAGAAAGAGCGGCCGGCTGCGATTCCTTGTTGTTTGCAGGTGAATCATTTGCAGCAGCGTTGATAGTGATACGGAGTAGCGCCAAGGGATATACTTACTGACTCCATTACGCTCATCCAATTCATTTGCTTGCACGTTTTTCAAGGGCGAGTCTGCTTTTTTATACCTAAGAAAGTGCCTCGTCTGATAAGAAGTGAGGATATATAAGCTGCAATCTATCATCTACAACATAACTGGACAAGTCGGAAATTGAATCGGGTCGCACAGGAACAGCCTGAAGTCGGCAACGTGAACCACTTCCCGCTGGCTAGTCGCACATTAGAACGAAAGAGAGAAAGCGACGGATAGTGCTGGGGCTTTCTCTTGGACTACGATAAGAGGGAATCAGGAGGCTATACAGGCAGCACCTCGCCAATCAGGATCAAATATGGTAGCATTCTTCATTCGTGCGCCGAAGAGGATCTTGATTCAATGCATGACACACAGAATTGCTGAGAAAAGGCGCTCATGACTGAATCAAGAAAGACGGACTCACTGTGCTCGTAAGTGTGTCGCCAAGAGGTGAGCTGGAGCCAGTCGCTTGTCATCCATGAAAAATTAGAAGAAGCAAGCGCGCTTCTGTCTCCAGCAATCTTGGAGCTACCTTTTGTGGATTGAACGACTGTAGCCGTCGACAGGCGTCTCAATATGTCACAGCATCCCCAAAAGTAAACTAGCCATGTGCGATTTCTAGCATGTTGTGCATTCTACGGACTAGGTCCACCATCTTGCCATAGGGAATTCGCAGATGTGCGCGCTGACCCACTCAGCGTTAGGATGATCCGGGTGCCAGATGCGACTCCCATCCGATGTAGTGAGTGTTTCCAGTGATTCAGGAAGCACTTGGGAAAAGGGAAGACTGAATCTCGCCGTGCTAGATTCACACTCAAAGAAGGCACTCACGCTCCCACAAAAAGAAAAAGTGACTTCTATGGTAATGAGTAGCTCACTGGGAATTACTTAAGAACGCTGGTAGGCGTAGGGATAAGCAAATAGAAAGGTCTTCACCTTTTTGGTTTTGGTCTCTGAATCACTGGCGCGCGCCATTAGGTTTGCAGACGTACGAAGTGGAAGCCTCGTTTACCCCCGAGGATGTGCACGGGTTGAAGAAAGCCCCACCTACAAGAGGGGTTGCGGCGGAAGCAGCTGGTACAGCAGGGGCTGCAACAGAAGCAGCTGCTGCAGCAGGGGCTGCAACAGAAGAGGCTGCTGAATCCAGGGTTTGCACAGGAGGATGTAAAGCAAGGACATCCACATCTCTTCCGTTTAGCTCTGCGATGAGTATTAGATCTCTAGCTAGAGCATCTCCTTGAGGAATCCCTACTACCAACGCCATGCCTCACTCTCGCTCCACATGTATTAAATGGCGCATATAGGGTTGAGGGATTCCTGTAGAGATGGAAAGCTTAAAGATACATGTCGGTGATTCGTGCTGGTGCGGGGCCTCGCGTCACGTTTGCCCTGCGCCCAGGTTGCGGGAGCGGAAGTTAGAACTTGCTTTAATAGACAGCTAATACCGACATACCGAATCGGGTAGATTTAAATACATAATGAAGAAGAGCAGAACTATGCATTCTACATGACAGCTCTTAGATACGTAAGGCGCATAAAATTAGCACATAAAATAAATAATATCTAAAACATGTAAAAGTAACTAGAAGACTTCAATTTACACCACTAGATGGGTACCCGCGCCCAGTGCTAATCTTGATTATGGGGAAGCTTTGTATGGACAGGAGTTGACTTTGCCTCGCTCCTTGCTCGTTCAATGTAGAATAAAAGGATAGAGATAAAGTATAGCAAAAACAAGAAGTGAGGTTAGCCTTCGGGGCGTTACTCAACACAGATCGCTTACTTAGGCAATACTAGACATAAGGCGGGCGCCGCAGCCGTGGGCTGAGTAGAACCCGTACCCGAGGCGCTTGCAGTAAATCGCGCGGTTGCGGCAGAAGTGCTAGCACCACGATCACTGACACTCGTCTCGTGATCCGATGTAATGGAAGCACCAGCGTCGCATTAGAGATGGATAAGACTAAGAGGATGAGGAATAGTCGTTAGTCAGTAAGTGTCAAGATGGTTACATAAGTAGAAACATTGACTAGCTACCACACAACAGCGATGGGCAAACCCATCGCCCATGCAGGAGCTTGATGCTGTTGTATGGTAGCTAGGCAGCTAGGAGAGAGGACGCATATTTGTGATACGTATGTAACTACAAGGTTCGCCAGGCATAACCGGTATTGTTGCTCATCGCTCGGCTCCTCTTCTTCGGTAGAACCATCCTTGCCGAGCTGGCTTCCGGTAAGATAGTAGACGGCCTGCGGTTAGAGTGTCGCTGATGATAGTTAGTATAGTCAGAGTGAAAAATCGCCATGCCAGGCACTCCTTACCTCTGATTATGAACGATCGCCAGAATTTAGCTCCAGTGAGAGAGAGCCACTATTATACCAAAGCAGAGACCTAATAAGCGTCAGCCTTTCATCATCACGAAAAACCTGAGCAGGACTGATATGCGTGGACTTTTGGTCGTCCTTACAGGATGAGAAAGCCTGAAAGGAAGTACGACGGTGGCCTTAACTTCGTCTTGCTTGTCTTCTTCTTCTTCTTCGTCACCATTTTCCAGGGGATTGAAAAAATCGCCGATCAGTGCTTCCTTCTCGTTTTTCTTCTTCAGCTTTTTTTGGGCTCCGGCACCAACCTAGACAGAGAAGAGGGCAGCTGATGAGTACGTCATGAAAGTAAGTAATTCGTAGATGTTTCATTCATGAAAATATTTATTAGGTGAAGGAGGTTGCTCGTTAGGTCAGTCTGTGTAGCACAGCCACAAGTAGGAACCTTTTGCGCTTTTTGCGTCTGCTTACTTTTCTCCAATTTTTAGAGTGTGAAACTAGAGTCACATCCGTAGACTTCGAACCCATGATCCTGAGACCTTCTCCCAGAGTGAGAAGCGCAACAAAGTCTGTCAGGGTATGAGCATGATTGATCGTCAAAATGGATGCCACTGCAGTAGCCATAATTTTTCCAACGCAGCCAAAGCCTGACCGTCTCCAAAATTAGCGTGGGCTCGGGAAAAATTTCGGGAGACCATGCTATCTATATAGCAAAAAAAAAAAAAGCTTCGCTGGATTACATACAAGGATATGGAAGTAGGCCTTTTTCTCTTACTTTGGAGACAATCAGTCCGAAATAAATACTAGACTGACAGAGAGGAAGAGTGACGTGCTACGTGAATTGAGGCAAGTAGAAGCGTGACGCTGTAGCGCGTCTGCTCGATATAGGTAGGAGGCGACGCATCTAGGTAGTATATACTACCACAGGGTCACTAAACCACTCTCCCGAGCGGCGTCGCTTGGAATTGTGCAACGAACTGTCATACTGTAATAGGGGTAGGAGAGAATTGGGCCAAATAGCTTCATCCACATCACTTAGTCGGCCTCAATTGACTAGGTGAAGCAAAAGAGTAGCAATATAACTGAACTATAAAAATTATGCACCCAGCAGCATAGCACTAACCTCTTGGGCCCCGTCTTGCTCCTCCACCTGCTTCTTATGGGACTTCCACTTCTCATCCAGGTCTTCAGTCTTTGCGTCGACCTTCCGCAATTCCTGCATTAGAAGACGCACTACGAGGGGATGAGAGCGATAGTAAGAATTTCAGAAGGACTCCTTCGGAAATTGTGCTTCGATTGGCTTATCTGTGCCTGTACCACTCAGCGGCAAATGAAAGAATTTGGGACTATCAATGAAAAACGTTTTGAAGATAATCAATGATACTAAGTCCATAACTCGTCAGTCAGGAGCGGCGGCCTCCCCTCTGCGACCCACGGTTTGGGTAATTAGAAAGAGATAATGTCTTGCGTCGGCTCTAAGTAAATGCGCGCGGCTCGTAGAACAATCTACGTTGGGGAAAATTGACAGAAATTGAGAGGGATGGGGAGCAGTGATATATAGCGCGCGTTTTCGTTTTTTTTTGAAAATAGGTTGTAGACTGCAAATATGGCACGCGATGGCCCTGCCCCAAGCGTGTCTGAATGTTGAAAGGTAATCAAGTAGGAAGTGTAGCATGTACATCCAAGCCATAAATTGCTAGCCACTGTGTGGTCGCGCGATTGAATAAACTCGCGTCGTCTGTGTGATTTGTTTGGGGTCGGGGTAAGAAGACTAAGGATGGGGAAGCCAAAGTAGACGACCGAGCGTCTCCTTATGCAAGTCCTTGCCTATCCCTACTAGATGGGTGCTGTCAGAGGTAACAAGAAAGGTTTTAGAGAATGAACCAACAGCAACACGTAGAGCCTACCTATGTATGGGAACATGGTCAACATTCTTCGCACCACAATCATACTAGCAGGATGGTGACTTCTCTTCCTGATACACAAGAGGAGTTAGAAACTGCATACACAAAGGGAGGACTGGCCATGTAAAGGACTTGCTTGCTTTTAGATATATGCTAGGCATGAAGGAGGGAACCAGAGCTGCTCCATAAAGATTAATCTGCGATGTACCCAAACGATTCGTGAAAGCATCTAGCTGCGGTTAGAGTAGTTACATATACATACCACGGAATTATAATAATTATCTTTCGGTGGCGCACTTTCTCCAAACGCAGTGATTGTAGATATGGAGAAAGTGAGCTTTTATGAATGAACTCACTGCCACCATAAAAGTTGTGGATTTCTTTGATGCAATTAGAAATGTGCATCTTCTGTATGGGCCTGCGCCCACGCCATTTTTTTCCATGCCTTGGGACAACGAGAGCGCAGCTCGGACGGCAGATTGGTCGCGGCTCGCAGAAGATGCATCTTCTTAACTTTCGCGGACCAAGTGTGCTTGCAACATTAGAAATTGCTCATCCGGGCAGAAGTAAGAGCTGTCTGGTTTTTTTTTACATAGTGTAGATGTTTTATTCAGTACTGTAGCGATTCCCTGACTGCGATCCCCTGCGATGGGACATTCATAGGAAATAAAAAGTGCATAAAGTAGGAAAAAGTCTAATAAATTCTAATAGAAATGTCCCTTGGTCAGACTCAAGCCCTGGGGCGCCGTCTTTAGCTCTACTACTAGCAAGAATTTCTGGATAGATATCGACTGCCGTGCATAATTGTAATACTGGGGGTGTCTGTGTGTGTGTCTGTGTGTGTGTCTGTGTGTGTGTGTCTGTCTGTGTGTCTGTCTGTGTGTCTGTCTGTCTGTGTGTGTGTCTGTGTGTGTCTGTCTGTGTCTGTCTGTGTCTGTCTGTGTCTGTCTGTGTCTGTCTGTGTCTGTCTGTGTCTGTCTGTGTCTGTCTGTGTCTGTCTGTGTCTGTCTGTTTGTGTGTCTGTTTGTGTGTCTGTTTGTGTGTCTGTTTGTGTGTGTGTTTGTGTGTGTGTTTGTGTGTGTGTTTTTGTTTTTGTTTGTGTGTTTGTGTGTTTGTGTGTTTGTTTGTGTGTGTGTGTGTCTGTGTGTGTCTGTGTGTGTGTCTGTGTGTGTGTCTGTGTGTGTGTCTGTGTGTGTGTCTGTGTGTGTGTCTGTGTGTGTGTGTCTGTGTGTGTGTGTCTGTGTGTGTGTGTCTGTGTGTGTGTGTGTCTGTGTGTGTGTCTGTGTCTGTGTCTGTGTGTTTGTCTGTGTGTTTGTCTGTGTGTGTGTCTGTGTGTGTGTCTGTGTGTGTGTCTGTGTGTGTGTCTGTGTGTGTGTCTGTGTGTGTGTCTGTCTGTCTTTCCAGGTGTGCGGACACTTTTTTTTTTTCGGGGAGGGGGGGGTCAAAAAAAAATTTTCCCAGCGGTTTCTGGCAGGGCAAGACACTGCCAAGAAGAAGCGCAACGCCCTGGGCCCCGCAGAACCCGCCCGCGCTTTGTTTTTCCTCCTTTTTCTTATGTTTTTGGGTAGCGGCCTAAGCATAACTAACAGAAGTTTTTTTTTTTTTTTTGGGGGGGGGGGGGAAAAAAAAATTTTCCAGCAACTGGGGACCTGTGTGCCGTTGCCCCAGGCGTGTGCAGGACCAACGAACCAAAGCGCCCTGGCGTGCGTGTTTTGGTATTTTTAATAATACAAACCCAAAGCCAATGGGCTTGGACCAATTTTAAGGAAAACTGAAAATCAAAAAAACAACAATTCAGCCGGTTGAGGCACTTCGCGCCTTTGTGGTAGTTAAGCCTTACAATACTTATCGCGCCCTGAAGAGCGTAACTGGAGTTGTGGCCCATCTTTTTGGATGTCCAGTAGCATGGAAATCCACCCCGCAAAGCGTGATGGCGCAAAACACGACGGAGGCAGAGCGGGTTGCCTCTAGCAAGGGAAGGCCATTGAGATGGCGGAGGGGCCACATCTTCTTCTTCAGTTTCTCCGCGGGAGAAGTGAGCTAGAGCAAGCAAAAGCGCAAGAACCTGATGCAGGTGCCATCTTATGCGATAATCGCAGTGCGGTTTTATCAGGACGGAAACCGCGACAAGAACTCAATCGATCAACTAGGCACATAGCGACTAGGCGCGGCAAAGTCCTCGAACACGGACAACGAATAGCGTTCGTCCCCACTCAAGAACAGCGTGCTGACGCACTCGCCAAAGCATCGAATTCAGACGAGGCGCTTCGAATCATCCTCCCGCAAGACAGAAAAAGGAGCATGGCGCTTGAAGCTCAAGAAGCGGCGGACTTTGTGGCTTGTTTCCTCGAGATCCCATAGCTTGCTGGGTGGTAGCACCCAGAGACGTTGATGTGTGCCAAAGGTCCAAAATTCGATCGGGACCATGGGTCCGGAAAAATGGCCCCAAGGCGCAAGGACTTGCGCTGTAGTCTGTGAAGCTCTCGAAAGTATTAGGTGTTGCTAGTGCCTGATGGCCTCTGTTTCTGTCTGTATTTTGATCTACAAGATGACAACGATGACTACGAGACTCGAACCTGTGATGAAATGACTCCAAGAACAAAAGTCCAACACGTAAATCACTTGACTACTTTCAACAATGAAAAATGCAAAAAAACGAAATATGACATATCTGGCACAATATAAGAAGTAACTGCTGGGTGCCACTGTTTTGACCGTAGACCCATGCATTTGAACGCTGAAACATGAAGAGTAGGCTTGGTTTTCTTCCAGTTTTCACACCCTAGCACATGTAGGCGTAAAATAGAACGCACTTCGGTAGCTTTGGTTGGTTTAGTTGGTTCGATTTTCTTGCTTTTGGTGCACGATGATTGCATCGAAGGGGGGAATGTCAGGCCGACTGAATCATAGTGCTGCCATGATCCTCTGATGTCTTGGCCTTCCTCTCTGGTGTCACTTCAGGCTGTGAGAGCCTAGGAGTTTGGTCGAGTGTCTACGATCTGAGGCAACCATCCAAAGTGATCCCCTTGCATCAATGTCAGTGAAGTGGTCTACTCCAATCGTATCGTGCATCTTTTCCACGTGAATCACCTGCGTTCGAATCCATGAGGGTGAGCCTCTTGCTAATACTTGAACCACTACGAAATCCGTACGAAAGCACATGCAACGACGAGACAGCTAGACCAAAGCCTTGTGATGATGGTGCTCCATCTTTGCCATGATTTCACTACCAGACACGCAGTGCCAGGTAGTCTGAGTAAACTGACAAGGGCTCCCTTGGGGCAATAGCTTGAATAGCTTCGCGGCCAGCGTGTCGATAGAATCGTTCCCAAATGTATATACATCACCAACTACAAGCAGGAGAGGAATGATCTAGCTACCGAGCAGCTGTTGCACCGCCTGCGAATCAATGGTCGTGAAGCGCGGCGCATCACTGAGAACTCGCGCAGCGCCTTCTTGAATGATCTGAGTGAGAGAGAAGATCTATCATAGACCTCCCGGAGGTGTTCGAAGATAAGGAGGACGAGTGGGAGCAGCAAGTCCGCAAGTTGTGGCGGGAGGGTCTGCGCGAGCTGGAAACGCAGGCGCCAGGCCGTAACCTGGCCGACGGCAATCCCACTACTTACCAGCAGCGCGCGACTGGCTTCCTCGCCGGCACTTTTGCTACCATGTTTGCGCGTCACGTCAGACAACTAGTACAGACGCGCGAGGCCATCCTCAACAGTATGGACATTATTTGTTTACCAGTGCCTTCTTCTGCTTCCAAGAAGAAGAAAGACAGGTCGCCTCGCAATAACGGTGGTGGATGTGGTGGTGGTGGCGGTGCCACTGACCGCGACAGCAGTGGCGCGCGCCGTGCGTTTGTGTTGGCATTTTTGCAAGACCGCGCTGTGCTCCACCAAGACGCTCCGCAAGAACGGCAAGACCTTTTGCGAGAAAGGTCTCCATCCGGCTAAGGGCGACACTTCCCAATCCGAGCACGACAAGGCGTGCAAGGGTGGCCTTGGTAGGCGCGTCCTAGGTAAGACGGACTTCGAGAGCAGGGCCAAGAGCACCAAGGTCGAAGCCCGATCGTGTTCGCCGAAGCGTGACGAATAAGAGATCTGCGGACGAGGAGACGTAGAAGTCGATCGCCCAGCGAGGAAAAGTGAACGGCTTCACTAGTAGCATTTGCGTCGTTCCATCCACTCACCAAGTTCGTTGTCTTTTTTAAGCAGCACTGTCTGCACATTAATAAAAAACTCAAACTCTTCCATTTTGCCGCTATCTGATCGACATACTCCTGTCTGTTGTTACACTTTCAGTATTGTGATATTCCTTCGCTTTGCATGTTCAGTTTATTTCTGTTGTCGTTTTCACCACCCATTTCTTGCTCTGGTCGTACTTGATGCTTATGTCTAAAGTACTATCTCAGTTTTTCGTTACCCATTCTGTCGTTTACTTCAACTTTCTTCTGACGTCTGTCAGATCACTTGTATGAGCATTTGAATTCTGCACTCTCTAACATTCTTCACTTATAGTTCTACTCTGCACAATTCTGATTCATTCTCTTTCCATTCTTCCGTCACATCTCAGTTTCCTTTCCACAAGTTTTTCAGCTTGGATTCAAGATCCAGATAGTACCAGTTGGCTGCCAAGCACGGAGCACCCGGCAGTTTCCGAAGGCTACTCTCCTTCGCTAGTGCTTTCCCTTTTTTAAGTTGCTACCCGCGTATTTCAGTTTTTCGAATACAGTACTACTTGAAGCAAGTCCGTGCCACCCATGCAAAGCATGCAGGCCATGCAATACACTTAAGAAAGAAGTCGCAAAGGAGCTGCGCTCCCCATTGTGGCGCTGCGCGTGTGAGAGTTTTAGACGGAAAAAACTTCACTGGCGCTGACTGACAGGTGGGGCATTACGGTTGCCGTTTCTCATTTGCGACGCCGTCGCCAATAGATCCTAAGGCGCGCGACGTGCTTTTCTTGTGGTTTTTTATCATTCTCGTGGCCTTTCGCTCACCGTGCGTCGGGTAGCCATGCATTCGACCGCGGGGGGGCTAGCGTGGAGCACTGGCGACCTTACTTGAGGCAAATTATTCGCGCAGATTCGTGCCCTTTCGTTCTGACTCGCTGCCGGTTCAGGCTTCTCCGCGCTGTGAAGGTGCCGCAGGTGTGTGGTTGAGCGAGTTTGGGTGTCTCGGTGCTTAGGCATGTGGCTGGCGTGAACGCATTTGCTCAGGGGCTGCGCAGCTTACGCGTGGCATTATCGTCCCGCGATAGTGATTCACGTCTACGCGTTTGCACTCGTGTGCATATACTCTCTTACTTTCCTTTCTGCCTCTCTTTTGTGCCTTCGCCGAAGCTCTTGCCTCAAACTCGTGGCGGGTTTGCCGCAGGGGCCTGAGGCTCCCTCGGCGCAGCTTCGCGACCGCATTCGCCTCACCCGCTCCGACCGGCTCCTTGTTCTGTCCCTTAGCTAAGGCGCCTATGCTCGCGCCTTTATTGTGGTCTGCTTGCTTCCTCGCGCTCTTTCGCTCATCGTGTGTCGGTGATCTATTCAGCAGCGATGGCCGCGGGCTAGTGCGGGAGGCTGGTGATCGTGGGCAAACGAAACTAATTAGTGCCCATGCCCCCGTCCGGCTGACGGTCGAGCTCATTTGTGCGGACAAGGACAAAGAGGCCCAAGGGATCGAACAAAAGCGAGGTCACTTCGGGGGATGAGGCGCTTGCGCTTCTTCTGGGGCGGAGGTTGCTAGTTAAGTGGGCAGAGAACTCACCGCCGCCAGCGTCTTCGCTTCAGCCGCTCTTGCCAATTGCGTGTTGGCGTTTTGATGACTTCGTCCATGATTGTGCGTTTTTGGCTGCGTTGCGTTCATTGCATACATAGGGCAAGCCACTATCTCATTAAAGGCGACACGCCTTGATCCGGTCCCGGTGCAAAAGATAGAAGCGTGCCTCAGACTGACCGTCGTAGTTGTTTTTTCATTCTCTCATATAATTTTCAAGGTGCCTCCAACATTCTGAAGGCCAAACTTGTTACAACTTGCAATGAACGTAAGTAAGTACTTTACTCATGTGGGAACTCTGGGGTCCAAGTGGCTCGTGGCTTATCTGCTTATGGAAGAGTCCCAACATTTATGGTAGATCGTAGCGTCTTGCTGGGCCAATATTTCTGGCTTCTTTCTCGTGCTTAGTGTCATACATGGGGATGCGGCGCATCTTCTTGTTCGCAGTTTCAGTTTTGTGGCTACTTTGGGCACACAAGAGCCGCCGATGTTTTTTTTTCCACCGCAAGATAGCGATAGGGGGGTCAAGTGTGCAAACCAATGTTGCTGCGCCTGCGGGTATCACACAAGAAAAGCGCCTTAGTGATTCTCTTGCAAATCAGCGGCCCGCGCAGACAGAGCTTCTGCCCGATCATAAGAACACGACGCTCGAGCAGAGTCTTGTCCAAGAGAACGAGCTAAAGGCGTCGTATATCAGAATCGCAGAGAAATGCGGACTGCCATCGCTGGAGGACGGCGTCGATGGTCACGGGAAGATGTGCGCGGATTTTTGGAAAAAGCCGAACGAAAAACTCGTGCGCGAGGCGAGTTTTTTTATTAGCCTGCAAAACGAAAGCGCGCTGCGCGGGTTCCGGTCGCACATCGAGGCTACAACGGAATCTGGCGAAGTAGTTGAAGGCGTGCTTGAATCCAATAGCAGTCTCGTGTCGTCGTTGTTGGCTAAAGACACGCCGAAGAACATTTCTGGGAATCGATTTGGTGCGGTGGGTTGTACGTTGGCGCATCTGCGCGTCGTAAAGAAAGCCTATGAGCGAAAGCATTCTATTGTGGTGATTGGTGAAGATGATGTCTCGCTTGGTTTATGGCCATTGTGGACTTCTAGCATTGGATCCTTTCTGGCAGAGCTTCCATCAGGGTGGCACGCGGTTCAGCTGACTTCTGTCGGCACACATCGAAATGCTGGCGTGAAGTATACCGCAGACACAAGGACGCAGTGGGGGACTGGCCTTTATGCGCTCTCTCGCTCGGGAATCGAGATTCTGTATAAAAGGTTTTTCCGAGCGGGACGCGTTACATTAGCCGAGCTGAGGACAAGGTGCCGGCCGCTTGTCGCGGACGACTGCGTACTAGGATTCTCGCCAAACCGAATCGCGAACTGGCTTCCCGGTGGCAAAAGGCTTCTGCCTCTCCAGTGGAGGGTTGAGCCCCCTTTTGCTGTTGTCCTCCCTCGGCGTGGCATACACGCCCCGAATCGGCAGATGTGCCAAATTGCGAAGCTGGCTTTGGAAAATTGCCGGATGTATCTGAGAATGCAGGCTACCAACAACTCCGCCGTACCGTCAGGGGCTACCGAACATCTTCGGAGCACGGGGGCTGCGGCAGCGACGCGAGGCGTTGCCGCCGCCCTTAACGAAACGGCGCATATGCGGCAATGGGATTCGAATTGCGGCTGTACTCCAGCGAAAGACCTACCGAAAAGGAGTACCAATGGGCAATGTACACCGTTCCATCCGGATCGCCCCGATCTGGCTCGTGTAAAACGGACTGAAGCGGGCCTCGATGTGAGTGTCTATCCGCTTCTTGTGCGATACTCGCCAAAAGGAAACCAAACACTGGAAGAGGAGCTGCGTGTCAACATATCATTACGAACGGCCGACCAGTATTTTCGCACTCCTGTGACTTTGTCGGAGGTTTTTCTGAAGTTTGTGGCGTCGGGTAATAAATCGCGGCCGCGTGAGAAGTTCGCGGCGCCGATCAGTGGGCTCCGTGGACCATGATGCACTGGGTCCGCCTTTTCTGTAGGGCACACGCAGGCCCATGTGGGCCTCGCCTCCTTGTGGGAAGTCGCGGCGTGCTGGGTTGGCATGATAGCGGTCTCAGACAACCGGGGAGGGCTCTGGCGGCAGAGCTGAGGGCGGCCTCCGCGTTGTGCGGCTGCTTCCTTCATGTTGCTACGAAGCGGAGTAGGCGCGCTCTGCGTTGTGGGGGGTGTTCTCGGGTGGGGTCTTGTTTGTGTGCATGGGTTTCAAGCGGAGAAGCGTCTGGCGTAAGTTTCCTGAAATTTGCGCCGCAAGTTTGTTGGGAGTTTGCTGAAAAGCTGCCGAAAAGACGCGAGCTCAGAAGTCATCCAGAAGGGCCGCTGGTTGGGGTTAGATTCTTGCGGTGTGCCACAGCTTCGGGCAAACTTTTTAGAAACTTTTGACAGGTTTCCCACTGTTCTCGGCCTCGCTTGAGAAAGGGCAGCGACGAAGCCCGGGCAACTGCATTGGCCAAACTCTGCCGCCTCGCACTGGCTGCGGACGTCGTGGCCGGCGTGCATAGTAGTCGCGCCACCTGCCCAGTGTCGACGCGCGCGCCTGGCTTGAAGGGAGGGACGCACGCAGCAGGCCGGCCCTTTGTGGTAGAGACTCGGGGCCAGGCGACGGGTGCCCGTACGATTTGCGCCCCCTGATGTGGCTTTGGCTTTTGAAGATCGAAAATCTCAAAACGAACTTTGGTGATATTTCTCAGTAGCGCTATCGGGTTCGACCTTCAAAGGCCAGCGGCCCTTGAGGATGGAAGGCCCCGGACTGGTGTGCGGCCTTTGGGGATGGCCTTCATTTTGAGGATCCGACCTGAGACAAACCCGCCGCCGGATCTTCAAACTGAAAACTGTCTCTAACTGGCTTGTGCAGATGGTTCTCATTTTGAGGACCCGACACGAGACACACCTTTGGCAGATCCTCAAAACGAAAAGCATCCGCAAAGATGAGCTGCTTTTTGAGTAGCCCTGCGCATTCGGTATATTCTACTCATTGAGTAGACAGAGATACTGGGAAACTACCGCAAAAGCCACTGGGTTTGAAGGATAGTGTCCATTTTGAGGATCCGCCAGTTGGTTCGTGTTGTGTCGGATCTTCAAAATCAAACCCCATCGCAATCGAAAGCCAGCAGGAGTGGCTTTTGAGGGCTGACCTCGGTAGTGCTACTGAACTACTGCTGACCTCGGTAGTGCTACTGCCTCAGGGTTCGCTTTTTCGATCTGGCTCCTGAGAGTCGAACCCAGTGGCTCTAATGAGAAAAGTCCGCAAGTTTCGTTTTGACGTTTTCGACTATCGCAAGCCGATGGCCTTTGTGGATCGTTCTCGGTACGTAGCGTTGCGGAGGAATGGCCCCAAGTTTGCTGCAATCGTAAAAGCCGGCGGCTTTTGTTGATTCTTTTGCGCAAGTTTCAGGGTGTGGCCCCCAATCCCCGAAAGCCACTAGCTCGCGCGGTGTGATGTTGTCAGAGAGAGTGGCGCGGTCCACGAAAGCCCCCAGCCCCTTGTGGTTTGTTGTGCGGGCGCTCTCTTGTCGACTGTTCTATGTTGTGCAACTTCCTTCACTAGAGCTACTCTAATTGTTCCGCTCGTTTTGAAGTGGGTTCTGAAAGTCGTTAAACTGTCGAGAAACTTCCTCGGCTTGCAAAGGGAAAACCAACCGAGCCGAGCGCGCCAGCGGGTGAGGTTTAGCCGTGCAAACTCTCGGAAGGCGTTTGGCGTGTTTTTGTTGCGTTTTTTGTTTGGCGAGGCAGTGCTAGCTTTCGTGTGTTTTGAACATTCTCGCGGGCCGTGTCTGCCACTGGTGGCCGCGCGCTGGGATTCGGGGGCTGCCCACGGGGGGCAGTTCGTCTTTGCGGGTCTCTCTGTGGGATTGATGTCAAGACGGGGTCTCTGTAGGTGACGCGTGTCAACATCTGGCCCGAGCCGGATGGTGTCCTGATGTGTTGAGGGCTTGGCATGTGGGCTTGGTTCGGGTCATCCCTTTTCTGGGAACTTGCACTCTCTGGCGTCGCATCGTGTGCCGTCTGGCATCCCGCGGCGCAGGTCAAGCTTTGGCGTCTGTGGAAGTCTTGCGAAGGAGGGTAATCGGAGCACCCACTTCCGTGCAGGGGTCCACGTAATATCCGGGCACTCTTCTTAAGATCACTCTGCTTAGTTGATGCTGGTGGCCTCTGTCTAATATCAAGGAGAAAAGTGCCAGTCGTCGTGCCGAGGCTGTGCGACGGTGAAGCGCCGCTAGCCATTGTGGGTGTGTTTACCACAGCCTCTGGAGATATGCAAAGAAAAACGCATCGGGCCGCGGGCAGTAGGAGCCGCCATCCGTGTGTCTTGCAAAGGTATGTTATTGGCACAAAAAGGCTTACGGC
The DNA here is from genome assembly GCA_905178165.1 of Amoebophrya sp. A25. Lineage (NCBI taxonomy): Eukaryota > Dinophyceae > Syndiniales > Amoebophryaceae > Amoebophrya > Amoebophrya sp. A25. The sequence goes on from CAJINU010000094.1 coordinate 253,668, forward strand.
TAGCACCCTCAAAGCCTTGGCGGCAGAAAATGAGACGCATCAGGATTTGGAGTACCTGGAGCAAACAGTGGAAAATATGAATAGAGGCAAATCTTTGGACTGGCTGCAAATCGCTTTCCAGAGGTTTCCCCACGCCACGTACATAGCAAAGCAGGACATTGATAGCTTCTTGCATGCTTTAAACCTTTACTCCTGGCTTTCTGTCCTGCCGGTGCAGCGCTTGGTTTATGGTGGCGATTGCTCCCACAAGCTACCCACGACAAACAAAGTGTGGCCATCACTTCGGGCGACAAACTGGTGGACGTGCGGAGAGTTTTATCTGTTTACCCGGGATGTTATTGAGAGGAAAACGGCACTCGCATTCAAATCTCAAAAAAGTTTTCCAGTGGGGTAACGCGCGCAAGACCCTGTGTGCGCAATGATGGGCAGTGTGGCTAGTGAAAGCATGGGGCCGAAGAGTTCCCACGCAGGACCACACGCCGCGCAACACCTCAAACCGCGCGCCATCACGTATCCACAGGCGAATGGCCCACAAATGCCAGAAAAAACGCAGGGCAGGCGCGCCGGTTGGTTGTGGCTTGTCTTGCAGCCACGAGGCAGAACCAAACGACGGGCAAACTGCTGGCAAAAGTCGGGGAGCCTTGTGCCCGCTTTGGGCGCTTGTCCCTGTGGGGGTTGCACCATGAGGGGTGGGGGGCAGCGTTGCCGGCTGACTGTGATGAGGGAGAGGGGAGGGGACTCGGGATCTTGGTGGCAAGTGTTGAAAGTCTGCGGCCAAAGGTGCGACGGGTGGAGCCTGTCGACTTCTCACTCTCAACATGATCGACGTGGCGACGCGCATCATGATGCGCGCGGCGATGCGTCCGAAGATCGATGCTGGGTGTGGATTTGAACGCCAGCGCATGGATTTGAATACCTTGCCCGGCATGGTCCACGATAGGGGTTCGAATACCAGGGCCAAACAGTGGCCGAATTCTGGAGGTTATTCGCCCCGAGGCTTGCCCGTTTTGAAGGTTACAAATTTCACCAAGCAGATCAGGGGTCAACTGGGTTCGGCCTTTTGTGCAGATTTTTGCGGTTCGTTTTGGTATTCACGCATGTGGCGACGCATATCGTCACAGTCGCGGTGAAGCGTGCCAAGATCGACGCGCGGACCTGAATGCCAGCGCATGGGTTTGAATTCTTCGCCCGGAATGTTGGTCCACGGTGGGGGTTTGAATACCTACCCCGAAGCCCAGGGGCTTCAAAGCCATCAGGGGTGCCCAAGCGCCTGGGGTCACCTTGCCGCGGGTCTCTGCGGCAAGCGGTGGGCTGGCTGGCCTGCCGTTCGCGGCTTGGTGGTCTCCCTTTGTGTGGCCATGTCGCGACCAGCGCCGCCAGCTCTCGACGCTAAAGATGGCGGCCTCTGGAGATTTTTGGTCATTTGCTCAGGGTCGCGCCTTCGCTCCTCGCATGTGGTGCGGCCCATCGTCTGTCGCTCCTCAGGAGTTGCTGACGGCACCGCGCCCGCGCGGTCCATCGTGTGGCCCAAAGCCCTGGCCATAATTGGACGGCGTCGGCTCATCTGATGAGCGGCCGGGCCGGGTGATGCATAAAAACGAAAGGGGTTCCACATGGGCAAGGCCTCAGGGTCAGGGGTTGGCTGTGTGGTGTCCAGAGGGGAACCCTCTGCGCCCGAAGCGCCAGCAGGTCGGGGCCAGGCGACCGCCCTCCCCAGATCGGGGGGCCCCTCTCTCCCTCTCGCTCCTCAGGAGTTGGGGCCGCCCTCGGTGGCTCGTTGACTAAGCTAGCACGCTGCGCGCCTCAGATGGTAGCTGAAGCAACTAAAGACACAACTTTTTTGATTTTTGAATGTGAGTACTCCTTTTCTCGTGATAGATGTAGTAGAGCGGATGACTGAAGGTCCTGATTGGAGGAGGAACCGAATTGGAGCAGAAGACGGCGTTGTGTCGCGGCAGGTGAAAATGGCAGATCTGAAAACGCTGCATGTCGTTTCAGATTGGTACCGACTCATCGACTTCCCCAATACGTGCCCAGAGAGTCGCTATTTATGGGATCAGCCGCTTGGGCGCAACGCAGAAGCAGTTCTGGTGCATCAACTGAAGAAAGCCCATCAGTGGGATGCCCTTCTGAAATGGCTAGACGCAACTCACAACGGAACCAAGCCGTGCCCGCAGCGTATAGGAAACGGCCCGCACGATGTTGAGTCTGAGACGTTTGCACCAGGGCCAGAGGCAAGCACGAAATCGACGACGGCAGACGCCGCACTCGATTTTGCGACAAGGCTGCGAAGCTTTGAGAATGTGTCATGGGGCCGCGGTTCATTTATCGACGAAGCCTTCTGGGATAACTTGTGGAGCGCTGCCGAGTCAGACACGATATGTACTGGGCATCTTATTCTCTCGAGTTTTTTCAACGATCGACAGTACCAGGCCAGGAGCGGATGGGGCACACAGGATAGAAGGTCCGTTGGTGGGAGGCCAATCGGAGATCTGGAGCCGACCAAGAGATTTCGATTTGCGGAAAGGTGGTGGAATTCAGTGAGAAACAGTTCAATATGTGGACTTGTGTTGACTGATTTCCCCGAGCTAGAGGCCCATAACAGTGAGCGCGTTCGTGCCGTATCGGTAAACTACGGCAAAGCCCGCAATGCATTCAACCGAGTGTATGGGTCGAACGACGTGCGCTTTTTTTTCTTTCACGAGGTACTCACTTTTGCGGAGGAATTTAGATACGTCTGGATGGCGGATTTGTTCGATGTTATTGTGTATGATGTCGAAAACTATACTCATACTCAAAAACTTGAAAAGTTATTTGCTTGCCCTAACGCAGACAGACAGCAGACAGGCCAGCATAAGGAGCCACGAACAGAAAGTAGCCAACGGCAAAAGCTGTGGATGAACATGAAGAAAGCCGGAGCCCGGCGCAACCAGCGAAGCCCAAGCAGGCGCCCACTGCGAGTCTGCTGAGGCCAGCGCCTAGCCCCTACGATTGCGCGAGGCGATGGGGCCTCTCGGCGAAGCCAGGCGCCCTGGTGTCTTGGCTCGCTAAGCGAGGGGCCCGGCGACGTCACCTATGGGGCCAAAGCGAGTGCCCCACAGCTTGGACGCCTACACGGGTCCAGGCAAGGCGCGCCAAGGTATATATGTCTCAGGGCCTTCCGCCCTGTGGTGGCGCCTCTTGGGGCACTGCGCCCTAACCCCTCCCTCCCTGTGGTGCGCTCGGTGGTGCCCTCGTGGTCTATACATGAAAAAGCGGCGTTTTGACTGGTTCCCCTTTTTATGAGGAAACGAGCCAGGCCGCCCGCCCTCGTGCTCCATACATGAAAAGGTGACGCCTTCACTGCTCTGCCCTCAAAGGTGGGAACCAGTCAAAGGAGGGAGGGCGGGTTCGTGGTCTATATGTAAAAAAGCGTGTGTTTGTGTAGCTCGTTAGAGTTCACCGGTGTCGTGCGCCAATGGGGGCGGGCTAGTATATATGACACCAGGGACAGCCTGGCACAAATGTCCTCGCCATGTTAGTCGTCAACTTCGGAAATTTCGGAAAAAGCGCCGAGGAGCTTAAACCGCGACCGAAATGCTCAGGGGTATTTCAGTCGCAATTTTTGGTCGTCAATTTCAGGCAAAGCAAGAACAAGAAAAGCGCCCAGCTTCCCTCGTGTTTTGCGCCGATTTGTTGGATCATCGTGGGAGCTTGGCAAATTTGTACGAACTTGCCGAACCCCCATGAAGTTCTGGAAAAGAAATCTGATGACTTGAACGGTGCCGCCGTTTGTGTTGTTTGTATTGTTGTCCCGCTTGTGCACGCTTGTACTCCTTGCACGCCTTGCGCAATTTGTGCACGCTGTACACCTTGCGCATCTTGCACACCTTGCGCACCTTGTGCACGTTGTACACCTTGCGCACCTTGTACACCCTGCGCACCTTGTGCACGTTGTACACCTTGCGCACCTTGTACATCCTGCGCACCTTGTACACCCTGCGCACCTTGTACACCTTGCGCACCTTGTAGGTACACCTTGCGCACCTTGTGCACCTTGCGCACATTGCACACATTGCACACCTTGCGCACCTTGTCCACCTTGTGCACTGCAGCTCGTAAACCTTGCGCATCTTTTACACATTGCACACGTTGCACACGCTTGCGCCGCCTGCACTCCCCAAGAGTCTTGCTTCTCGACGCAAAGTAAGGTAGCGCCTGTAGCTCAGTTGTATTGTTTAGCCTTTCGCCGTGTATTCTCGTCGACGCGCTTTTGGCGAAAAAGTGCAAAAAGTGACAGCGATGACAGCCCGCGTAGAATGAAAAGCCGCAACAAATCGCGGTGGCGTTCTTGAATGTGGTAGCCAAATTTATGAACGAGTGGCCATCCTCGCTTTGCGAGTAGGGGGCCCCGCTTCTCTTAGGGAGGGCTAGGGGGGTGGTGCCTCAGGCTTTGGGCCATGGTTTTAGTTATATAGATATGAAGCACCGAGCTCGGCCTTTTTATTGCAGAAAAAGTTCTAGAGAAAGTGCCCAGACGTGTCGCCTTAGAGCGACGCGCTTAAAGCGACGCGCTGAAGACGAAGCGCCTACAGCGAAGCGCTTAAAGCGAAGCGCTTAGAGCGACGCGCGTAGAGCGACACGCTTAAAGCGAGGCGCTTTTGGCGATCCACTTACAACGAGGCAGCGACGTGCCGACGCTCTCCGAGTTTTGGGGTGGTGATCTGGTCGACACCACTTGGACAAGTTGACCACTTTACGCCCATCTGCGTGCGTAAAGTGGTCAACTTGTCCAAATGGTCAAGCTGCTAAGTTTGGGGCTATACCCATCATCGGTGGGATGGCTTTCCTGACGTCAGCGGTGGTTCGCCTTGGACAAGTTGACCACTTTGCGCACACCTGCGCGCGTAAAGTTGTCAACTTGTCCAAGTGGTCAAATTATTCAGGTTGGGGCTATACCCACCGCGAGGCGAGTTTGTTCATTTTACGCCCCTACACGTGCCGGGTGTGATGGAAGGATGGAAAGAGACGGCCTGCTAGACCCTTGCTTGCTCAAACCTCTGAGCAATTTGACTCGAAGCCCTATCGTTTGGAGCCTATCATTTAGGGCGGCGCCCTCTGCGCCGCAAAAAGCTAGCCCCGGTGGCGCTCTCAGTGCCGCCGTTAAGGGCTAGCATTTATATAAGCACGTGCCCGCAAAGCATGGCGCAGCTTGGTGGTTGGTCTTTTTGACTGCTCGGGAGAGGTGGAGGCCTGCGGGCTTAGGTAGCCCCATGGGCCTCAGGCGATGGAACGAGCCGCACGGACAGCGATGGAACCCCGAAAAGCACGCCGCATGGATGCAGCAAGGCTGGCAAAGTGGTGGCGCTTGTGTCGTCTTCAGGTGTGTGGGCCGATTCACGTGGGAACTGCTAGCGACACTCTCTGGGTCTTCAAAGCGGCAGAACGTAGAGCGGAGAGGGGTCCGCGTAGGGGTCTTGTCAAGGTGTATCCAGCGTCCGCGCCAAATCCTTGCGTCCACCCTTTCGAAAAAAAAAGGCATTGAATACACTTTGACAAGGTCCCCTCTTGAAGTTTTTCCCCTCTACATTCTGAATGCTCGCGAAAGGGTGACCAGCTGCGCGCAGGTGAGGTTGTAACTTCGGGGGAGCTGGCCCAACGTGTCAGCAGCCTCCAGAGGTATGCGCGTCCAAAAATATTCAGCGCCCGCCTCCGAGCCCATGGCTGGGCTCACCCGTGTGCCCCGGCAAGGGGTTGGCGAGTCCTTGGACCCGTCTGGAAGTCTTCTGGGCCTTCTGAAGGCCAGAACAAACACGGCGCGGGATAAATAGAAAAAGAGGACAAACGAAGGAGAAAGGAGCGCAAAAACACAAACGGGAAAACTAGGTGGAGAAACGCTAAGGAAAAGGAAAGCGGAGAGGTGCGCGCAGGATAAACAGAAAACGCGAGGGCAAGGGCGCAAAACCAACGAAAATTTTAACAGCTAACACGTGGGAGGGCCTGGCGGGTTAGCCGTGAAAGAGGGGAAAAGCCGGAAGGGGTGGAGCATTTAAGCGGAAGAAGAGGAGAGACAAACCGCCGGCGTAGCTGTTCCCGTCACGCTTCTCCTGCCTGGCATCCCGTGGCTGTGTCCCCTGTCCTCTGCTTACTCCTGTGCCCATCATCCGCGGGAATGCTCTGACACGGGGGGGGGAATCCCTACGCAGTCGAACCGTGTGGGCAGCTGGGACAAATGGGTGAGCAGCATGCCCCCGGTTTGATTGTTCGGAGCGTCGCGCCCCAATGGCTAAGGCCAGCGCCGTTTGCTCTGAACTGCTCCGCCGAGTAATTCAGCCCGGCTCTTCGGGAAGTAGGGCGATTCTGTGAGGGGGTAAGTGCGCTCTTTTTCCCGGGGTTTTCCCATTTAAGCGGTGGAGGGGAGGGGGGCGGCAGCGGACCTTGACGCAGCGGGTGGCGGCTTAGCACATCCGACAAGGCTGAACAAACACACCGAGACGAAACCAACACCGGCGGAGCATCTGAACAAACCGGCGGGGCAGGAGCGGGGCCCCGTCGGTGATCTTGGCGCAAATCTATCACGAAAGAGAAAGGAGCTCGCAGAAGGTGAATTTCACCAAGTTGCAGAGTTTTCGATATGCGAAAGCGCCCCAGCTGTATTTAGCCCACGATGTAAAGACAAAAGGGACCCGCGCAAAATTCGGCGGGGGCAGTTTGCACGAGTGCGGGCCCATTTGCACGGGGTCAGCCTTCCCGGACGGCTGCCCCCTCCGTGTGTCTTTTGGCTCGATTGCAGTCGTTGGGGCGTCTGGTCCCCAGGTTTCGCCCGCGTGGCTTATCTTTGGGGACAAGACAGCCATAGAGCGACCCCACGGTCTCAGCGCCCGCTACCGCTGCCACCTATCCTGTGGACTGCTGGCTAGGAGTGTGCTGGCCGCGTAGGTATGTCCCTCCGATTGCCAAGGGTGGTCCCCCACGGCCAGCGCGTGGGTGTTTGAGTTTCCCACGCTGCCTCTCGAGAGGACAGCTGGCGCAGGCCATCTCTGCTCTGGTGATCATGTGGGAGGTACATGGGCTGACTGGCAGCACATAGCTAGGTGCTTGCTGTGCTTTGTCGTTCCCGTTCGTTGCCTTCTGGCTGCGGCTGAAGGCCTTTTCGCAGCTGTGCGGCCCCCGCGGCTTGGTGTTGGCGAATATATGCATGCGCCCCCACTCGATGGAACGTGGGCCATTGATCCATCGCTGGCCAAATGGACCAGGCTTGGACGTCTTTCAGCTTTTTCGCCAAGTTTTTGAGCCTCGACCCAAAGCCTTGACCACGCCGCCCTCATCTACTCGAACGTATCTGAGTCAAGTAAAACAAAAGAACCTTCCTGAAAACTCTGAAAGCAGCCCCTCGATGTAGTATTGTGAGTAACTCTAACAATTAACTGCGAATCTACTGGCCCGACGTCGTGGTCGGTCTAGTTCTTCAATATAATACTTTTTCAAGTTTTTGAATGTGAGCAAGGTTCTGGGCTCCATATTGTGCGAAGACCTTTCATACCACAGCCTCACCTAATTTATGTCGGACAGGATAGCGTTAATATAGGAAACTCATGGGCATCGCAAAACTTCGAGGATCTGGGGGGTGTGTATTTGCGCTTTTATCGGGAGGAATTGGAGCCAATTGGCCAACAGCAGAAGCTGTGGAGTGCTGGGTTATTGGGTGGATATCGGGTAGTAGTCCGAAAATTCCTTGCGCGTCTGTGTGCCGTATTGTCGGACCCGCGGATTGCCATGCTACAGCGAGAATCGAAAACGAGTAGAGCCCACTGGGGCTTCCAGAATGTGAATATGGCCGCGGTGAATTATGTGGTCGCCAAGTATTTTGCAAAAGCATCACATGGCGGGCCACCTTTCAACTCAAACTATCGAGGCTTTGAGACATCGCGGTGGGACGTCTTTTTCATCCACAAGTAGGCCTGGCAGGCTCACGTGAGGCCTTTTTCTGATTCCTCCCGTGATTGAGAAAGTGCTAGTGTTTATAAGTATATAATTACAAATGAAAAAGTTGGACATTTCTGAGTCGCGACTAAACGTATGGACAGAGATAAAAGGAGTGCACTCTTCAACTGCTGCTAGATAGTAAAATCGCGAGGGCGGACTTCTGGGCGGAACAGTCGAGGCAGGCGAAGACGGAACCAACAGGACCCGCCTCCAATGCCTAGCGTGCTTGTCTGATTCCCTTCGGGTGGAGGTGGACGGGGTGCAGCGCTTGGCCTGGCGGGTTTCGCTTGGGTCGCTCGCACCAAAAAAGGGCGACAGGTTGGCGCCTCTTTTTGCGGTTGCTGGCGGGGTTCTGAGCTGGCAAAGGGGCGGCATGTGCGATAGAGTCGACAACAAGGCCTCGGAAGCATTCTTGCTGGCGGCTTTTCTTAGGCGTCTTCGTGTGGGTTGGCCTCCGCCTCGTGGACTCCACCGCGACGCCGCCCCCCTCTCGTTTCTCGCCTTCGGCGCCAGACCTTGGCACACATTTGCGCTTGCGCGACCTTGGTGTAGTAGTAGTTTCCATCCGGTAAGCGTTCGAAGATCGGCAAGACCGGTGCTCAAGTTAATTATAAGCGATTGGCGCGTGGTAAAAAGAGACCACTAAGCTGCAGACCTCTAGAATTCGCTCTACCAGGAGCGAAAAGCCCCCGACATCGTGTCACAGAGATGCGAATCCTTCCAACGCGGATCGGCTTCGCTGCCGGTCCAGTTGTCTCCAGGCAGAGTCGATGACGCCCCGGCGTCGTTTAATTCACACCGGGTTCTCTGGCTTGGCCCAGACCAGCCAGTGCCAGGAGTTTCTCGGCTTGCTTCCGTTTACTCGCCCCTTATTTCCTCGGCTGTTATGTGAGAGAATGGAGCGGCCTTGCCGCTTTTTGGATTTGGGGTTTCTGTGCAGCTTGGTTGGAGGGTTCTGGTCTGCTTTTGCCAGGCGCTATCGTCGGTTTTAGTAGGAAATCTGGAGTCTGTGCCGAATGGCGTTGCGCTCGGTTTCTTAGCTGCATCTGTCTGGGCGCTTGCGCTTGGAGGTTCATTTGTCCAAACCTCAATCGGAATCCTTGCACCAGGCAAGAGCTCAGCTGTCTTTTCGGTTTTGGCCCTTGGACTGTGGGGCGATGCGTGTGATGTTTCTGTCTCCTCGATATTTGGAACTGCTGCTACTAGAGTGACGGATTGCCAAGATGGTTGTTTACATATTCAAGTACTAACTACTGGGCTAACATAGGAAATGGCGTCGACAGTGGGTCCACGCCGTCTTTATGTTTTGGGGGATTTGGGTGGGGTTTCAAACTACGCGGGCCGCCGCGCTGTTGTCCATATGCGGGGCGGAAGGGTGTCCAGCGAACCTTCTAAGGCGTTTGCTGTGTGTTTCATTTGGAACAATGCCAAAAGCTTGCTCCCTATGTTCCACACAAAGACTGCCGAAGACTCTCGGACGGCCCGGCGGTGGGAACGGGTGGATGACTATGGCAGGAATATTGGGTGGAAGTTCAGCATCCTAGTGGGTCAGGCGGTGAGTTTTCTCGGGACTGGCAGAAGGGTGGTGAGTACGGGGCGAAGAGTCCGGATTTCCGGGAATTGACTATATCCGGGAGTGTGTTATATTCGGTAGTTTGTTATATTCGGGAACTAATTTATACCACGAATGGCGCATGGCATGAATGGCACGAATGGGGCACCCCAAACAGCCCCAAACGTGTCACGAATGGCATGAATGGCACAAGTTGGCACGGTTGAAGCGTTTGAAGGGCCCGGCTTGGGTTGGTTGTAGTATGGCCATGAGAGAAGCTGATTGCCCGACAAAGCCGGCGGCGAAAGTCGAGGAGAGGGAGGTGAGAGTCTCCGGCAAGGTCCTTGACCGTTTTGAAAATGGTAAGGGAGCGCCGTGGCGAACCAGCGAGAGCCGCGTCTGAGGTGTGCAGAACTTCGCGGAAGCGAAGAGGTGGCGCGGAAGCATGGCACCCGCGAGGTGCGTCGTGTATGGCTAGGGGAAAGCCTTGGCATTTAGTGGCATTGGGGTGGGGCGTTGGTGATCGGGGCGGGAGTTTAGCGGGGTGCCGCCCTGCGCCCGCGAGATTTTTGGCAGTCGGTGCGGCTCGTCACGCAGAGAGTGGCAAACTAGTGGGGGTGACAGCGCATGGGAATGCTCGGCGCCCGAAGGGCCCCCTGCTCTCGCCGATCTATTTCGTCCACGAATGGGACGAGTGGCAAGCCCGGTCGGAGTCACGGACTGCGACCCCCCCCATCCGTGTCATTCGTGCCATTGATTCGATCCCTGCCATCCAAGACCTGGCACCCTTATAACTTATTCTGTTATATCCGGGACGTGATTGGGCCCGGCAATTAATTAAATTTGGGATGTATTTTGGGATGTATCCGTCGTGTGTCTGGTTGTTTTTTTGGTTTGTTTGTTTGTTTGTTTGGCCGTAGCATCTGTGCCGAGGAGTAATAAATAGTGAGCACGCACCCATGCGCGCTTCTCCTCTTGCGTGGTACTTTGCTAGCGAGCACCGAACTCGTGGTGGAATCTTCCTGCTCTCGGGCCGCGTGGGCTGTAGGTCTCTGGCGCCTTTCCTTTTCCTTTGGCTTCTCTTTCCACTTACAAACTTTTTTTTTTCAGATGCAAGACTGCTTACAAATCATTTCCCATACAAAGACAACTGGACAGCCTCCACCTCACCAAGACAAGCGCCTATATACAACTACCAAGAGCTATGCAAATAAGGCCCGACTAAATCTGTTAGGCGGGTTTCATCTTCGGAGACAAGAGGTTTGGAAACAGTCACTCATCTAAATTTAGACCTTCATGTGTAATTGTGTACGGGCCCGGAGTGAAAAGACCCATAAAGCTCCATAGTTAGTTTTTATTTATTGTTATAGCCTTTGTGCTTCTTTGTTGTACGAATCATTGTGATTCTCTTTGTGATGCTGATGCTTTGGCTCATCTCTTTGTTCTATGGTTGGGGTTTCCCAACTTTACTTTTTCACAGGGTGTTCCTGTGTTGGTTCTCGTTGCCTTTTTTAAGGCCGACAACAAAGTAAAATTGGCTAACCCCCACATAGTTTGTTCTTCCATTCGTCGTTCGACATCTATTACGATCTTTCGGTAGAGAGAGATCGAAATAGATTGTCAGCTCCGTTGTACGTTGTCAGCAGCATGACACGGCTCTCCGTCCTCGACTTGTGTCTTGTCGGGCTGTGCCAGCGTGGCTTTTCTCCCATTTCATGCCGCATGTTCTCGCGGAGCTTGTTCTCTCTCTCTCCTCTTTGAAGAGGATCTGACTGCTCCTCGTGCCGTCTCGGCGCGTTCCTCGTGCGGTCGCTAGTAGCTGACAACACAGCAAGAAAGAATCATAGCGCGCACTAGTTTGCGCCACTCTCTCCCACCTATTTTATATCAACAACAAAACCACAGCTGACGCAAAAGATGAAGGTCCGACTAAATCTTTTAGGCGGGTTTCATCTTTGGAGGCAAGAGGTTTGGAAACCACAGCTGACGCAAAAGATGAAAAGCCGCACACTAGAGCCATCTAGTGGCAAAACAAGTTCTAGGTAGTAGGGGTTGGCTGGTGTAAGTGTTCAATGACACCGCCGGCTCCTAAGCACAAACAAGCATAACTAGTAGTGTAAGTACCTGGTAGCATGGCGAGCACTGCGGCGACGATACAAACAAGGGAATAATAACGCACCTCCAACAGGAACCAGATGACCAACAGCAAGTACCAGCATGGCTACAACATCTCACGCGAAAAGGAGGCAGAGCTACCTACAGTCTGGCTTTCGGAGTTAAGCTGTCCGGACAAGGGCAGCTACAGCTTAAGTCCCGCCTCCCTTAGGCTCCCTTGTCATTAAATAAGAAAAAGAGTGTAGATTTGCTGTAGCTCCCCTTTTCTCCATAAGGATACTCGGCGCGAGTGTTCTTTAGTCGTTGTAGGTTCCTCTGCTTTTCAACATCTTTGCACCCTTCACAGGCAGGCACGTGCAGCATGTTTTGTCAAGTCTTGCATACTCCTGGCGAGGAGCAGACTTTAGTTACTCCTTTTCCCTCATCCAATAACACACTACAGGCCACCTTCAACTAGCTAGTTTAACCTAACTAGCCGTCCTTGCTTCCAACGGTGTAGCAGAGTAACCTACACCGATACAATATTTTTTAATCCTGATCACAATTGAAGTCAAGTCTCATGTGTATCTACTTATGTAAGAATCTCGGTCCTTAGCTCATTTCTGTCCCTCGACACTGAGTGTTCCGTAGACCTGGCTATCATCAGTCTGTTTTTTAGTCGGGTATTCAGCTTTGAGAGACTTCAGTGATGAGTGTGAGAGATTACTCACGCCGTAGACTTAAAACCTTAAAGCTCTGCATCTGTCGTCCCTTCGTCTCGGTCCGGCCATCGCAGATCATCTGTCGAACCGTGTCTGTCGTTTTTGCTTTCCCGTCGTTTTGGCCCTTAGTCGACGAGCGACGAGTATGAATTTCGACGAGCGACGCTTCTGCTTTCTCTCCGTCTCCTTTCTGCCGCCTTAATATTTATTTCCACTGTGTGGCCTACCTATGGGATAGGCTACTATCCAGCGGTGCTCATTCATTAATCGCTAAGGGTGCGACTAACTCCAGGGTCAGTTAAGGTGAGCCGGTGCCCATGGTCTTGACTGATTCGGCGATCTGGGGTTAGTGCGAGCGCCCACCCCTGTTCTTGCGCTTTCGCCTTGTACTCTAGGGGTGGGGCGCCATGGGCTGCAGGCATCCAGCTTAGTTATTTTTTAATTATTTAAGTTCAACTTCGGCTTTCGCTCTTTGAGAGTGAGAGCGAGCGAGCACAGCTGCACCGCCGACCCGCACTTGCCCCTCTACACCAAAGATCAAGGACTTCAGCTGGACAGCGCAGCAGATATATGACGCAGGGCGCGGGGTGACGGCCCCCCCCCGAACGCAGGGGGGGGGGCCGGGCGCCCCGGACCCCTTTGGAAGGGGTCTGCCGGGCGTGAAGGTGTTCGAAATGGGTGACTTTTCCGCTTACGTGTACCCTACAGACCAGCAAGCCATTTGCTGGGGAGCCCAGTCGCCCACCTTTGAGACCATTTGCAGGGACCCGACAGACCCCAGAGGCCTCCAGGGTGCCTGCGGGCCCCGCCTTCTCCCTTACAGCGCCGTGGGGGGCCTCCCTGCGCTGGAGGCGAGGAGTCCAGCAGCAGGCCCAAGCCTGCTGCTCCCACACCTCGGCCATTTGGTGAGGACAATCCATCGAAGCAGGGCGGGGGGCCTTCTCCCCCCGGCGGTCTGCACCCTGGGAGCGTCGGCACGCAGTGGGCGCCAAATACGGGGCGTTGCCCGCGTAATGTGTTCTATCTTGAGTGAGTCGACTAGCCGACTCTGCTACTTGATATCGCCATCTCGTCATCAGATTCCATTTGAAGCATGCCAGACGTGATGCCTCTATAGGTGAGTGAGCTCGCTGCTCTTGTCACGAAACGTTCTGGCGAACGTTGAAATTTTTTGACGGGAGAGGGCTGGGGACGACCCGCGAGGCCAGGAGGCGCGACACTTGAGCTCGCTTGAAGGGGCATGAATGAAAAAAGCCCGCTGTAACTAATCCAACGCAGTTTCTACTTGTTTACTTTGAATGACAGACCCACTCGTCTCCGGTACCCTGTGTACGACGACGAAGAGTCACGCTCTCTTCCTTGTGAAATCCGAATGCTATTGTTGCTGCATGATCCTACTGGTGCTCGACGTGGCAGAGATTTGCGCTACTGCGACAAGAACCCTTGTGACCCTGTGAAGCGAGCGCGTGATTGAAAATCCGTGCGCTGAGAGTTTCGAAGTTCCTGTCCTGAGCTCGTGCTGCGACACCCATGAAAAATTTTAATGCAACTCTGAATGTTCATACTCGTGCGTGTGAGACTGAAAGAGGCGTGCTCGTTGGAATTTCTGATAGGAGAGCTCGTAAAAATTTTCGTTGGCGTCTGGATTTTGGCTGTTGGTGTTGGGTACCTTTTGCGCGAGAGTTCGGATGAGTTTTTACTTACTTAACGAGGCCTGGCTGTGCGTCGCACATGGCTCAGTCGTGTCACTGATCTTCACCGCTTTCAAACCTTCCGACAGGGATTCGAAACTCGTAGAGTTTTTGAAAGTTTTCACCTCTAGCTTTCGCAAGAAAACGTGCCTGACTCTTAGAAGTGAGACTATATATTCCCCGGTAGTTCTCCGAGCATAGTCTTTAGCAGACTACTGCTTGGAATCTTTCCTCAAGGCCCAGACTCTCCGGTCGAACTTCAGGCGAATATAGGTAGTCCGCGATTAATCTAATCTATCCTGATAGAGACGACTAATTCGCGAATTACAGGGGGGGTCTGCCAGCATACTGACAACCATAAATAATCAAAACCCTTTCACTTTACTCGAAATAGGTATGCTTTCGTCATATATTTCGCGATCTAATTAATCTCACGGCGTGGCAAGGCCATACCAAACACGTACGAGAGACATATCTAGATCTACGACAGACCACACCAGGATCACGCTCTAGAATCGTGACTAGATCAGCCACGTTTTCGCCGCGCGGTAGAACCATCTACAGCATAAGGTGACTACTCGGCATCTAGATATCGTCCTAGAGATCGTAGAGTGCCTATCTGCCAGACAGACGAGATAGCTCAGGAGAGAGCGAAAAGATCATCCCACTCCAAAAGGGTGCAAAAGAGCACTACACAAACAAAAAAGAAATGCCTTCAAGATCTGAAACAGAAGCCCCAGATCTTTACTGAGGAAGGACCTACTGAAAAAAGCAATGCAGAGAGTCGCTATCTTATCGAACAAAAGGAGGCCCGAGATCGCTCCACTAAGTAGCATTCGTGTGGTCGCGTATGGAAATCGCGTTTGATCTCTCACCTATTCGCTCGACAAGTTAACATGACTCAAAGACCGACACTTGGCTCATTTAATATCTTTCGGATAATACGGAGCACATGAGTGAAGAGATGCATTTGGGTCCTACGCTATGTGAATAGAAGAAGGAGGGAGTGGCCATTTAAGATAAGTGGCCGCGTATTTACATACTTACATAAATCAAGGCAAGTTGGCCCGTCTTTCGTGAGCATTGTTTTTTTGTCAAGCACGCATGATTTAGATTTACGGCCGATTTGCCGCAAAGATTCTCAAGATTCAGGATTGTACTCAAGTCATCCGCATAGAGCGCCTGGCTTCTCATTTGTGTTGATTGTGCATTGGTCGGACCCGTCACAATCCGAAGTGCGTGCATTTGTCGACGAGAAACCTTGTGGAAGTGCCTCCGTGCTACATTTGTCGCCATCGAATATCTGCACCGGAATTAGCCACATTTTAAAAGACGCGAGATGCGCGCCTTTCTCGGTAGTGTTGCCATTAGGGACTCACCCCGTTTTAGATGTTTTAACTGTGTGTTCTTAATTGGTTCAGAAATAATTGAAAAGTTATTCCGTGAGTAAGTCACTCGATTGGAAAATAAAACTACTTCTGAAAGAACGCCGGTTAAGCCTAGAGATTATATGGGCATGCAGCGCTCAAAGTGAAGCGAGAAACAGCGAGAAAGTGACAACCTACAGCAACGCCGTCGAGTGCTTGGCGGAGCGCACCAACTTCCCAGCACCCAAGGACATGACGAGCGCGGGTCTACACCTGCTGGCCTTGTGCCAACGTGATCCGGAAAAGCTGATCGAATGCGGCAGCGTTGGCCTGTCGCTGGGGGAGCTGGGTGCGTACTTGAAGTTCAGAACTCTGATCGTCCGCAAGACTGTCACTCCGCGCACTGACGTGCTGAGGAGCTTCGCCCGCTCCTGGATGGTGGCGGCCCACGTCCATAAGACAACTACAGGAAAGTCTGGTCTTGCCAAGGCCTGGGCGCGTCAGCTTCTGGGTAAGCTGTTGGATGGCTGGGACTTGGACCAGCATGGAGATAAGGCTGAGAAGTGCGACCGTCTAGCACAAGCCGCGGAACCGGTTAACGTCCCAGCTGAGTTCCAAACTGAGGAACTTTCTTACGGGAATGCAGAACATAAGCGGAAGAGTGGAGTCCTGAAGGAACTTGGCCTCCTGTTGAACAACTACTCGGGAAAGCGCAGCGCTGCCCCGCCCACCGACAAGGACGAGGACAGGGCGGGGGGTGAAACTCCATCGACAACGAACAAGGACAACGAGAAACGCGTCGCGCCGTCCAAGATCTTTGCAGAAGATCCGACGCAACTGGGAGGACAGGCAATCGGCGTGAAATTTCTGCTAAAAGTGGCTACGTAATGCTGGCAGAAATGCAGCACGTAGATGGGAAATATGTGAAAAATAAAAAACCGCCCTCACTCTGAAGTCGAAGGAACATGAGACACCCCACCGCGACACAATGAAAAAATTGCAGGTCGGAAGAAGCTTTATGAGTTCGTCCTCGTCGGCAGGATCCTCGACGGATCGCTCTGTTGGCACCTGGACACATGAGGCAACGGGTCTGAAGCGCCCAGCTGAGGACCAGCAAACATTGATCGCAGGCGTTATGGAGCAACTGACGAAAACGCTCAAGCTGGTGCCGAAAAATGAAAATGGTGCCTCGCTGGAAAGCAAGATCCTCCAGGACGAGGCCACACGACCGCAACTGCCTGCAGGCGCGGCTGAGGATGCCAGTTTGGGACTGCGCACAAACGATCGCCTTGGCGATGTTGTCGTCAGTCCGGTCATCTGTTCGCGAGAACCTAACGCGCAACCGCCTGAAGGGGCAAACTGGCCAAATGTAACCGGTTGGGGGCGAGCCTATGGCTACTCCTAGAGTGGGCTGCTGATTAAGCTGCTTACAATTGAAATGAAAAGTTAGACTTTGATCTGCCAAATGCTGCCTATGAGTAAAAAAAAAAATTGAAAAACAAGACACAGCATTGCCCTGACGCCGAAAAGTGACAGGCTCGAAGGAAATAAGTCGACCTATACCGACATCGCCTTGCTCAACAATGGGGAAGGAAAATACGCAGACCGTAACTACGCGCTATGCTGGATGGCGCTCGATGGTGAGGCCGCAACTTTTTTGGGTCAGACAAATGATCTCGACCCACAGACAGACCACGATGGCGCGAGGCCTGTGCGCGCCGGCAAATGACTGGGAGACGATCGACGACTTTGCCAGAGTTGCGCCCTGGGTCTGGCTGTCGGAACAGTACTGCAATAAGTGACGAAATAGGACTTGAGCTGATTGATTAGTAGGGCCAAGTGGTGGCTGAGGTGTAGACGTGACAGCGAAGGAGAAAAAAAATAACTGAGGAAGTGACGCTATGAAGAAAAAATCGAATATGCAAATTGCTAAACCACTAAAAATGCAGCACCTTTTGCCACTTCTTGGCGTCGCAGTCGGAAGTCCATCGCCACGCGGCAAAGGTGGCGGCGCTGTTTTGTATGGTCAACGGAATCAGTTGCGAACGCAGCCTGTTCTTGCGCTATGCTTCGGAACAGGAATTCAATTCGCCAAGGATTTGAAAAGTATGACCTTGCAAAAGGCCCTGCAAGGCCCATCGAGCCACGATTTGCGGCGCTTTGTCACAGCGCTGCTCTCGGCTGCGAACTGCGAAGACCAAGGTCCGGCCGGAACTACTGCAGCACTTGTGGGCAGCTGGCTGGGATGTCCCGGCGCTGTGGAAGTTGGCCTCGCGCTGCGCGGCGGAATTTATCATGCTCGAAGAAGCCGACTGGGGCAAAGCCAGCTTCTTGAGCCGCGCAGCCTTTGTGTATGAAACGAAGAGGAGCTTGGTTGAGAAATTCCTGCTATACACGGGCGAGGCCGTGGATTTGCCAAGCGCAACCCAAATGGCGGCGGACTACAGCCACGCGGTCACTGCATACCAGAGAGGTGACATGGTCAGCCACATCCTACCGATGTTGTTGGGCGCCAAGGTGAAAGGCGACGCGCAGCGCTCTGGCTGCAGCGTGTTGAACTACCTCTGCAAAATGGTTTGGTACATGCTTACCGCGCAAATATTGCGACTCGCAAAGCGCTCTTTGGAAAAAGGCAGGCGCTAAAAAACTAAAATCACTGAACTGAATGTATTTGGGACGTGAATGGCTGCGACCTGAAAAGAAGATGGAAGCTACTCCCTACGAGTGAGACTGTAAGTCGATGCTTCCTTAGCTCTGAAATCCATAACCCCATGGAAAACATAACCAAAAACCTGAAAAGCAGGGGGATGAGCACGGGGAAGCCGCCACCCCGAACCGCTTTGGAAACATGGGCGTTGAGTCCGCTTCTGTCTATGGAAACGATGATAAGTACGGCTGTGGCAGTGGCTCGCCTTCTTCTACCGCCGGCACTGGACAAGGTGCCAGCAAAGGCGCGGGAAAAGGCGGAAAAGGCCAAAAAGTAAGGAAAAGGTAATGACGACTCACCTGATGTGGTGCAAGGCTATAGAACTTCAACTAGTGTTGATAAGGGGCGCGCGTTCCTTTTCAGTCCGGCTATGAACATGTTCCCGCAGGACGCGGGCCTTGATTCTGAATCTGGCCTCTGGTGGTTGCACACGAATGATTATCAAACAGGAACCCAAGAGCTGAAGGAGCGCGGCCTAAAGCCGGACCGCACCAAGGTGACGGTCGTGAACGACCCCCGCTACAAGTGGGAGTGGTGTGAAGGTGAACGAAAGGGCGCCTGGCGCAAGTGGAGCGAAAAGAAGAGCGACTGGCTCTATGGCTACCGCAGTGCCTATGCTGACGATAGCGGCGGACTGCCAGATGAGGAGCCCATGCGCCGCCGCGAAGAAAAATACGCAAAGCGCGCCGCTGACAAGGCTGGCAAGAATGCCGAGCAGGAGAAAGGAAAGGGAAAAGACAAGGGAAAGGAGAACAAAGGAGGAGAGAAAGGCTGCGGCGACGTCGTGCTATGAAATCACTCTGCTAGCGAGAAAAAACTCCTTGAGGGAGACTTGAGTGCTAGCAGAGGAGATATCGCGATAATCTGGAATGAAGAGAGAAGGTGAACTGAATCAGTCTGCTGCGCAGGAGGAGGCGCAACAGCAAAACCGCGCGGAAAAGGAGGGTGAAGATGAAGAGGAGGAGGAAGAACCACGACACTACGTCACTGCTGTAGTTGGGGACTATTATGATTCGAAACCACTTTCGACGAAGGTTCGCGCTGACATGAACCGCGGCAGCTTTTTGATGTTTGAAAATCATGATGAGCGTAATTGCGACCTATATAAAAAGTCTGCGTTCTCTGAGAAGGATTTGAAAGAGGCCAACGGTGATGCAATTTGCTCGATCATGGGGCGTAAGCTCAACAAAGAAAGCGTAGTCGCCGACGACGGCGGGACTGTAGCTAAGGATGGCCATCTAGCAAATTCGATTATCGAGGACGTTTTGCATAGCGGATGGCTTGGATTCTCACGCTCGGCTTGCCCGGCGTGGCATGTCTATGGTAAGTGTAAGGGCGAGAGCTGCTGTTTGAAACACGAACGAAAACCCTCCACAGCAGCGACGTTTGCCGACGTCTTTGTGTGGCAGGTACAAAACAAGGCGGGACCTACCGAGAAACTTGCGGCGCTGTAGATGAATATCTAGGAAAGATACAAAACAGTGCGACTACTTGTAAAGCCCCTACGTGGGAAGCTCCAGCTTTGTAGCGCTTGTGGAAGAGCGTCGACTTGAACGCACACGAGAACGCGGCTGCGTGTGGTTTCCGTTCAGGCAAAAGACTTCGTCGTGAGTACATCGAAGCGCGACCGCTACGAACTGAAGAACCTCTTTGAAAAATAGTACTCTAAGAAAACCACCTGGCTAGAAAGGCCGACAGATGTGGACTGTCGAAAACATATACAGCCGCTAGATGAGAGAACCTCCCACGCTTAGGCCTATGATAAAGATAGGAGATGGAAGAAAAGGACACACGGCCTGGATTATGTGAGTGGAGCTTAATGGCTAGAACTAACCTAGACTGAATGGCAAGCGATGACTTGAAGTTATAAAAAGATTGCAACTGCCACGACCTCGGCGCCTACTCCTGGGGGAGATCTGAGAGCCGTCACTACTCCCGCGGGAGATCCAAAAACCTACTTGAAAGATGTGAACGCGACAGAGCAACAACTTTGATAGTTTTTTACGGAAATGCTGAACCCATACTAAAAACACAGAGACCGACGATGGCGCCGCTTAGGCGAATGTAATCTGTTCAACGCCGCGACAAAGGAGCCTCTGGTAGAGAGACAGGACGAGAGAAGGTTTTGCGATAGTCGTGCGAATGATGTCAATGCCTGCCATAATTGGAACGAAAGCGAGCGAAGTGACGAGAGTGCTCACCTTGATTGGACTTAGTTATTCTGAGAGTGCTGACGTGACATGGCGCGCCTACCACTAGCAGGGGCGTGGCTGCACGCCACAAACCATGCTCCGAAAAGACAGAAAAAAACGAAGACTGCAGCTATCGAGGACTCGTTTAGACGCGCACCCGACGAGACTGGGGGCGCCTCCACCTCGGGGGCTGCTACCTCAAGCAGCGTTGCCCCCGTCATGCGGCAGAGTATGGCAGTGACGCCTACGATGCGACTGGACAGGGCCGCGATCGCTAAAGGTGACTACCGCCAGGCCTTGCGGAAATATATCGCCAGTGATACGATCACCATCGTGCTACAGTCGCACACTGAAGGCGCACTGATAGACCGTATGTATAGGCTTGAGGTTTTTCGTGACTACTGGAGGAACCAGAAGCCGCCAATCGAGGCGCCGCATGAGGTGGAGCGCGTGCGCCTGTTCTGCCTATGGGTGGCTGGCACGGATGAAAGTTCTGACCTGGCGAGATCATATTTCACGGCGATGGCCTATAGTCTCTTGGTGCCACCACTGAACCCCGACACGAACAGGCAATGTGCCTGGATGGCCGATGCGCCGCGCGCGGTGCGCTCCCTGGCAATTGCAAGCGACGACATAAAACGGGCCACAAATTCCTTTGAGAAGGAAAAGGCGCCCCTGATTGCGAGGGAGGCATGGGCGAAACTCCAGCCGCTCGAAAAGGCGACCGTAAGGCTTTGGGTCAACCTTGGAACTCGATGGAACAGTGTAGAGGCCATCATGCCTCAGGATGCCCAATGTCCGATACACCCACGGGGTAAGATTTCTGTCCATATAACGCGAGAGAAGATTACAGCGGTGGCCAACAGAACGGCCTTCGTATCCTGCTGCTGCGATAAGACGACAAAGAGTGGCCTCGGCGTCGTATGTGACCCGCAGACCAAGAAGATATCCTTCCCACTGAGGGAAGCCGAGGTCCGGAAGACGCTACAGAAGATTGGGGCGAGATTTCGCTCCCCGTGGAGGACGAGCGCCATATATGCGAGAACGCGCGTCGAGGCTGGTGACCGTTTTGATTTCTCAAAATATATGCTCCAACGTGGATGGACCGTAGTCGCGACATTTTTTGGCTATTGTGTCGACTACGCAAAAACTGAGGCTGATCGAATGCTACCAGCTGCAGGCGCACTGGAGTTGGGAGATATGTCGAGTAAGCGCATCGCTTTCCCGGAAGATAAGTCGGAGGCCCATGCCCTCCACGAGATGAACAGATCATCTGGGGACCTTGAGGGCATGGAAGCTGTCGAGTCTTTGCTATTGAGCAAAGGAAAAGCGAAAGTCCCAAAATCACTAGAATACTACCAATCCCGCTCGGTTTTTTTGGCCGAAGGGAGGGCCCTACAGAATGGGCAGGAGCTGACCACAAGGCAGGCCAGACCGAAAGTCAAGACCCTAGAGCAACAGAGGAAAGAGGGACTCTTCAAACCAGCACGGGCGACCGTGGGCTTGTTTAAACAGACTCAGAGCGCACCGCTGAGGTCTCTTAAGAAGTCCTGGCGGCGTCGCCCGCGATAACCTTTGGGGGGTATCGTCTGTACGGATCGACGGCAGCTACCTGTGCTGTATGTGGGCCCTACTTATTTGCCTTTTTTGCACATGTTGATGCTGCTTTGCCCTCGCACTCGCATTGAGCGCCCGCCTGTTAGGGCTGCGGTAGTGGGGAAGGGGTGGCGCTCGGGGGACACCACTGGCGCGAGCGTATGCCAAGTGCGGTGCGGGCCTGCGAAGCCTGTACGCGTCTGAGGGGTTGGGACTTGCGGGCGCTGAGACCTCGCAAACTTTTGAGGTAGACTCCCAGGGTGTCGGACTCTTTAAAACGACTGAAAATCTACAACGAACGCGAAAAGCGGAAAACATTACTCGTAGGGTGCAGGCAGACAGCCGCAAGCGGTGGGGCCGTCTTCCACCCCGGAGCCACGCGCAAATCAACGCCGCGAAGCGCGCGCGCGCTCCACCACAGAGCCATCCACAGGGGGGGGGGGGGCGGAGCGCCCCAAGTTATATATAGTGTTGTCTTTTGTGTTGTTCGTCGTCGCCTTCGTCGGTTCTGTCTTCTCTCTCCAGCTAACAGGGCTAGGAAGGGTTGTAGGGGCTTGGAGTATTCCCCTTGCTAGATCCCTAGAGAAGATATTTTATAAGATGAAACTGAGTGGAAACCTTTAGCAGTCTGCGCCTTTGTTCCTCGGTCGAATAAAATAGAAAACGATAAAAATAGAATAAAGACGCACGATCATGAGCAAAACCCCTCTAAGTCTTGACGCATGAAAAGGCCAGAAACTTGACACATGCACAAGGCTACAAACCTTGAGCAAGGCGATGCATTTTGTAGCATACCGCTACCAGCGTGATTCTCTGTGCTCCTATCTCATGCATGATACTGCAAAGGGGCCTCATGCGGGGCGTTGCCCGCGTAGTGTATTTCTTTCAGGCGGACGCGCACCCGGCCAGCTTTCGGGCTAAAATCTGGCTAAAAAAGTCGGTTTTTTGGGATCGTTGCTCGTCTGTCTTGTGTCTTGTCCCATTTGTTTAGCCTTGGTGTCTTTTGGTTCTCTCTCGTGACTTTTTGCGGGGGTGTCAGCAAGTGGCCGAGTGTGTTCCCCTTGAGGTTGGCTCTGTCGCTCCGCTCTAGCCAGGGAGCCTGCCCACGGTTCTACCTGGCAGGGGTTCGAAAAAGTGCGACCGAAAGTAACCCCCTCCATTTTCGGTCGTGCCCTTTCGCCCTTCCCCTCCCCTTGAGGGATTTGTGCTCCTTTGGCTTATTTGACATGTTTTTCTAGCTTCATACTAAACATGTCTAGAAAACGTGTCTAATGGAGGCGCCCTACAAGCGGCAGCCCGACGGTTGAGCCGGTGGTGGTTTGGTGCCTCCTCTAGGCAAGGAGACTGCTGCCGCTGCTTCTGGTGTTTCAGGCAGTGGTGGTGGATCTGGTGGCGCGCAGCAGCTCCTTGGCGTTGTTGAAGATGAGGAATGCTGTGGGAGTGTGTGTCCAGGCCTCCAACCCCGAAAGGGACTGTTAAAATATTGTTAAAATTTTTTTTGCATTTTTCTGTCTCAAAAAAACTGTTAAAGAATTGTTTCAAAACTGTTAAAATTTGAAAAATTTTTTCTCGTGTGTTTTCGCCTTAAAGTCGCTACTTTTTCTGTTGGGGGTCGGTTTTAGACATTGTCATCCGGAAGCGGATGACCGTGTCGCCGACTTTTTTAACAGTCGTAAAAGTTGGTGGTTTTTTAGCCGCCAACTTTAGGCCGGTTTTTAGCCGTTATTTTTAGACATTTTTTTAGCAGTCGTTTTTAGACACATTTTTAACAGTCCCTGGGGTCAGCACAGGGAGGGCGTCGCACTGTGCAGTCCCAGTCGTGTAGTCGGCCTGCTGAGATTCGGAGCAACAAAGGCACACGGTGAGGCCCGGCCTCGCAGTGGGGCTGCTTCAAGCTCCTCGGGCCTGGTTGTGCCGAGTTCGCGTGGGCGTGTGGTTCGCGACAGGCGCCTCCAGAAAATTTGTGCCAACAAGTTGCCAAATGCTGGAGAGCTGGCCTCCGCCGTGGACAATAGCGCGATCTTTCGGCAACCAGTTGCCGAAAGTTCGCCAAATTGTCCACGTTCAGGTGTGAACAATTTCACACAGCGCCGCGCGTTGGCCTGCTCCGATGGTCCCCAGCGTGCGACCATGTTCCGAGAAGGCTCGGGGTGTGGTTGCGTGCTCGAGAGCGGCCTGGGCAAGTGTCCTCCCTCCATCTTTGGGATCGGGGTTTCTGAAATACCGCAAATTTTAGCCATTTTTTACCTCGACTTGTTGGCTCGGCACTTGTCCGCCTGATTTCTTCTCAAAGTGAGTAGACTACTCGATCCGGCTACTTGGTCGCGCTATCTGCTTGGTGCATCCCATTGGAAACATTTCAGAACGTGGCGCCTCTGTAGGTGAGTGAGCTCGCCGCTCTTGTCAGAAAGCCTCCTGCTGAACGTTGAAACTTTTGACCCGCCCGCTCCGCCCTGTGATCATGCGCATGCGGGACCGACTTGCGCAGGCGCTGGCTGACGCCGCGGAAAGAGTGGGGGAGGAACGGCCTGCGCCGCCCCTCCCGATTAGACAGACCAAGTCATGTCATATCTCGAAAATATGAGAAAGCAGAAACACTGCTCCCCGACGTGGATGCAACGCATGGAAGCGGCGACAGAGGATATTTCGGGACTGCGTGAAAGCATGAGGGCCCAGGATTTCCTCAAGATCCAACAGGAAGCGCCGGACCACCTGAAGGCGCTGCTGTGCACGGAACGGACGTGAAACGTCCTGGCCATGCGATATCTGGTGGATATAATACTTACTGCACCCTGATAAGCTACCACCGCGGAGGGTGCAACTCTATCGGTAATGGCGAGGGAGCTTGCCTGTGGAAGACAGAGCGCAGGCCGCTGCTTGAAGAGCACGAGGTGGAGGAGTTCTACAATATGGCGGCACGACTCAAGCGTGGAAAACCTAACCTCGATGACGGCCTCCTACTGGCTATCATGGAAACAATAGAAGAGGACACGAAGAAAGGACGATATAAGACAAGAACGGTGGAGGGTCTCAAATGTATGCCGGCGATGGTGTTCCTAAAGAAAGGACGAGACCACGCCGGAGAGATTCAAAGTGCGTGCTCTGATTGACAGGAGGGCAAAGAATAAACACTGCCGAACCGCTGAGAGATTGGAACGGCATGGATCTCGGCAAATTGCGGACCTACTTGGGATGTACGTCATGCCACTAGGCCGCGAAGAGGACTACCGCGCGCCCCCTTTGGGACAGCTGAAGAAAGAGGCAACGAGTGAGATTGTGAAAACACTAGAGGAAACCAAGAAGAGACTGGCGGAGCCGATGCCGCTGCGGGGCACGCTCGGCAGCTATGCCGGCTGCCTCTCGCATCGCTTGAAGACTGCAAGTGGGCCGATGACTGAAAGTGAGGAGTATGCGCGTGACCCTCTGGAAATGGCCTCGGATGATATCCCCAACGCGTGTCACCTCTTTGGGGTTGATGATCCTACGTCTAGCCCGTTCATGGGATACGGCCCCCGCCTGGAGGGCTTCAGATTTTGGATATCTTACACTTTGGACATCGGTGCTGAACCGTCCGGGCCGGCCTTCTGCAGAATCGCGGAACTCCTGATGGCTGTCGCGGCACACTTTGGTCTGCCGCTCCTGGCATATATTGACGGCCGGAGTTACTTCGTGGCGAATAGGGAACAGACACTCGCGGCGAAACGCTTCGCGCACCAACTAGCCAGGGCGCTGGGCTTAGAACTATCTGACAAGCCAAAAGTAGGCCAGTCCTCGGCGAAGACTGATCGCGCCCGCGCACTAGGACTGGTGTACAGCTATGGGGCGGCTATGCTGACGGGTTGCGTGACACTCTGGGCCGCACTGCCGCCGGAATATATAGAGAAGACAGCGGAAGCACTTGGCGCCATTTTGCACGCGTTACGTACGAAGGTGCTGCCGCATAAGCTCACTCAGAAAAGCGCTGGCCTCTGCACATTCGCAACGCAACACGTGCGACAGAAAATGGGCACGGAGGCGCTGGGGCCACTATGTAAATGGCTAGACGGGGTGGCGTTCGAGTCGTTGACACGAAAAAAGCTCGAGCGTGGAGCGTTAAAAATAAAGCGCATCGCTATAGTGCGCGCCGTCATCCCGAGGCTACCGCCTATGGGTTATGGAAGGGGGCGCACGGCCCTACTTCGGGCAGCACTTGGCTGGACAGACCGACGCGTCTGCTGATGGAGGCCGGAACGGCGTGCCTTGTGTCGGAGGACTCATAGTCATGCCAGACGGGAAGCGCATAGGATTCGTGTTGGATATTCAACAAGACGAGACACAGAGACAGCTCCTGGGAGTAGAGCCGCGAGCTGAAGCGTTTGAGGCCCTCGCAACGTACATTGCTGCATGACTATGGGCACGCGAAAGCCTCCTCATCGATTTCGCAATCGGCAATGTAGTCTATTTGTGCGCCGCTGTGAAGATGGCGGCAAAATCTGGACTCCTCATGAATGTCGTGTCGAGCACGACCCTGCTCTGCTGCGACAGACGCGCGCAGGCATATTATAGAGATGAAAATACTAAACTTAACATCGCAGGCGCGTTCTTGTGACGTGGGTCTGAACAGTTCGCAAGAACCTTAGTCCGTGACTGGGTGGATGGCATTTCATCGGAATGGTGGAAAGACGCCCGGAAAGCAATAGCAGGCGGGTGAGGTGTCAGTCGCTTTGGGAGTTTTGTCCTGATGGGGTGCCTCTCGTGTGGCCCTGTTTATATGCCTTCTTTGCACATGCTTGATGCTGCTTTGTCTTCGTGCTCGCTTTGAGTGCCCGCCTGATAAGGCCGCGACTGTGGGGAAGGGGTTGCGCCCGGGGGACACCACTGGCGCGAGCGTGTGCCAAGTGCGGTGGGGGCTTGCGAAGCCTGCACGTGTGTGAGGGGCTGGGACTTGTGGGCGCTGAGACCCAGCAAACTTCTGATGTAGACTGCCAGGATGTCGGACACTTTAAAACGACTGAAACCGCAGAACGGACTTGAGTTGAAGAGTACGCTAGTAGCCTTTTTATGGGTATTCTTTTGAAGGAAACCAAACAAATTCAAAAGTCGAAGACTATTACTTGTCGGCTTTTTCCTGTCTTGTTCTCTCTCTCAAATTCGGACGAGTGTAAACAGAAAGAGAGACATAGGTAAAGCACGTTGCTACAGTCTTCGTGGTTGTATTTCTTTAGTTTGTCGGCCGATGCAAATCATGCGAGCCAGATGCCCTCACTGCTAGAGATAAGAATGGCAGTAGTCGCTGCTTCTGCAGTGCTTGTCTTAATATTTGGGAAGTAATTAAGCCCGGGCACTAATTAGCTCCGGGAGTTCATTAAGCCCGGGAACTGATTAAGCCCGGGAAGTAATTAGCCCCGGGAGGTAATTAGCTCCGGGAAGTAATTAATTTCGAGAATGAATTGAGTCCGGGGGTCGATTAAGTCTGGAAATTAATGAAGTCTGGAAAGTAATTAAGTCGGGGAATTAACTCGGCCTGGGAACTAACTAAACTCTGGAATTGATCAGCTCTGGGAATTGATGAAGCCTGGGAGTCAAGTAGGTCGGGGAAGTAGACAGCATAAGGTTGGGAATTAGTGAAGCCTGGGAGCCTGTCAACCTTTTGAGAAACTGGCCAGGACTAGGCTGCGGCTGTTGCGGGTGTTTGTCTTGCTCTCTTTCTATCCCTTAAAAAAAGGAAACCGAAACCGGCGGCCGCTTTTTTCTCCCTTCACGAGGCACTCAGGTGTGGTAGGTGAGAGGCAGAAAGTTGCGCAAAATTTCGGCAATTTTCTCGGATTTTCAGCGGGCCCTGCGTCGGCTTTTTCTTGAAATCGTCCACCAGACTGAGCAGCCTCTCAACCCACTCGAAGCCGATAGACGCACGAGGCCCGAGGCAAGCCCAGGGACAACCAATTGGAGACCGCCGCGACGATGTGAAAGACGTGCGCGAAATCTTTGCGAAAAGTTGCCGGGGCTGGTCTTCGTTGTCTCTTTGCTTGAAAGGCCAAACCAGGCGCCGAAGCGCCTGGCGCTGCTTTTCGTTTGTTCTGTGTTTCGTCGTTGGTGGCAGCCCCGGCGCTGGTTCGTTGTGGACCGCTCGCATGCCGCTGGCATCGGCGCCGCCCCGGGTGCAGGCGTGGCGCGGTTGTGTGAGCCCCCTCAAGCGTAGGACACCGGGGCGGAGGACAGGGGAAACGCAGGCGGGGGAGCAGCGTCACCATAAGCCGGCGGCGGCCATCTTTCCCCGCTTGAACACCTCCAGCGGCTTCCCGTCTCTTCTGTCACTTTAGAAAAAAGAAAAATCTTGGCGAAAAGTTCGCGAAATCTTTGAAAAATCAATCTTCGCGGAATCTTTCCGAAAAGATAGACGCACGAAGTTCCAACATGGTCAAGACTTGCCAACTTTCCGCAAACATTTCGCGAAGATTCTGAAGCTTTCGCCTTCCATGTTTTTTGATGAAGACATCAAAACGCACCGCCAAGAACAAACTCGCGACAAATTGCAGCGGGAGCGCATAAGACTCCGCGTCTTCTGTGTCTGCTTTGTGTGGTCTTTCTGTTTCTCTCTCCAGAGCTGTGCCGCCTTTTGGGTTGTGCATTTGTTTGGGAATTTGTCGGGCGGCTGCGTCGCAGGCTGGCTCGTTGGCTTGTGGTGCTCTCAGTGCAGTGGCTGGGCTGGTCGTGTGTTGGTTCTGTCGGCTCTGCTTTCAGAGGCTTAGCAGACGCCGCGAGAAGTGGACAGGCGTGAAAGCGGCGCGCGTGAGCCCCGGCAACTTTTCGCCAAGATTCTCCGCCGTCGGCAGTCTTCGGGCGCGGCGGTCTCCAAAACCAAGAAGAAAAGCCAAAGGGACCAACTAAGGAGCCGAAGACCTACCGACAAAAGCCACGACAGGTCTGCGAAAACTTTCCGAAGACTCGGCAGGCACAAAGCGCGAAGCACCACGCTGCGGCACATCGCTCAGGAGGGCCAGCGACAACACATGAAGGCGACAGCCTTGTTAGGTGGTAACGGTTTCAGGCCTCCTCGAAAAGAGTCAAAAAATTGAGTATGTCTCCCGATTAGGAGCCCGGCGCCCTCCCGCAAGGCCATTTTCCGAAAAAAAAAGCGAGACTCTTTTAGTTTTTTGGTCAAGAATGGCCTTGCGGGGGGAACCGGGCGCCTAAAAGTAGAGGCCTTTACTCAATTCAGGCGAAACCTTCGAGCGGCTCCCCGCTTATGTTCTTCAAAAGAGTGGCCAGAAAGCCAGCAAGGCCGCCGACAGTCTGCGCGCGGCGGTGCGTGGCGTTGGCTTATGCATGTGCTGGGGGGGAGGGGGAACCCTATGAGAGAGCCCCGAAGGGCCTGGCCAGTGGGTTGGTGTGCTGGCTCTTGAATGGCGCGCGCCGCGTCCCGGCTTACCAGCTGAAAAGGAACCAGCCCGCGCCCTACAGAGTCCCCGCGCCCCTCCAGAATCCCCCCGCGCGCTGGCTGCTCGTGCGCGCTCGGTCTGGGGGGTTCATCTGGTGGGGTGCGGGGGTGAGCTGGCCACACTCAAAACGCACGGGCATGGGAGAGAAGGTTGCCACAAACCCTGCCGGCACTGGGGGGGCCTTCCTTCGTGTTTTCTTGGCTTCTTTGCCGGGTGGCTTTCAGCCGCCTCAGCGTCCCCACGTTCGCCGCGGCTCGGCCACGCGCTTCAGGGCCTTCTGCGGCAGCGTCTCCGAGGCCTCGGCAGCTCCTCGACGGCGGAGGCGTGCGCATTGAATTCAATTCCTTCAAGGGTTGGCAAGGGTTAGCTAAGTCTGGAAATTCCTGAAGCTTGGGAATTAATTCAGCCCGGGAATGCATTAAGTCTAGGAACTAATTAAAGCTAAGTCTGGGAATTAATTAAATCTCGGAGTTAGGTAAGTCTGGGAAGTCATTGGGCTTGAGAATGGGTTAAGCACTGGGAGGAATTAAATCCGGGAACTATAAAAAGGTGGCAATTAATTTACTAAATCTGGGAGCTATATTAGTTCCGGGAATTAATTAAGTGAAAGTCTGTAAGTAAGATTATCAGTTTCTCACTTCTCTCCGCCTGAGTTCTTGCGAGAACCAAAAGCATCCTGTGGGACATCTGTCAGCTATGCGTAGCCTGAAGTTTCTCAGACTTTTTGTAAAGAAGAAGTGAGAGCGTCTAGAGTTTGTCTTATTCTGGATCTGTGCACGCAGGAGATATCTGTCACTGAGTCGAGACTTGACTGCTTTCGTTGAAGAAATATCGACGAGAGATGGAGAAGACTATCGAATGATTCAGAACGAGCGGAGAAAAGCATCGAATTGTTGAGAGTGGAATCACTGGAGCAGAGACGTGCCTCGGGATTTGAGCGACAATGTCAAAACAGAAGTTAAACGCTAACGCTTAAAAGGCATCAGCATGCCTTTTCGTCTTATCATCCTCCCTCTCATAAAAAAATAGGATCGGAGATTTGTCTAAGGTGCACGCTGGCGGTTTTTGGTCGGTTTTTTCTCTTGTCATAATTTTGTCCTGTCATGTTCTGATGATACAGCGCCCTCCTCTTGCGTGTTCTCCTCTCGACATGAAATTCCACCTATGTTCAGAAGAACTCTCGCGCCTTTAATTCATGCCATGGCGATGCCTCCTTGCAGATGCTTCTTGTTCAGCAGCATCCTGCTGGCGTTGTTGCGCGTTGCACTGATAGCGGGGCACCTCAATAGTGTCGGTCTTCTCCTTATCCCTGTGCCCTTTGCCAGATCGATGACCATTCGCGGCAAAACGGTCCGTGGGGGGATATTCAGCCAACTGCGGTGGGTAAGAGAAGAGCGCAACTTCCCTGCGGGGAAGAAAGAAGACGCTGCGGCATCTGCCGAAGATCAGGAAGCCTCCTGGTCGGTGTTTCACGTTTCAGAGCCTTCCACTAATTACATCCGGCAAGCAGTGTATTATTCTGGGACCCCCGCGGCAGCCTCCACCTTGGTGGCCGTGTGCCCCTCCTCTTTCTCCTCCTCCTTCTCCTCCTCCTTCCGCTCCTCCTCCTTCCGCTCCTCCTCCTTCCGCTCCTCCTCCTTCCGCTCCTCCTCCTTCCGCTCCTCCTCCTTCCCCTCCTCTTTCCCCTCCTCTTTCCCCTCCTCTTTCGCCTCCTCTTGCCCCTCCTCCTTCCCCTCCTCCTTCCCCTCCTCCTTCCCCTTCTCCTTCCCCTCCTCCTTCCCCTCCTCCTTCCCCTCCTCCTTCCCCTCCTCGCTCCCCTCCTCCTTCCCCTCCTCCTTCCCCTCCTCGCTCCCCTCCTCGTTCCCCTCCTCCTTTCCCTCCTCCTTCCCTCTTTGCGTCTTGAGACCTCGGAGGCCGCTGGGCTGGAGGGTCTTGGAATAAGTTTCGCAAATATTTTTACGCATTACCCTGCGGGGGTAGTTTCTCCCACTATGGTCTGCCCTGTCGCTCTGCAACCAAGAAAGACACGCTGCGGGGACTTTGTTCATCTTCATGCGTGTGGACTTGTTTTTGTAATAGATTTAGCCTCATTCTTTGAAAGTACGGTAGCCCCATAGTAGTGGATTGAAGTGCTGCCTCGACTATGTGCGATCACGTTTGGGACATATGGTCGAGGCTTCCCATCTTTGCCTTCTTAGTCCTTGTGTATTTTACATGGCGCTGCAGTACAAACGCCCGTGCTGCGACAGAGTCCGCGTTCGAGCTTCAAGCCATAAGATCTGCAGACGCATCAAAAGTGCTGGGGCACCAGCTATTTTCTGAACGCGACCAGGAGCGCGGCTACGAGACCATCACGAAAAGCCGTATGAGCTTTTTCGACATTTGCAGGCGGAGTCGTATGTCGGACAAATGCGCCAGCAATCAGGACCGCCATTACTATCATGTACGAGCAGGATGTCCATGCTTGCAGATCCGTGACTCAGTCCGTTTGCAACAAAGAAACAGCACCAGAAGCACTCTACTGGCTCTGGGTCTGTTTTGGATGGTTTGCCTCGCGGTGGCGCCCGTTGCGCACGTATATAGTTAGTGTTGTGTCTGTGGAGGGCTTTGCTTTGTCGTCGGTCATTTGGCTCGCGTCTCTTTGTGGTGCGCTGTCCTGTCGTCTCCGGTCGGGCGCGCCAGTCTTGTTGGCGCTCACTTCTCATCCCTGTGACTGGATGCGCCGGTAGGTGGACTGGGCTCCTTTCCTTTTGCGTATGGCATTGGCCCGCCGCGAAGGGTGCGGGGGCAGCTTCTCACGGAGAGCGTCAGCCCGCGAGCAAGGTGTGCTCTCTTATTTGTGTGCGTGCGTAGCTGTGTGCGCTATGCGCCGTGCCTTGTTAGAGTGGCCTCGCCAGCGATGTGCAGCTGCCTGCAGCTGCGCTGGTTGCAGCCTCGAACAGAGGCAATTGCCCACTTTGTGCTGTTGCGCCGCAGTGTGCTCCTTAGGTGTAAGGGTCGCTCGATGTGATGCTTTATTCGATCCGTCACGCGTTCGCTTTACTTTGTTTGGCCTTGGCGCTGGTCGTTGGCTAGATCTTGGGACGAGAAGCAGCGCAGTTTTAGCATGCGGGACATGATGCTCTGGGGCTCGTTGCCTCAAGCATACCTCGCGGGGGATGGGTGTGCCAGCTGGCGGCGCGCGCTCCACTTCGGGCTTGTCTCGGGCTGCCTCTCAGTCAGTCTTTCGTGGGCTGTTCGTTGGACTCAGCTTTGGTTGCGTGTGCGCTACAGATGTCGCGGCCCGTGCCCATGATTGTAGCCATGGCTGCATCCATGGATGTGGTAAGGCCAAAAAAGTGCCACTTTTCAAAAAATTAATATTGAAAAGTGGCACTTTGTTTTTCATGCTCAAAATCGGCCACAATCATGGGCAGCGAGCAGTCGTCTGCCTGCCCGGTGTGGTCGGTTTTGGCTATCCATGCTTGTAGCCATGCCTGGATCCATGTGGATCACCTGAAGAATCCACTTGTTTGGATTTTTCAGGAAGCAAAAAAATCGGGTCAAAAGTCGCTACGTGAATGGATAGTGGACGTGAGCACATCTTCAAGGGGAAAGGTCAAGCTGAGAGAGAGCGCGTTTCTTCGATGCCTCTTCTGCCGTGTGGTGTAGTGTGTTGTGCTGTCCGCGAGGTTGTCGGCGCTGCTGAAGCTCGTCTGGATGGTGGTGTCTTAGTCTCTTCTTGTCAAGGTTGGCGCGTTATACTCAGCAGGAGTTGGCGCGGACCCCTCTCAGATGTACTGCTGTTGGCTTCATGTGCAGCGAGCCGACTCCGAGTCTGAGCGGCGTGCGCTCTCCTTGTGAGCTAGATCACTCAGCCACGCGAATGACGGCGACGGCATCAACCAACGCGAAGCACCTGACTCGTGGCAGCAGGCAGCATGTTGTCGCAGCGTTTTGCATGCAGGTGGTGTTGCCTATGTTGGTGTCGTCCAGCGTACTCTGATGGGGGTGGGTGGGTTCTTCGTGTTCGGAAAGTGATCCGCCCGAGTCGGTTGATTCGGGGGCGCTTCTTTCGTTGCCTGAACATGAAAAGGGGAGCTGCGAAGCGTTTGACCCGTAGGCTGCGCCTTCTGTTCATGGCTGAAGCGGATGAGCAGACGCGAAGCCTCGCCTGCCGTTTATGCCGTGTTGCCTTTTATCGCAGCACCGCTTGCCTTGTGCCTTCTTGTATATTGTATATGGGGTTCGTTGCCCCTGCCTACTCCTTTTTGTGTGGAGTGGCGTTATGTTTTCCCCTTGTATGTAAGTAACTGGCTCTAGTCACAAGCTTACAAGCATGGATCGCCTCCACCTTCATATCGCGTTTTGTATGAGTTTCACCTATCGCAGCTGCGCGACAGGGATGGGCCGGCTCGCTTTCTTGAGATTGGGCTAGGCTGCACAATGCGACATGGAGCTGGAGGGTCGCGGGAGATTTGGGAGAAGTATTTCAATAGGCCAGAGCTATGGTTTGGCGAGTACAATGCAAAGTGCGTTGACGAGTATAAGCGCAGGCACCCAGGCTTCAGCAGGATTATGGTAGGCGATCAATCAAATCGAACTGATCTCGCGCGCTGGGTAGAGACATCTGGTGGCAATTTTGATGTGATTGTCGACGATGGCGGCCATCGTACCCCGCTGCAAATGGGTGCATTTTATGGACTTTTTCCGAGTCTAAAGCCAGGCGGGCTATACTTTATAGAAGATATTCACTACCAGAGAGATGCGTTCGATAGGAAAACTAAAATGTCAGGCGTGCTGCGCACGCTTCTCGACTGGAGCGCGCAATTAGTGGGAGTCTCTCGCATTGCTAAGCCTTACAGCTCGACATTGCCGCCGGATATACAAAGCATAGAGTGCATGAAACACATGTGCATGATAGTCAAAAAAGATCCATCTCTGTTTGATAAGAATCCGCGCACAGGTCATGCTCAGGCTCGCCCTACTGCTGCTGTAGGGCGTGGACCCGAGAGCTTTTATGATATTTGCAAACGCAATCTGCTGTCTGATAAGTGCTCAGACCGACAGGACCGGCATTTCTATCACGTTCTTTACGAGAGCCATCTCAGGCATCTTCGCAAAAGAAGAGAACCTGTTCGGTTTTTCGAAATTGGTCTCGGATGCACTATGCGGTATGGAGCTGGAGGATCTCGACAAATTTGGGAAGCCTATTTTGACCATGTCGATTTATGGTTTGGGGAATACAACAGAGAGTGTGTGAAGCAGTACCGCGAGAACAATCCAAACTTTAAAAACATCGTCGAGGGCGACCAATCCAATAAAGAAGATCTTCAGCGATGGGTAGCAGCCAGCGGTGGAAACTTCGATGTAGTCGTCGATGATGGCGGTCATCGCACACCGCTGCAGATGGGAGCTTTCTACGGTCTTTTTCCTCACGTCAAACCAGGAGGACTGTACTTCATAGAAGATATCCATTATCAAAAAGATGGCACTGACGGACACAGCGTCCACTCCGCAGTTCTACGAACGCTGCTCGATTGGAGTGCGCAGCTGGTTGGTGTGGTGGATTCCTCCGCCTACGAGTCTAAGGTCCCAGACGATGTACAGAGCATCGAATGTATGATGCACATGTGCATGATAGTGAAGAAGGATCCCGCTCTGTATCCTTACTAATTATGTGCCACTAATCTGGCTGCTTTTCCTCTTAGTTAGCTACATGCATGTATGCCACCGGCGGCACACCTAGTTCCTGTGGTGTGATCCCTGGCGTCTACAATTTGGAGAGGCTCGGCCCGGCATCTGCATGCCATCCGGAGACCCTGTTCGATGGCGCTGTTCTCCACGTTGTGGATTTTATCATAAAGCGGGCGGCCTGTAGCATTGTTAACAAGCAGGGCTACTGAGTCATTATTTATCCTACATTCAAGAAAGGGGGCAAAACTGGCAAAGCCAGCAGCGGTGTGCACCTGACAAGCGCGGGCACGTAATACCTGGACCTCTCGGGGGAATCGTGGGCGAGGGAGCCACAGCTGCGATCCGATCGCCACAAACCTGAGATCGAACAAGCGAAAAGGAAGAGCGCCCGAGGACCAAACAGGGACGCGAAGGGAGAGAAGACAGGAGAAGAATTAGGCCGCGACGGCTGCTACATACCCACCCGAGAAACCTTCGGCCACGGTCTTAGAGGCTACGACTACCATGGGGAAAAACGCCGGAAGCGCTTGGCGTGGCTATCTGTAGAGGTGGAAAAAGGTGGAAAGGCCTTGCGCCTTTTTTCCCGTTTCTGACTGAAGCGGAGGAGTTCGAGGGGAAGACAAAGACGGGCATGACATGCGCCAAAGAGAAGCAAAAGCCGCAGCGAGCGCAGCGAGAGCAAAGGGGCGGGCATGTGGGCAAGCTTGACCCCGATAGAGAAAGCGCTGGGGACGGAAGACATAGGAACATGGGAAAAACTGCGAGACACGCGCACACGCATGAGGGGGGAGCGGATAGACGCGAGCAACCATGAGGAAAAAGATCAACTGGGACAAAAAACGCAAAGGAGGAGAAGGAAGCACAAGCAGCCAGGGATCGTCATGGAGCCGGCCCTAACGGGGTCTCGACAAAACGGCGCCGGGCCCCCAAGGGCTGCCGCTCGGGCCCTTCAACCAAGAGTGGAGGCTGATAGCTACCAACGACGCAGGCCAGCTGCAAGCTATCTGACGGCGAAGCGCACAGCCTGAAAAAGTTGGGAAAATCGGAGACAGAAGCACAAGTGGGAAAAACAGGGAAGGGACAAGAGCAGCCATGTGCCTTAACGTGTGACAAAGACGCGGCAAGGTTGTGGCCGCAGGGCCGACAACGTCGGAAGCGCGGGGGAGCAGGGAAGGGGAAGAGGATGAAAAAGAGACAAAACGAAAGACGCAAAAAACAAGCACCAGCCAGTGCCTGACGTTGGGGTGGCGAGTGTGCATCGTGCCAGGAGCCGGACGCCATAGGTGCCACGCCCTTGCTGGCCAAGCAAAAACAAAAGGAAGCAGCAGTACTAGAGGGCATGGGATGAGGGTGAAGGGCTGACGCTTGGAAGATGGGGAGCCAACGACGCCAGACGACTGAGGCCTGACAACTCGAGCAAGGCACACCGGGGGGGGAGGTGTCTGCACATGGGAGGGAAGCGCAGGCGCATTGGCTTGGAACTGACAAAGAAGCAGGGAGACGAGCGGCGGCAGAGATGTACTAGGGGCCAGTATAAATATTTCTCGCATTCACGCGGCCGCAGGTGATAGGGGGCAACACAGTGAAGAAGCTGGGGCGCTAAGACTTGCCACGAGGGTGTAGGACGCGCAGGACCACAAACCAGCCCCATCTCCACCCAACCGACACAGCGTGAAGAACTTGGTGAGGAAAGTTTCGGGCCCCGCAGGCTGGCAGCCTCTCTGACAGTGCAGCACGAGACAGCAGCCCAGGGCGAAAAATAGGGCAACAAATACAACAAGAGGGCCAAGAAGGTGAAAAGCAAAGTGAGCAAGTGGGAAAACGGTAGGGCCCAGAACAAATGGACAACCGAAGAGAGAGAGAGAGAGAGAGAGCGCGAGAAGAGAGGGAGAGAAAAAGCCGAGGGAGCAAGACAAAGACAGAAGAAGACGAAGCAGGAGAAGGGAATGCCAAAAGCGTTGGGAAAATAGAGGGAGAACTCCCCAAAAGCAGGAAGGGGCAAATCAATGGAGCCAAGAGACAGACCCACGGCCACAAGCCTGAGGGCGGTAAACAGTGAAGAAGCGCGGCGGGCTCGGAATCCATTTGCAACAGAAAAGCGAAGGCGACTGCGTGCAGGACTCGCAAAAACGTGCGAAACGTTCGCCAAAGAGATATCCAGATCAGGGCCCAGCTTTTTCGATCGGCTGGCCTTTTCGATCGGCTCTGGGGGTTGTTTAGTCTCATCGGCTCGGCCAGGTGTTTCCACGGGTCATGCTCGTCCGCGATTGTGTTTTTCTTGTGTGTTGGTTAAGTATCGGCACCACGAGACTTTTTATGTTTTCTGACAGACGACAACCGCAGGGGGCAAAAGCACTTCTGCGGGGTGTGTCTGTGTTAGATTCTAGGCAGGCACGCAGCCACCTCCCTGCCCCTTTGGCCCGGGTGTCTGCTGTGTTGCAAAATTTGCTGACGCGCCACCGAGAAAAGCTAAGCCGGTCGTGTCTTGGTTTTCAGCATCTCAGGGCCCATGGCGATGGCGAAGGCGCCGCGAGGATTATTCTACTTTCCCGAGCGTCACTGGGCAATACGGTCGCCACCATATGAAGCGGCTAACTAAGCGACTTGCAAAGAAGTGCGCAAATAGATAAACTATAGCTTGGGGCCTACCTACTGACAGCCAGCTTCCACAAGGACGACGCAGCACTTCGGCTGAGCTGGTTCGGCCGAGCGCGTGGCGCGCGGGGAAGCGGCGTCGGCAATGTTTAGCGTCGCTGAGTGCATCGGGGCCGTGCATCTTACGGGTTGGCACGCTGCGCTATCGTTCAATGGTAGGAGAGTCCCCCCTTCTCATTCATGTCGGCGCGGCGGCGCGCTTCACTTCCACGAACGAAGGTCCAGCCCACGCCCACTCGTTGCTTCACATTCTCGCGCGCAGCCCACGTGCCCGCCCTTTTTTCTCGTTTCATTCGCTTCCTTCTGTCTTGTTAGGTTTGGGCTTTGCGGGTCTCTCTCTGTCGTATGCTTTCAGTTGCTGCCCTTGCTTTTTTTTTCAGCGGAGAGGGCTCACCGCTCCACGCTCCCCAGCGTGTGGCGCCGTCCCGTGTCACAGACTTGCTTATAGTCCTGCGCGCGTCACGCTCCCCAACGCTGGACGCCGGCACGTGGCACGGCCATGGCCTTGCTTCGTGTGTCACGCTCCCCAGCGCGTGGCGCCGAGAAGTCAGCGCCACGCCGATGGCCCCCCTCGCGTGTCACGCTCCTCCGGTGGGTGTGGTGGGTAGGCAGGCACACCATCGGGCTAGCGTTTTCTTTTTTGCTTTTATGGCAATTCTTAGCTTACTTAGCTGCTTCATCCATTCTGTTGCCAGAATATGCCGTATCCGTTGGCTGCAATGTCTCGCTGTCACATTTCGACGCTGTTTCTTTATCGCACACGCATTTCGAGCCACCACTGGGACGAGCAGGCAACTTGTGGGAAAGATGCAACTGCTCGAACGCAGGTGGGAAAATCTGCATTGCAAAAGAGGAGAGTGCAGAAACGTGTAGGGCGTTGCCTTCCCACTTGCAAGTACTAGCGGCGGCCATCCCACCGAAAAAGGCGGCTTGTATGCTTCAATACACACTGCTGCGAGGGATGAATGAGACGGACAGGGAGGAAGGAAAGGAGAAGAGTGGGGGCGCCAATCCCAATGCTGAAATTGGGACGATGTCAAAAACGATGGCAAAAAAATGGCCTTGGCGAATGACTGGCTTCTGGAAAAAAAACGCCCACGCGCTGCTGAGAAATACCGTGTGGGGTCGAATAGCGTCGCGAGCTGACTTGCTGCCTTCGTGTGTCAGTAATTTTGTAATCGGCCCGCCTACAGCCAGCATGCTTCGGCATCTGGACGCCTCAGTTGCACCAACCACGACTGGGCCCGGGCCCGAGCGCATCTTTCTCATTGGTATACACACTCGCTTTGGTGATCGCGGTCCCTGGCGAGATTTTGTACGCAGAGTCTCCCTCGATGAAAGGGTGGCCGAGAAGATGTTTCCAGCTTACATGTCGCGTCTGCGAATGTACAGGCGGCAAAGCCTAAACTTTCCTGCCAAGTTCGAAGAGTTCATGCGCCAAGTTGAAGCTCTTTTTTCAGCGCTTCGCAGTAAAGCCATTCGTGCAGCTTTATCAGAGCGGCAACTCGCACCGAAAGTATTCCTCGCAACCGACACCTCAGTGGTGGAGGCCGCTTTCGCAAATGTGTCTCGGGGGTATTCGTTGTCGTCGTCGAGCCTGCAGAGTGCGATTAGCATGGATCTGCAGTGGCGTATCTTGGAGCCAGCGGTCATTGGCACAGACGCGAGGCGAAAATTTCGAAAAGTTGTGCAAGAGGGGGAAAAGAAGCTTGCTGCCTCGTGGCGCCTGTTGACATTGTCGGACGTCATACTAACTTACGGCACTGCTTCAACGATGGCGTGGACAGTGCGCACTCACGGCTTCCAGTCCTCGTATGATTTCAGCACATTAACGGACAAAAAAATGATAGAACTCATTTTGAAACGGCTACACAGCGCGTAATCTCCCGCATTTTTGATAGGCCCACCGCCTTAAAGATGGCGATCTGCTTGGAATCCATAAAGATGGCGATCTGCTTGGCGCTATTATGGTCCAGGGGAGTGTCGCTATCGTCGCAGCTCGCACTGTTTTTCACAAGACGGAGCATTCTCTTTGCCGCTCCCACTGTCGTCTACTTTGCCCAAGACGGTTTGCTATGGGGATACTAGGATCGGACTCGTATAGTACGCAGAACAGCTTCTAGCGCGCATGGTGCATGGAGGGAGCTCTTCCGCCACCCCCACGCATGGAGTGCGTGGAGCACTTGCCCCATTCCTACGCATGGACTGCATGGGGTGGCCACGTGTCACGCATGGACTGCATGGAGCACGAGGTGGCGCGCTAGCCTCTGCCGTCGGCCACTCTTCTCCTGTCGATCGATGGAGCAGCGGCACAAAGCAAAAGCGGCCCAGGACTAAGAGGCCGTCCCCCCTCGCCTGTCCGCTTTCTATGGTTGCGGACCCAGTAGGGGGCGCCACTGTGAGCCTCGGGCCGTTCCCGCTTGAGAGCCCGGCCGTCGACGAGCCCCCCCGGCCTCCGGTTCTGCGGGGTACATGCAAGAAAGGCGCCCCTTCAGCCCGGCAGACCGTGCCAAAAGGGGCCCCGCCGGGACTAAGAGGCTCCCTCCTCGCCTTCCTAGGTCGGGGATGCGTCTTGCGCCCTGGTTGAGCCCTGGGACACACATACGCAGCCCTCCTCTTCAACTTTTTGCATGAGTCAGCCCCGTGTAGTTGCGTAGAGCGGTGCAGCATGCAGTAGCGAGGCTTGCTCCGGCAGGAGAGTGAACCCCCCGAGGGTGTGGCTTGCTGGGTCTTTTGCCGAAATTTCCGGGCCCCGAAGTACCTGGCAACGACCACCAGGGGCAGCAATGTGCGCCAGGGCGCCTCGACCTATGTTTGTAGCAGCAGGCCCGGACTGCCGGCCAGTGTGGGTGTGGTGTTTAGTCTTCGAGCCGGCCGCCGCGTCGTCTCATCATCGCAGTACAGGGCTGCAGCGGACTAGTTTCGGGCGCAGGGGTGTCCGAAGCGAAGGGCACCTCGCAAAGTTTTCACGCATGGGGTGCATGGAGTAGAAGTTGGGGCTGGTGAGATTCTTGCCAGTCCATGCGACTCCGTGTGATTCATGCACCCCATGCCATGCACGCCAAAGAAGCTCCTACATTATTCTGGTAGAAGATCAGATAGGCGCGCGCTGTAATGTGCCCTATCTTATGCCGGTCGCGAGTGTGTAAGATGTAGATGTGGCTTGCGAGCTGACGCTGAGGCGAAGGAAGCTGCGGTATGAGTGTCCGATGCTCTGGGCCCGCACTAGGGGCCAGTGGGCACTAGTGGGCAGGGCCGCCGAGGCGACGTGCAGAGTGTATACAGTCAAGTGCTAAAGAGATGGCGTCTCTATCTGCGTCCCGGGCACGACGTAAAACTGCGCCCTGCCGTGTTGACGGTGCACCCTCAAGGATGAGAAGACGAAGAGAAGGAAGAGACCAAGAAAAGCCTGAGGAAGGTGGCGCCGGGGGGGACTGGCACCACAAGAAGAGACAGGGAGTGACGGGAAGAGCCGCCGCTGGACGCGCGTCCGCGCGCGCCATCGCAGGACTCAAAAAACCATCAAAAACTGGACGCGGGGACTTTATTGTCGCCGTGGGCACAGCACGAGGAGGAGGCGTGGGTCGTGACCCGCGAGCGAAGCGAGCCGCGAGCCCTTAACCGCGAGCCGCGAGCCGCGAGCACCCAGGCGAACCTGGGGAGAAGCTGCAGGCCTTTTGGTGTCCGTCTGACGGTCTATGTCTTTCCGCGAGCAGCCGCCAATGGGCCCGTGTGTCGCCGTAGTGGGTGTTCTTCTCGTGGGAAGCCCTTACCCGAGCTAGAGCCCCTGGCCGTTGTCGTTGCCACGGGCCAGAGCCTACCCGTGCAAGCGTCCTGCGGTACGCGAGCCGCCTACCCTTTGTCGTGCGCCCGAACACGAGGGCCACGGGCCTCTGCTTGCCGCAGAGTGGGCACGGGGATTTGTGGCGGACCCGTCGCCCGGGTTTTGGGAAGCTAAGCTCCGGGGGCGGGGCCAGGTTCGTCGGCTACATATCCACGCCGCGCACATTACAGCACCGAGCGACCCGGCAACCCGCCGCGGCCCTTTGTCGGGTCTCTGCTGCTTTTCTGGTTCTTCAGTCGTTTGGCCGTATGTTCTTCGCCTCTCTCAATCAACAAAGCAGACAGGATTTTCTTTTTTGGCGGTGGCTAAAAACGTGAGA
The DNA here is from genome assembly GCA_905178165.1 of Amoebophrya sp. A25. Lineage (NCBI taxonomy): Eukaryota > Dinophyceae > Syndiniales > Amoebophryaceae > Amoebophrya > Amoebophrya sp. A25. The sequence continues at coordinate 295,466 of CAJINU010000094.1, forward strand.
AATTTGAAGAAGAGAGAAAACCCCCCCCGGGTTCTGGTTCATTTGTTGCATAATTTTTGTTTTCAGTTCAACCATAAGACAAAAAAAACTGAGCGCGAAAAATGTCGAAACCCGGCCAACAAGAAGCCCGCGAAGGGCCGACCCTTGGAGAGGTGGAGAGCCTACGGGCAAACCTGGCCCCCCCGCGGCAGCTTCTCTTCAATGGTCAGGCGGTAACTTGTCCCCTGTGTCTCAAAGCAACGAAGAGCAGGAAGAGCCACAACGAGTGGCGCAAAATGGGAAAAGTTTGCGCCGAGCCAATCTCCGCCGAGGAGGTTCGCGCCGCTGTAGACCGAGCAGGTGACGCAGGTGCGAAGGCTTCAATGCCCCAGGTGTTTGACAAGGGGAGCAAGGCGAGGGAAGTGGCGCAAGTTGAGTCGCTCCTGGGGCTTTCGTTGGCGAACCCTCGGGAGGTTGTTCCAGGCCACAGCTGCTCGATCTGTGAGCGTGTCAACGCGCAGGCGGATCAGCGTGATCAGCGCCGCGGGCATCGTCGGAAGAGTAAGCCAGGTAAGTTTTTTCTTTTTAGTTGTTTTTGAGTTTGTTTTGTAGCCTTGTTGGGTCCTTTTAAAATTTTCGGCCTCTGGGTGTCTCATCGCTCGGCTCGTTGCCGGTGTTTCTGGAGTTTTGCAACACCTGGCGGCGTGTCCGTTGCCCGGGTGTGTGTTGTATCTCCGCACGGGGCTCGCCCGGAGGCCCTCCCCTGCCGATGGGGTTGCCCTCACTCTGCCCCTAGCTTAGGTGCAAAAAAGTGAATCAATAGGCCCGCCCCCGCCGTTGTTCCACCCCGCCCCTCACGCGCGCCCGCTTCGTGGAGATGGGACCCGGATCGTTTGGCAGTTCTGGGGTCAGCGTGAGAGAGAGCCGAAGAAGGCGCGGACGTCGGTGAGAGAGAGCAGACCGAAGGAGAGTGCGCAGATGTTCTGAACTAGTTGTAGAAGTCGCGCAGTGTAGGTGTAACTGTGAAGAGTGTGATGCCTGTGATGTAGACGCGTCGCCGTCCTCGTCGTCTTCCTCCTCCTCTTCTGGGGGGGCGCGTGTCCTCCTTTTCGGGTGGAAGGTTGTGCCAGCCACCTCGTCGCGCTTGGCCGTCCAGCGCGCAATGCCTTGGCGGTTGATCTTCGCCGGAGCCTAATATCACTTGGGCCGGAGCCGGATCGTGTCTATAGTGATACAAAAACGCGGACCAAGCTGCGCCGCTTTTTCTTGGATTGGTTCGACCTTCATGCGGGGCACAAGTATCCGGCCCTCGAGTGGGGCAGTCGTTCGCTGGACACTCTTCGGGAGGCGATGGCGGGAGGCCGTTGGGAGTTTCAGGCCCTCTTGTCTGCGATAGTGTTCGACGGTGATTCGGAGTTTGTCAGCCCGAACTGTAACCTGGGCGGATTTCTCGGGTACCGCATCAACCGAGTCAAGCAGGCGCATGGACTGCCTCCGGCGTTGCATGCCAGGCACGTAGCTTTCGATGCTTACCTCGGTGCGCCTTCGGCTATCCGTGACCCTTCGGGCGAGCTGATCGCCCTCGCGACCAAGGTGCGGCGCTACTGGGATCAGATTGAAGGTGATATCTGGGCGCTTCATGAAAAGGCTCTGGCACCGCCCCGAGCAGAAGCACCAACCAAAGTCGAGGCATGTAGTGTTCAGCATTGATTGGCTTGGTCGCTGTTTTTCAGTTGATGGGAAGACACCAACCGACAGACCGACCCAGTTCATTTGCCGTAGCTCGTAGATATCATTGCCATTCCACCCCCCGACTAAATCCATCGACCCAATCGACCACCCCCGCCAGGTGCTACGTGTCCCGCAGTAACGGAGTCGGCGACATTGTCGGCGCGAATGTCCTCGCTTGGTGGCAACAGCAGCAGCAACCTTTGCCCACCTGTGAGGGGCTCGAAGAGCGGGCCGCGGTGTGAGTCGGTCTTCTGTTTGTTGGCTGGAGTGTGTCCACACGCAAAGAACAAGGAGGACAAGAGCAGCCGTGCCTCCATTGGGCATCTTTTGCGCTCGGATGTGGCGCCGAGCAACCCTGAAGATGTGGGCACTGTGGACGAGTGTAGGGATGTCGAGGATGTGGACGGTGCTTGTTTTTTGTTTCCTTGTTTGTCTCCCTTGCTCTTGTTCTTATTGTGTCTCCGTCTTCCTTTTGTCTTCGTCTCTTCATCTGGCAAATGATAACGATCTCACTGCCACAGGTTTAGACTTCGGGCTGGCAGAAGATGGACCCGACGAAGCAGAAGGAGCCGGCACCGAGAACCCGGACGCAGACCAAGCCGCTGCGTCGTCTGCGAGGATCTCCCCGGAGGAGAAGGAGTGGGCGGAAGATCGCGCTTTGTGTTATGGTGACAGGTTGACGCCTGGGGTCTCTCCTCTCCTCCCTTTCACTAACCCTAAACCCTAAACCCTATGAACATTCTCCCTTCTCTAGTAGCAACCTTGTCGCCGGTTATCATTCACAGGCTCGCTCGCTTTCGCTAATTAGCAATCTCAATTGATTCACGATCTCCCCTCCCCTCTCCTCTCTCTCTCCCTTTCTCTAATTTTCGGTAAAGATGCACTGCAGCGAGGAGGCGGGCACACTTTTTCGGCATCCGGTTTGCAATGCGGTGCAGGTCCTTCAAGTAGCGCCCTCGGCAGTTTTCGAGACTGGCCCGAAATGTAGCGCGCCAGCGGTCACCTTCCGCCACACAGAGAAGACGCAGGTCCGTGCGGTTCTCGACTACCATGGAAGCACGATGGTGGCAGGGCGATGGTTGAAGGGGAGTTGCGGTTGCAGCTTCGGTGGTGTACTATGTTGCTTGTGTGGTATGTTTGGGCTTTATTGGGGTGCATAGATATGAATCGCTATAGCTCGTAGGATCACTCGTAGGGCTTAGCTGCTAGGCCTGTGGTTCGTTCTCTCCGATGTTGCCCCTGAAAATCTCCCAGGTGTCTCCTACTACGGACTGAGCCTATTCCAGGGCGCGGGTGTTGCGGTTGGTTCGTTGGAGTCCCATGAGATATTCTCCCGCAAGGCTTACGAACGAGTTGGAGCGGATATTATTCGAAACGCGCGTGGGCTCGAGCGAGTGGGCAACTCGCTGGCGAGTTTGCGCCTGTCTCCGCATCAATTTCCTTCCATCGAGGTAATGCCTCCGCTCCTCTCTGTCTGTTGCTAGCGACTAGTCCTTTCTCTTCCTCTCTAGTCTGTCACAAAATGGAGCGCCCCTGGCACTCCTTGGGTCGTGTTCCAAAGGGCCAAAATTCCGGACCAGTGGTCCGGAATTTTGGCCCGATGGAACGCGCCTTCCTCGTTTTGCTTTTTTCATCTTATCTGGTGCTCCTCCCTTCCCCGGTGTTTCTTGCGCAAGGAGGAGACTCGGTCGTCGCGGCAAAGCAGTCCGTCGCCTCTATCGCGGGCCCGGATGTGATGGCGATCGCAGTGGGCCACTCGTGGCGCACCGCGAACGAAAAGCGTGGGCGCATAATGTTCACCGTTATCGGCTACACCCGGGACGGACCTCGCGTGCTCGCCTGTGTCTTCGTTGACAACACGAAGATGGGGACCGTGGGGCACGTCTTGAAAGACGTCGCTGAACGTTGCCCACGTGTTGCCACGGTCTTCGTCGATGTCGGTTGCGCCTGCGGGAAGCATCTCGTTTGGGATGGGCCTGCCCAGGAATGGGTCCGCCAGACATGGGACTACACTGAGTTCTGGCGCAGAGTCTTCGGCGCTGACCGGCCTTTCTATATCAAGCTCGACCGCTTCCATCTGATCAAACGCCTCCGCACCGGTATGAACATGGCGCGCAAGCTTTCGGGTACGTTTCTGCGCCTTGTTGGTGAGATCCTCAGCAAGGACGACGCGCACGCGGTCGAGGAAGAGGCTGCTCTTCTTTTCGCGCAGTATGAGCACTTCGGCTACACCGGCCGACCTCTCTTCAGCAGCAAGATGCCAGAGATATTCGCGTCCTTTATTGGCCACATTCGGGCCGGATGTGTCCAGGACACGGACTCAGTCCGACGGTACCAACGAGAGCAGCAGGATAAGCCTGCCGGTGAGAAACGATACGTGGGCCGTGGTAGCAATGCGGTGGAACAGTGGCCCTCCCTCTTCAGGAGTTTCTTCCCGCGATAGCTAAGCTGCATATCCTCCGCGGTGATGAGCGTCGCCGTCGCCCGCGGTGTCCTGCACTTCAATTCGTCAGACAGAGACGCGCGGCCGGGACGCGTGCGCAGTAGACTGCTGCCGCGCCTCTCGTACCCGGAGAAGTCTGCCGCCCCTCCTGTCGTGTTTGGAACGGAGTTCCGCGAGCGTGTTCGCCTCCCCGAGGGTATCTATCCCAGTCGAAAACCCTACCCGGCCAAAACTCGACCAACGCGTGCGCGACGCAGTTGCCGCGTGCTTATCGTGGGCGCAGGTTTTGGACGTCTTGCGGCGCGCTGGTGTGCATAAGAATGTGGCCGGCCTCTACGACATCACTCCCCTGCGTGTCCGCCGCGATGAAGGAGTATCGCCCTACCGCCTCTGCCAGGCGCTTTCCGCGCTAGAGAAAAGCGCAGCAGGCCGCGCAATGTCGTCGACATCGACAGCGGTGGACGCAGCGGGCGCATCGTTGCCGGGAACCATGACAGGAGACGACGGCGCGACCCCGGCCTTGGGTGAGCCGGATGCGCAGACGCTCGAAAGTGCATTCAGCTGCGCAGCGTCTGGCGGCTCTGGTGGTGTGTCTGGTCTTGGATCCTTCGGCAGCATGGTCGACGCGCCGGATGGCCTTGGTGGTGCGCAACGTTTGCCAGCATCTTCGCCGCCTGTTAGTCATGCGGCTACCTCGTCCTCGTCAAGCAGCGTTGCCGCTTTGCCAAAGGTGTCCGCCTCGGTTGCTTCCACTGTTGTGGCATCTCGGCCAACTCCTGGCACGGTGGCAGCGCCTAGCCCTACTTCTACATCGACATCTTCGACGGCCGCTCCGTCCTCGTCTTCGACAGTTCAGCTTGCTGCTGTTTCGTCGTCTTCTGCAGCGGAAGTGGGTGGATCCTCTTCAGCGTTTTCGTCGCTTGGTGCTCTGTTGGAGCTCGGTGCGTCAAGTGCAGGGTCCGCATCTGCTGCTGTGGTCTGCAAGGTGTGCAAGACAACCCGCCTTGCGCAACACACTGCCACCGCCGGTGAGCGGATCTGCGGGACGTGTCGACCATTCGTTGACCGGTGGGCCAACGCGTTAACCCCAGAGCAGGCCCAGGCGGTTGCACAGCTTCCGAACGCCAAGGGGCTCGTGGGTGGTGATCTCGCGCTCCCGGAGCTGTTGCGAAGGGATGCCAAGCACAAAAAGAGGATCGTGGAGGTCCCGCGAAAGATTACGCCGGAAATGGCTTTCGAGCTATGGCCCATCGTCAAAAAAAACACGAAGAACGCGAGGCAGTGGCCTGGCAAGAGGCAAAAGACAAAGCCACCAAAAAGCGAAGGCAGTAGCTAGGCCGTCGCTCTAGACTCATAGAATGACTCTAGTCGAAGAGCGTCGCCGTTTTCCTGTCTGTTGTTCATATCTGTGCGGCCATATCAGGAAGATGCAACTACTGCGCTCGAGATCACGGCGCTACTTTTTTGCTCATGTCTTTGAAACCAGAGCTATTGCGTTCAAGACTCAAGCAAGTACTTACTGCATTCGCATAATTATGTAACTACTTCAAGAAGATCGATGTGACAGCATGCCAGCAACGTGGTGAAGTGTAGCACGTTCAAGAAGATCGACGCGGCATTATGTTGAAATATAGCAAGGAACTGCAACAAGCCGAAAACAGGCGAAGAGCGAGGGAACAAACCGCGACGCACGACCAGCCAACAAGTCGCGGCGCCAGGCTTGTTCCATCGGGCCAAAATTCGGGGCCTCGGGTCCGGAGTTTTGGCCTTATGGAACACGTGGCCATCTGGCTTGTTCCATAGGGCCAAAATTCGGGCCCACTGGTCCGGAATTTTGGCCCTTTGGAACAAGCGGCCATCTGGCTCTGCCTGTCTTTCCTGCTCGGTGTGCCGTGTTTCCAGTCCATTGCGCGCAAGATCGTCGTCGAGATCACTGCCCCCAGATGATCGCAGCCATCCGCTAAAAGATCCACTCCGTGAAAGGAAAGACGGGATCTGTTGTCATCTGTTGCCTGGCCTCAAACAAGAGCAAGATCCTCATCTGTTGCCTGGCCTCAAACAAGAGCAAGATCCTCATCTGTTGCCCGGCCTCAAACAAGAGCAGGATCGTCATCTGTTGCCCGGCCTCAAACAAGAAAAACTAGATCCCTTTTTATCTCTTGCGAACAAGAGACCCAGCTTCCTCTGTTGTGAACAAGAGAAACAAGATCCAGCGTCACCTGTTGCCCGGCCTCAAACAAGGCGCACAAGGATCCATCCCGCGCCCCGTCCCCGAATAAGAGTTGTCTGGCGTAGGTTCATAGTAGTAACGGAAAGGATCGAGGTAGATATAGCGAACAAAAAGGCTATATCAGAGCTATAGCATAGAGCTAGAAGGAGTGCCACTCTTTAGGCGCGTATGTGGTTAGCCTGCCCCTTAGGGCACTCGCGGCTTAGTGACCCGCGATCGCGGGCCATCAAGCCACCCCCCACGTCCCCGCCCCCAAAAAGGATCTGGGGGGCACACTCGACAAAAGCAGAAAAAAAGGAAGCGGAGGGAAGAGAGAGAATGAAGGAAGGAGAAGACAGGAGAAAGACGTGGAGGAGGGGGCCCGTGAGGGGACCTGGCGCGCAGGGTCAGGCGGATCTGGAAAAAAGAGGGGTGATAAAACGGCACAGAACTTGAAACCCCTAGGACTCCAGATCCTCCCCCCGCCGCCGTATGTTGCGGCGTCCTCCGCATCGAAATGGGAGGGGCAGCACAATATGATATGGGCGAAACGTCGAAGCTGCAGCAATTGATGCGGGGTTCGCCGTCCATCATCGATCGCTTTTCTAGGTCCCTTGGCGACTGCCTGCGGCTACTGCTCACCGTTCCGCAAGCCATTTATTTTACAGAGCGTGCCCATAAGTTCGCCGCAAAAGGCCACCGTGGGCGCAGTGCGTTTTCAACGGTGAACGAAGCCGCGTGGTGTGGGCGATATCTGCAAAGTAATCATATGCGGGAGGTAGTCCAAAAGCGAAAGCCTGGGCCTATGACGCTGGGAGAGGCGTGCGCGAAATCAGGCGCCAGGCAAGTGCGGGGAAATTCAGCGTTGGTCTCGGTTAGTTGTGAGAAAGATTCTACGTGGGATGTGGCGAAACAGGTGCTGAAAGACGTGGCGTTGTCGTATGCGGGAGAAGCAGCTGACCCAGAGATGTGCCGTCGTCTGCGTGACCAGGTCAAACTCCTTCGTCGGCGCTTGATGCTCGCAGCTTCGGATAAGTTGCAGAAGCGTCTTGAAGTGGAGCAAGCAGCGAAAGCAAGGGGACTAGATCTCATGACGAAACTCAAGGCAACAAACACCACCAACGCAGACCAGCTTGCTACGGATCGCGAGATCTGCGAGGAGGTGACCTCCCGGCGTGCTATGGATGTTGATAAAGCAGCCGCGGACGCAATAAAGCCGTGCATTTTGAGCGACCAGCAGCTTCAGGAGCTGGCTACCCATGCCGAGGCGAATGCGTTCAAGTTGCCGCTCTTTTCGCTTGCCGATCTCGACTACAGAGTCACGCATCTGGTTCGCAGACAAGCGGGTGGGACTGATGTGCGAGGTGGCTTGTTGATACTGCGCCGGCGGCGCGCGTCTGGATTTGATTTGTGCGCGCCTCTGGATATTTTTCAGATAACGAGGGTTGCCCTGAATCCATACGATCTTGGTGGTGTGCGCTTGGTTGTCCGCGCTGCAGCTGGTGGCAACAAAGCAGAACTGTGGAAAAGTTCTGGCTACACGCTCTTCACGCAGTGGCAAGACGAAGTAGAGGCTTTTCATCTGCCGCCAGATCGAGTCCCTCGCGCCTCCGTTGCGTGTTTGCAGGTGGGCTTTTGTCTTACGTCCGCGTCTGTTATTTTTTGTCCTGGAATGGAGAAGCTTAGCACCGGGAATGTTTATCGCAGGAACAACGCGGCGCGAATCAGAAGCGACGCTCGGCGTCGGGCTAAGGAGATACGAGCTAACATTCGCCAGGCTCGCGACTTGGATGCTAACGGTGCGCTCCGCAACGTCCAGGCGCATGAGAACTACGAGCAGATCCGTGCTGATGCGCGAGCGCAGCTTGCAGCTGCTCGCGAAGCGGTTGGAGCGCGACAACCTGGCCCCAACTTACAGGCTGACGAAGACGAGGACGATCCGCAGGCAGATCCGGAGATGCGATGCTATCCGCGAGGAGGAGGATGGACGATGATCAACAGGGGGGCGTCCGTCGACGTTTGGCGATTCGAAATTGTCAGTAAAACGCTGCGTGAGAAATGCAAGAGCTTGGGGATGCCTGTGACACGCGATAGCGCAGTGAAGCTCTGGGACACATTGGAGCGAGCGCGTGGGAGTTGTTTTCTCGTGCGGGATGTCATGAAGTGGCGCCACAGAAATGGTCTCTCCAGGTTCGACGTCAATGCTGCGCCTTCAGCGCGCACAATTCTACTGCGTGAGGAGTACCGCGATGGCATCGGCCGTCGTGTGATCGCTGATCGTGATTTCTTAGACAACAGGCAGGAGCTCAATAGACTGAAGCGAAAGGATTTCTTTGATAAGTGTGCAGCTCTTGGCGTTTCCGTTCATTATAGTAGAATAGTTTATAGACGGTGGGAAGGTGGGCACGGTGGGCGACGCTGGGCCGCTGGGCGGCCACGCTTGGCACGGTGGGCGGACCCTTGGCACACATGGAGGGCACGGTGGGCGCACGCTGGGCGCGTATAGCGTTGGCCCGCTGCTTCCGCCAATGTACAGGGCCGCAGTCGAGGGCAGCGCGGCGCTGTGCTTCTTCGCGGAGCGGCCACGTTCTCGCTGCTTGCGGTGCTTCGCTGCTGTCTGCAGTGCCGCCTGGGTGTGTAGAGAAGAGTGCGGCGCAGCGCTGCAATGGGCCTCAGTGCTCTGCTGCAATGCGCGGCCAGTGCTGCTGAGGGATATTCCCAGGCGGGCCAGTAGGTTGGCGCCCCGATTCGTATGCAGCTTGCTGCGGATCCAGGGCGCATGCGCTTACTCTGCAGGGGGGCTTCAGAAACAGGCGCCCGAAGGGCGCCCCGATTTTTCGCACAAAGTCTCACGGTGGGCGCGCGGTGGGCGACATCTTTGGCAGATGGCCCACTTTTGGGCCGCCCAGCGGCCCAGCGTGCCAAGCGTGCCCGCCGATCCAATTCTGGAGAGGCTATAAACTTTCCTATTATAGTGATGCGGTGGAGGAGTAAAAAGATCAGGCTAGTGGTTCTTCTCTTGCGATAAGTCGCGGTAGCGAGCTGGTGGCGAGTGTTTGCATCGTGTGTTCACGCGGAAGGAACGGGTCTGGATCATATTTCTTTCTTTAAACTAGCTGGCGACGATTCTGGTGGTTCGTCTGGAGTAGTGGTAGGAGGAGATCATGGAGTTGAGCAAGATCGTGGTGGTGGATGCTGGTCGCCGTTCGTTGATTCTAATACTTCTTCTACATGATCGCCGTCGTCTTTTTATCATTGGAGCAGCCTCACCTTCCTCGCAGATTCGATTTTTTAAATACTGAAAAAGTTAAAGTAATAAAACGTCCGCAAAGCAGCATCTTCCTTCTACACGATGTCCGACCACGTTGGCGGAGGTTCCTCTACACCGGCGGCCAATGGCACCAAGCGCGACCGCGCTGGGGCGGGGTTGCTGAATACCCCCCCGAAAGAGGAGACGAAGGAGAGTCCCACTGTTGGGAGCATGTTTGCTGACCTCGCTGGTGATCAAGGTGATGCGCAGGAGACGTTGGGCGTGGGTCTGCGGGTATTAATCATTTTTTTCTGGTTTCTCAGTCGTGTAGATATCGAGGTAAAATCTGTGGTAAAACGTGTGGTAGTGCAGGGTCGCTTTAGTTGCTAAATTCGTGCTAAATCAGCAGGGGGTTAGAAATGTCGCGCAATTTCCTTAATAGTAACACTTGGGGCATTTTTTTAGCACCCGCCCGGCCCTGCACTACCACACGTTTTAGCACCTAATTTAGCAACTCATTTAGCACATTATTTAGCACATTACTTCGCAGCTTTTTTAGCAATCAATTTAGCAGGTGTAGAATTTAGCATGCCAATTTAGCAGCTCACTTGGCAGCTTATTGAGCACGTTATTTAGCGCCGTGCTTAGCATCAAGTTTAGCAGTCTAATTAGCAGCCTGGTCCATTTTATCTCCGTCGGTTTTTTATGAGGTATATACTTTATCTCCTCCTCCTCCTATTTCTTATCAACATCGGTTTCCGGTTGTCTTTATGCCACTACTTTTTCTGGTTTTCCATCTTTTTGGTGTGTCGATTTTTCTTTCTCCTCATCGTGATTCCCAAGCCACTTCTTACAGGCCGAAGGAGACGCCATGTTCGTGGATGTGAGCACCGCCGACAAGATCGGAAAAGTACGCAATTCCGCGCGTCAACGTGTTGAAAAAGAACTCACTGGCGATGACGAAAAGGCCAAGGAGGACGCCGTCTGGGAGTCACTCAAGAACAAAAATAGGAACGGCAAGAATTGGCGCTCCAACACTGAGGCCCTGCGGAAGCCCTTGATCAGCGACAAGTCTTCGCCCGGTGTTTTGTTGACGCCCTCTCAGTACTTGGCCAAGCACATCGGGAAACGCCGCACGACCTTCAAGAGCTTGACCTTTAAGGACAAGGTCTGGGAGGTCGTTCACGCTCCCATCCACGCCGACACTCGCGAACAGGCTGAGCAATATTGGGAAACAGTCCGCAGCAGTGTCGCTTTGATCTTCGGGATCGACAGCGTGGAGCAGCAAAATCAAGAACTCACGAAGTTTCTCTGGCTACATGCGGAGGCTCTGCGTGAGAAAGATGGCGACCAGATGAACCTCATGTCTGGCGACGACGGTATGGGTCTGGGGGGACCTCCTTGCACTTCTACCACTTCCAACGCTACGTCTACAACTACCACCGCGACTACTACTTTTGCTTCTTCTTCCACAACTACCGCTACCACCTCCACTTCTGCCTCTTCCAAACAAGTCGGTCCCAATTCTGGTAGTTCTTCTTCGGCTGCTCCTGGTGCTTCGTCTTCGACTACATCCAACGTTGGCATCCCTTTTGCTGGTGGTGCTCCAGGTCTTTCTCTTGGTGGACCCGGTGTTGATGTCAATAGTTTGAGCGATGAGTCGCAGTATGGTGATTTGTCTCCCAATACGCAGGCTTTGACGCAGCAGTGCAATGTTGCGCTCGATACGAAGGCGGACATTGCCGAGCAGCACGCTACTGCTGCTGATTTGAACAAGCAACAGCTCGGCGTCGCTCTCACGGACAACGAAGTTGGCGACTGGGATGCTGGTCGTGGTTTGTTGGGCTTGATCAAAAAGCGTGACTCCGCTGGAAACGCGGAGTTGTTGCGCGCAGTCTACTCGGTGGCGCTCTATGGAGGACGTACTTTCTTTTTTGGTTTAACGATGTTGCTCGGGGTTACAAGGCTTCGATCCTCCTTATCGGTTCTCATCTTTTTCATTCTTGCGCAACGTAATAAAGACGAGGCATGTTGCTTGAATTTTCGCTCATCTGGTCCATATTATTTTCGTCTCCTCTTCCAGGTGTCTACATTAAATTAATTCGGCGGCGTACGACAAAATCGACAAGGCCCTCTGCAAGATGTTGGTGAGCCGCGCCTCCCACGGATACACGACGCAGGACTTCTTTATCCGGTATTTTTTACTTGTTTATATTCATCTCATAGCGTCCGGCAATTCCTTAGGTTTCTGTTAGGTCTACTTCGTGACCCATCTACTAGGACTACAAAACGCCACCACTAGTCTCATCTTCGTATCTTCTCCGTCTGCTCATTCTATCTATCTATCGCAACAGCCTCCAGGTTCACCGACGAACTGAATCAATGCGCCCCAGGAACGGCTCGCGCCTATGGTTATCTGATGGAGCACACCAAGGACAAAACCCTCAAGCTGATTGGCGCGCAGTATTCCGAGGCACGCGACATCCTCGACCAGGTCGAAATCAAGTCGATCTTTGTGAACTACGACGCTGCTACTCGCGCTAAGGCTACCGAGATGGACGGCCACCAAAAGACTCGCGACGTGCATAAGTTTACTCTGTTTCTGTCGTTCACTTAGTGGGGCACTTTTTCTAGTAGTGTGCCGACTTACTAACTTGAGCGTCGTTCAGTCTATCGCTGCTTGTTTTTCTGCTTGTAGGTTTTAACTTTTTGGTGTTTTTATTTGATGTGAGAGCTTCTCGGGATTTTCTTTCTTCGTGGATCAATCTTCCTAAACAAACTCAAAACCAGTTGCTGCGCCTGGTTGGTGAAGCGGTTAAGAACCGAACGGTTCTCAGCGAGAAGGAGATCAAGGGCATCAGCCTCGGACTGAGCAAGGAGCTGGACGCTTCCCGTGCGGCTGGCAACGCTGGAGGTTTTTGCGGCATTTTGATGGCCGCGGCTCGCGAAGTTGGTGTCAAATTTCATTTCGATTTCGTGGCTGACGTTTTTCTATGCAAGAAGAACTTGGAGGGCAGCAACATCATGCCCAACCTGGTCATGCCCTTGACCGTGTTCCAGAACGTTCGCTGTGCCCGCGAAGATGGCAAGCGCATCCTTTCGAACATTTTGCCGCATGAGGCTTCCAAGTATATACTTATCTTCGATGTACTTAGTTTCTTGCTGTCTCCTAATCAGCTGGCCTGAGTTCGCTTCTGTAGTGGAGGTAGAGGGATTTTGACTTTTGAAGATAGGTTTCCACTTTGTGTTCTTTTGGTTCTTATTTCCTAGTGTTGCTTCCTTCGTCGGCTTATTATTTTACATCTCTATATATTTTTAAACATTCACACCCAGGCTTCGTCTGCTGACGGAGATGCGTCGCCTCGCGTCTCCCGAGCTCACCGCGGAAATTTTGTCGTTGGAGACTGCGGCTGAGAAGTTGAATCAGGAGCAGTGCAACATTCTCAAGGCTTGCGAGGCGGAATTTACCATTCCGCTTACCTGGGTCTTTGGTGGCAAGTGGGATGGCGCTGCCCGCAAGATGCAGGACTTTCTGGGTGCTTCCCTCCATGAACGCTTGCAAACCTGCCGTCTCGGTTTGATCGAAGGAAATGAGGAGGAGAAGATCGTCCTCGACTACGCCAACCGCCTCGCCGGAAAAAATGGCATGAAGCCAACCAACGTGGGCCCCATTCTGAGCAAGTTCGCCCAACTCGTAGCGGCAATTTCCGAGGGCAATCCGACTCCCGCAGGTATTAGCTTTATCCTATAGATTCGGTCTTCGTTGTTTTTGTAGGTATATCTCTCTTTCTCTGCCGCTTGAGGCTTTGCTTCGTCTCGACTGGGTAGTGTTGTCGTTCTCTCTTGTGGTCTCTTTTCGCATGCTTGTGCGATTATTTTGAGATAATTAATGATGTTCTTATCTTACTTGTGGAGGCTCCCCTTCCTTTTTAATTTTTCAAGTCGCCACTTTCTCTGCAGCCGTTTCCGCCGCTGAGAACTTGCAGCAGGGGCTGCGCTTTGGTGTGGTTTTTTTCGCCGAGCAGAACGACGCCAAATGCCGGGAGCTCTCCCAGAAGCTCACCCTTGCGATGGCTGCATCCGCGGAGAAGATTGCGATGCAAAACGCTAAGGCCCGTGGGTTGGTCAACGCAGTCAAGGGCACGAAGTGAGCAAAATTTTGGACGGGAATAATATCGCAGGCCTCTACCTGTTTTCCCGACGCGTTCAGGCGCTTGCAGCAGTGTGGCCGGCCGATGTGTCGCAGGAGGCGACAGCATCGAAGTATCCACGTCAGCCGGACTTTCGTTTTTGTCGTCTGCGGACGATTTTCATGAGAAGAAGCGCTACCCCCTCAGCGAACAAATTACTTAGTTATTTAATTTCAAATAATCAGTCTTGATCTTCATGTTTATGAATTTTATAATGATGCACTACCTTGTTGAACTTCGTCGCGTCCTTTCTTTCCCGTTGTCCTCGCCGAATACCCCGATGCACATGAGCAGAAACGCTGGCAGTCTTGTCGTGGATTCTTCTCCGGGCAGCAGGCTCGTGCTTCCTGCTAAAAACACGAATATAAGCCTTCACTTTTGTAGAAAATAGTAGAACAAAAAAGCTACCAGCTATCAACTCCAGCGGCACCATGGTCAGGCGTGTGCTCGGAGCGAAGCCCTGGCTGTGCTCTGATAGAATGGCGCTGCAGTCGCATTTGCGTGCGGCGCTTCGACTCAACTACAACGCTTCCCCATCAGCTTGCCACGCTTTTCTTGCCCAGTCGTGTGTCTCGCACTGCAGTGCCTCCTCGTCTTGTGGGGGCTCGGGGTTGTGTCTTACAAGGGTGGCGGGGTTTTGGTTTTGGGATCGTCGTGTGCTTCTTCGTGGTGTGTTCGTTTTTCCGTGTCTTTGCTGCCGGTGGCCTCCTTGTTGTCACTCCTCGCCTTTGCTGGTTTGGCCGCAATTTTAGCAGCAATTTAGCGAGGATGGTGGCGGGTTGGCCTCCGCTTGACTGGAAAAGGAAGCGAAGGCAGCGGGTTGGAGAGACAGAATCAGGGACCTCGCTAGAGGAAGCAGGACGGACCAGGTCAAGCAGCTCTATGAAATGGCGCGGCAACATAAAGGAACAAGCCGAGGGGGAAAGAAGAACGCTGAAAGTAGTGGCATCAGGGTGACTGACTGCGATGGAAACTACAAAGGAACCGCCAGGACGGACAAGGAGATCGCGGATGCTTTCCGCGAGAGAATAGCGGAGCTCTGGAGCATCGGCGAAGAAGAGGATAAGAACACCGACAAAAAATGGAACAAGACCAAGGAAGAGGCGGAGCCGGGAAGGTGGTCGGTGAAAGTAGGCGATAAGCTTCGGGATGAGCTAAAAGCAACGGGCGCCAATGGACTGCCATGGCAGGCCTACAGGGAGGCAATCGAACAGGCCAAGTTCGCGAAAGCGGCCGGGCCGGGCGGAATCATCGGGGAGACCTTCAAACTAGACCCCGTGAACTGGGCGAAGGTTTTAAAGGAGATAGACGAAGCGAGTGGGGCTGAGGAACTGCAGACAGGATGGGTGGCATGGCTGTACAAAGGGAAGGGAAGCAAGGGCGAGAGAATAAACTACAGGCCAGTCGCCGTCCTGCAGGTCGCGCGCAAGATAATATGCAACGCGCACAAGCGCCAGCTCGAAGGAATCATAAGGGACACCACGGGAAGGGTCCGGCAGTATGGCTTCCAGGCCCGAATGGGATGCAGGGACTACCTCCTCGACGTCAAGGAGCTCATAGAGGCAGACGAGACGTCAGGTCTCACCCTTGCGCTGTGTGATCTGAGTAACGCCTTTGATCGGGCGAGAAGGGGCAAGCTTTGGAGGATCATGCTAGAGCTAGGCGCTCCAGGCGGATACGTCGAGACGGTGAGGAACTTACACAAAAGAACGCGAATGGTGTCGCAGTGGGGAAAGCACCGAGCAGAAGAGACAGCAATCGACCTCGGAGTGTATCAGGGGTCGCCAATATCCCCCTACCTCTTCATCATCTACACGCTTGCGATGAGTGAAGAAATCGAGCGAAGACTAGAGGGGGAAGGATTGAGGGGAGTAGAAGTGACCAAGCCAGCGAACGCGACCGAGGAACCGCGAAAAGGTTGGCAGAGCAGCCGGCGCAAATGGAAGCCAAGGGTGAAGAAATGGGGCAACCCGGCCCCCGAAGAGAGACAACCGCGCAGAGGGGTGGCCCTGGAGCATCCAAGCGTGCGAGGGGCTGACAGAGACACAGGCAGGGCCTTCAGCCTCACCGTGTACGCTGACGACGCAAGCATCTGGGGGCACATGGTGGCGAGGACAGTCCGGGCGGTGGAGATCTTCGAGGAGGTAGGGCAGGACTGCAGCACGATAGTGAATAAATCAAAAACGGAGACTCCCACGAGGGAGAAACTGACCCACCAGGAGAGGAAGGCCCCAAGTGAGAGACTGGGAAGCAGCGACTTCGAGGCAAAAGGGACAGACCTGACCAAAAGAAGCGGGCGTCTAGTTGGGGACACCGTAAACATCTACGGCGCCACACAGCCGGAGGTGGCTGACCGGCTGAACAAGGCCAAAAAGGTCGCGAGGATGATCAGCCCGCTCCTAAGGGATGAGGACATCGATCAACATGACAGGAAGATGCTAGTCGAGGCCCTCGTGGACACCGTCATACTCTACGGGCTCGACACGTCAAAGCTGTCAGATCATGACATGGAGCAGATGCAGCAAATCCAGACCAAGCTGGTCCGGGTTGTAGCGGACCCGAAGGAAGAGAAGAGACTCGGAGAGACTTGGGGGAGGAAGAGGGTGGCCCTACCGCTCACGGATATGACAAAGGAGGAGATCCACGCAGCGTGCAGAATGGTGGAGAAAGAGCAGCGCCTGCCGCAGGATGAGGCGGGCAGGAGAGTCCGCCTGCCCACGGTTCGGAGCAAGTGGGAACGGCTCAGGCTACTGGCAATAGTCGACAGATACAGAGCGAGGGGAAAAGTGGGGCAGAAGGCTCGGCCCGGGGATGACCCTCAAGGCCAACGAGAACGAAGGGCCGAACATAATGCCCGCCAGGAGAGTCAGACTAGGAGAAAGGGACAACACGGAGGCGGAGACATGGAAGAAATTCAGGGAGAGGCTAGGGAAATTCCTCCAAAATGGACCGGGGGAGGGGTTCCACAACATGGAGGAACTGAGCGAGATAATAGAAGTGACGCGGGACCCTGAGAAGCTGGAAGAGACGCCACGCGTACAGACCTGGGTGGAGCGGCTAGGAATGGCAGACGTGTGGAACCTCGTGACACGCTGCCCGCAGTCGATCCACTGGAAGGAACTATGGAACGCGGCGACGAGAGTTCTGCACAACACCAGAAGAGGAGAACGAGAGGACAGGGACTGGGCGACGTGCAAGCACTGCGGACGGGAAGGCTTTAAAGGCCCAGCGGGCCTAGTGGCGCACTGGGTAAGGACGGCAAAAAACTGGAAGGAGGGAGAACGCGCGAGCTGTGGCTACCAGGCTGCAAGCGAAAGAGAGCGAGAATGGAAGAAGGACCGCGGGGACACGAGACGATGGACGCCGGGGAACTGCAAAGGCTCTCGCACTTCCAGGAAATGCACCTACCTGGAGGAGGCAGGACTCAGCCCCGAGGAGGTGAAAGAGGTGGCGAGCATATCGCTGAAAGGAAAAGAGTGGCAGTGCGTAGGGAACGGGATACACATCCAAGACAAGCAAGAGGCAGGCGAGCTCCTCAAACTTGTGGAAGACTGGGAACACTATGAGCAGACAGGGGAAATCATCGACCAAGACCCTGGGGGTGAAGAAACGCCAGGGGGCACAGTCGGACACTCGCCGATGCGGTATGTGCCAGGTGATGCACGGCACAGGCCAGGCGCGCCAAAAGTGGCTAGAACAGGCCAAAAGGGTAAGAAAGGACGAGAAAAGGAGGGAGGCATACCACGGGGCCAAGCGAATGCGCTGGGACCCGATGACAAAGGTTAGGTAAAGACATGCCCCCACAGGGAGAAGGCGCGCGGCTGGCCGGTGGAGGGACCGGGAAAATGGTGCGAAGGGTGTAAAAGAATAGAGGGAGGAGAAATCTGGGCCACCCACTGCAGGGAAGTAGAGGAGAAAAAAAAAAGAAGGATCCTGCGGGGAAGGAGCAGGAGGAAAAAGCCAAGGCCCAGAGAAAAAGACAGAGGGAAGAGGGGCAGGACGATAGGGCAAAAAGAGAGGCCCAGCGCAAAATCCAAAAGAGAGAAGAGGCAGAGGAGAAGAGAAGGGAAGGAAAAAAGAGGCCCGCGGGCAAACCGCTGGAGGGACTCAGGAAAGGGAAGAAGCCAAAGAAGCCCCCAGGGGCGGAAAAGGCTGGAGGAGAAAAGCGGCCAGCGGAGGAGCCGCTGATAGACCTCAGAAAAGGGAAGAAGGGGAAGAAGCAGCCAGGAGACCAAGAGGAGGAGAAGGGCAACGCCCTCAAGAAAAGGGGGGCACAGAGCAGCCCCACAGCAATGAAGAGGAAGCAGCAACGAGAACAAAGAACAAGACCGAAGGAGAGGAAAGGAGCAGGCACAGAAGTGGAGAAAAAAGAAGAGAAAGGGCGGAGACCTGGCAAAGGGACCGCCGGACGAAATGAGGCCAAAAAGACCACGAAGGGAACAGAACAGCAAAAAAAGACGGCCGAAATGAAGGGGCCGCCTAAGGGGAGACCCCCCGATGAAGGGGGAGGCAGTGCAGGAGGGTAAGAGCAAGCGAAGCGAGCTCCCCTCGCCGCCTTGGGGTCCCCCGGAGAGGTGGCGGGCGCGGGTCTGGCCTCTCTCTGCGGGGTCGAGTAGGGGCAATCTTTTAGCTTAAAGAGGGCGACCCTCTTAGGTAAAACGGTCGCAGGGATGAGATGGCACCCCGCCCCACCCGGTCGGTGGGTTTGCATCATCATCGTCGTCGTGTCTCTACCTGCATGGCCTAGCTGTGGCAGCGTCGTAGATCGCCTGCAGGTGATGGGGATACGCTCTGCAGAGATAGTAGACAGTTGGGACTGCGGTCTTCGGGTAGTGGGTCTTACTTTGAGTCCTGAAGAGGATAGGGCTGCGGCCCATTCGTTCTTAGGAGCACGTAGTTGCGCTTGCGGGCGCGACTAACGGGCGGGATAGTCACGAGGAGGACCCCGGCGCTCCATTGCGTAGGAGAAGCAATAGAGGCCCATACCTGGGGCGCAACACGGGAAGACCCTTGCGGGGAGACTGCTGCGCTGCGGCGCTAGCTGGTGCACGTAAGGGGACGCACTCCCTTGAGAAGTATGCCCTTCTTCCGTCTGCGGACGTTGCTGCTTATATGACAGCTGAGTTACCGCGCTTTGCTGTGGCACTGCGCGGAAAGCCATGGCCAACGTATAACTTCGAGCACTTCCTAAGATGGATGGCGGATTGCATGGACTGCAATGCATTGCATGGACTGCATGGACAGACGAGCGGAGGCGTGGCCTGTTTCAAGGGTCGTGGCGAACATGATAGATAATGAGGGAGCAGATGAGCCACAAAAATAGACTGTCTTGAAGGGTGTCGTCGGTATGGTTGGTGTCGGCTCTGTCAATGAGCTAGAAGCGAATTCATGCGAGGAGAGAGGATCTTCCTACAACTAGGTCTACCGCCTCAGTTGTGCTTGTATTTAATACAACTGTTGTATGGCGGAGTAAAGTAATTATTTTCGCATCTAGTTTCTGGATAAAGTTCCTTTTTTGAAAAATCGACTAACTATTTAAGCTAACTTATCGAGCTAGCTAGTTAAGATAACTAGTTAAGCTAATTAGTTAAGGTGGCGGTTGGGGTCTGCGGCAAGAAGACTGGGCCACAGCGATCGGTCTCTGCGCCAGCGGCTTAGGGTTTAGGACTTGCGGCACCCCCCGAGGCCACATTAACTAGCTAGCTTAAGTAATTAGTTTAACTAGTTAGCTTAAATAATTTTTCAAGTTGCCTAGCTCTTTTTTTTAACGGAATTTTATCTTATTTGGAGCGATGTCATTGCTCTAAACAAAACTCTGAGGACTGCTATTTTTCATCGTGGGAATGGCATTCGCATGCACCCCATGAAAGTAGAAAAATCTCGCATAGTTGCACTCACTGACGCAAGTTACAACCGTCGCAAAACTTGCCCGTCTGTTTTTGCTGGTATGTTTTTCGTATCTGGCTATGACGTCGACTGCGACCAAAACCTTTACACCAACGAGCCTACCGACCGTCTAGCGCCAGTATCTAGTAAGCCCGCATGGGTCCGCGCTTCTCTGGTATTTTGGAGAACTCGAGTAGTTATACGTAGGGTAGGCGCTATTCTTGACGTTGCGACATTATCTATTCAGTGCGGTTCCGTAGCAGCGGAATACTTACAAAATCTAGGTCTCGGGATGCAAGTTGTGTGCAGTAAGCTTAAGCCTTGCATTTTTAACGATAACGACTCAACAATAACTCACGTAAAGAGTTCGAACAAGCACAAGAACCCAAGAATGAGTGTTATCTGGGGGGCGCTACGTCAAGCGTTCACTAGTAACAAGCTTGCTCTTAAATTCTTGTGTGGTAAAAGTTTGAACATTGTGGACGTTGGGACTAAACTAAAGTCTAACGCTTTGCCTTTGTTCATAAAGTCACTACGACTAGGCAAGCTGTTTAGAACGCCTTGAGCACAGCGGTTACGGCAGAGCTGACTTATGTTTTTCTTCTAGCGTATAAATCAACAAACTTTACCTTGTGCGTCCTGAACGACTTACTTTTTCCTACTTAAACCGTTGATAATTTAACCCATTAACCTTGACTCGTAAGGCTAGCTGCAAAAGAGTTCGCTTACCAAATAGTGTAGTAGCGGTAAGTCAGTAGAACTACACAAGAAAACAAGTAAAGAAAATTACTGAACACGTAAAGAAGACCCACTCTAAAGGGAAAGGCTTTAGGCTGGCTCGTCGCACTCTCCGCGATAGTGATTTGCATTAGACTGGCGTAGGTTAGTACTCTCTTTCACATTGTTTGTCGTTGTATACGTTTGCCCAGCACTGTTAACTTGTTGCTAAATCAACCTTGCTCGCAAAACATCTGATCAATGTCATGCGTCGCAAGCTTTTAGGTTGGCGGGTGTGAGAGAAATCCACACTGCGTCAATCTGTTTGAGTTGTTTGCTGGCAATCTGTTGAGAGTTGAGCCATAAGAAAAGCCAAAGCCTTGGAGTGATTTAGTTGAGTAATTAAGTGCTTAAAAGAAAAACGAACTTAAGTAGCAACGCACTGAAAACACACACAAGACAAAAACACTTTGACACTTTCTTTTTCAACAGGCGTTTTATGCATTTGAATAAACACCACTCAACCCAAGAAAACTTTTGGTACTTAGCGCGTTCATTCACTGGAGGAGGAAGAGCCCAATATGCAAGAATCTGTCATAGATGCTAAAATAATTATTCTACTCCGCCATATGTTGTTACATTTATAGGAATTTGTAACATATATCATGATAAAGTAAAAAATGGCTTTGATCTCTCAAATCTTCTGCAGCAGCTGCTAGTTTCCTCCGTAGGATACGAAGTCAGACAACCACGCGCCGCCTCCTCATCAAAATTTTAAGAAATCGAAGTCCCACAAGCATCATCGCCATCAGGTCGCATTCGCAACTTTTTTATTGGTACTCACCTCATCAAGGATCATCTTCATCCCGCATTCAAAAGCAACGAGAAGAAAATAGTTGGTCAGGTATTTAGTTTTCGAAAAGCATAACGATAACCAAACAGTTGCGCAGCGAACTAATCAAGGTGGTCGCCACTCTTTGCCACTCTGCCAGCACCTGTTTCGCTGTTATTTTACAGCACTTACTACAACAACAAACGCAGTCACGTGTTGCGAATTGTGTAGCAAATTAGTCACTGAAATAGGCGCACGAGGAAGAGGATTAGCCTCAGTCCCCCTAAATCTCTCATCTCTATCGTTTTTTATAGAAGTATGAAACAACCGAGAACAATGGCGCTCCTTGGAGAACGAGGAGTACAACTGGCGAAAATGTCCATGCTCTTAGGAGGCGTCGCGGCCGAAACGCTTCTGCATAGTGGGGGAGGTCTCTTTCGAAGCCAGCAACCCTCTCAGCGGTGCCACCCGCTATGAATGACGGGGATCATGATGACGCGGAGCGGGATTATCTCGAGGAAGATGAGTTCGACGAACAAGATGAGGCGGAAGAAGATCGAGCCCTGCAGGAGACTGCCAACCCTGATACGAAAGGCAGCGCTCACGTTCTCACTCTCAGCATGGAAGTGAAAAGTTTCCCCGGTTAGTTAGAGTGCGACAGCTTGGGTCAATGCCAAGGTTGCTAGTTAGCATGCGTGCGCCTGCACTAGGGGCGAGCGTGGGTCCTGAAGGGTTGCGGGCGATGCAACGAGCTGGAAGAAAGTCCGCGTGGGCTGGTGCCCCGGAGCGGGCGCTGGGTTGTCTGGGGGTCCAGTTATTCTATTCGACAACTCCGGCGTCGGCTCCAGGTCCAGCTCCAGCATCGGGCGGCCGGGCAGCGTCACAACGCCGCTCATGATCATTGCTCGCGCCAGCCGGCGGCCCCGCCTCGGGATGGTTGTGGAAGGACACTGGTCTGGAGGTGTCCTCCGAACCTTATTTCTTAAAAGGGCCTAGCTAGTCCTAGTGTCTTTCGGCACCCATGCGGGCCGCCACACTCGGCGGGGAAGCAAGCGCTGGAGGAGGCGCCGCCAGCTTCTCGCCCTTGGTCCCCCTCGCTGGGGGTTGCCTGCGGTCACGAGCTGAAGGCGCAGGAAGTGGGGCGTCTTCTCCTCTCGCGCCGAGGTGTTGCTCCGGGATCTCGCTCGCGCGCCCTTTGGTGGGTGCGTATTGGGGTTCCCTTGGTTGACGTGTTGTGTGTGTTTTGCTTTTGGCTGCTTGGGATTCTTTTGGCGTGTGGGGTGATCATGTACATGTTGGCTCGGCAGGCCATGTCCTGCGCCCTCAGCCCAGAGAAGGCGCAGGCTGTGCCGCTGGTTTTCTGCTCCCTCTGGCGCTCTTTCTCAAGTCCACACCCCCCCGCGTCCAAAGTGAGTTTTTTGGCCGCGGGTGGCGTCATAAATGAGCCCTGGTGGCCGCATTGTGTGTGAAGGTTTTGCGTGTGCGTGGATGGCTTGAGACGGGGGCTGGGTTGTAGGATGGGGTGGTGGGAGGTTTGCTAGTAGGCGTGCCATCAGAGCCGCCAGCACGTGGTGGCAGGACTTCAGGGAGAGTTGAGCTTCGCGGCCATTGTTGCCGGCGTGAGTGCGGCACGGTCAGTCTGATTTCGGTTGGGGCCCTTTGCGTATTTGGGGGTGATGGGGCAAGCCCGCTTTCATCTTCTCCATGTGGTAGCAAGGGTGGGCCCCAGGCAAAGTGTTCTTCTGCCTTATTTGTGTGTGTAAGTAGTGAGGACATTCAACGTCACAACTAACAATCGTCAAGGGTGAAGCTTTTGTATCCGTGGCTGAGAATGAGAGCGCGCCCGCCTTCCAAAAAAGATGCTCCTGCAACAGCTTGCCGCGTGGGGTATGAGCTCAGCCCAGTGGATGCGGGTGATCTGATTAAATATCGGCAAGAGAATTGCACTCGAAGAAAGAACCAGCGACGGCCTTTTTTTTGTATCTATGACAGAGAACTAAACGGTATGGCGCCTTGTCCCACAGCACCCGACGAATATTACGGAAGCACAATTACCGCAACCACAACTCGCGGCAGAAACTGGTGGTCGGTGCCAAGGGCAGAGACTACTTATGTGACATGGTCTTCCATTAGGGGCGTGACGGTGAGCAACACGGCCAAGAGTGGGTTTGCAACTAGAAACATCATCGATTCGCCCGCGTGGTGGATTATGAAAGTGAATCCCTGGACGGAGGTTTATCATGAAAGGGGCCTCGGAAATCAAGGGTACACCGGACAGACCCTCTGCGCTGGCGGGTGGGCCTTCGGGGACACCTTTTACTTCATCGTGCCCCTTTTCTCGATGTCGCAAAAGCGCAGCAACGCTGACAACATCGAGTATTATCACAGCGGGACGACGATCGAGAAGAACGAGCAAATATCTGCGTATATGAATACGCATCACAGGAACAGCACTGAGCAACATATATACGGGCACGATATGCTTTGGGGCACTAAGACGGCGGGCGCTAAGAAGTACGCAAGATCCTCTATGCTGAGGACAAGGAAGGGGGCCAGAGAGTATTGCCGCGACAACGTTGAAGGTGGCAGGCTTCCGACAGTGACTGAGTTCTATGAGATTCAGCGCGTCATCTTTAATGGGCCCGTTTGCACGTTGAGCACTTGCGCTTACTGGGTGGGCGATAGCCAGGAGCAGGTGGATGCAGATGCTGCAAAAGTAGCCATGATTTCGGGCACCGGCGTCATCCTCGTCGTTGCTCTTTGCGCAGGCGTTATGCTTCTCACGGTCCTGGTAATGCGTGCTTGGCTAAGCTACAAGCGTGCGAAAGGGCAAGAAGACGCAGAGGAGCCCTCGAGCTTCTCCTCCGCGACAGACTTTGAGCAGGATCGCCAGCGAGCGAACGCGCCCCCCGGCACGAAGTTCCATCCTGGCGCGGAACACCAGCAGCGTGGGCATTTAGCTTCGCGGGGGACGCATGCTGAAGGAGACGCTGGCAACACTACTGAGGAAGAGGCTAGAGTTTGACGATTTTCTTCTTCATCAGAGAGAAGGGGCTGCAGCCGACTTGAGGTTTGGGGCTAGGGTTTCGGTTCTGGTTCGTATTCGTTTGTTCACTATGTATAATGATTTTAAGCTTTTCGGCTGCTCCATCCATGCCATGCACGCCATCCTTGCAATCCAGAAATCCCGAAGCTCCCTTTTATTCTATTATATTGCCATGTGCATGCCAGCCAGTGTTTGGGTCGGGCCTCCAGTTACTCGGAATCTAGGCTATATTGCCGGAGTTTGCGTGTGACTATCTGAGGATCACGAGTCTGATTAGTTGTAGATTTCTACAATTGCAAGTATTGGCGAGTCGTTGTTTGGATGCATCGGGTCGACTTACTTCGTCGCCTTTCAGTCGCAGACCGTGTGGGCCGTACTTCTGTGGACGTGCGTTCGCCGAGAGTGTCTGTCTTTGAGCATTTTGCTTGTGTGCCTCATTCTTATTGTGGCCGCCGTGCTTAGTGCACAGAATTCCGCTGCCCGTTGGAACAGCAGTACTAAGCCCGCCATGCCCACGCCTATCAGTGCCCAAGTGGTACCTCGAGCAGCACTTGGGTGAGATTGGTGGCTTTACGATGGGACCCGCTCACATTTTCGCTGCTGCTTTTCTGTCGAGTCTTGCCGGCCTGACCACAGAACTGCTTCGAAAAGAAAGCGGCTCCGGGCTAGATTCGAAGGGGTGCCATATTACAGACTCGTCTTCTCCAGTTAAGCGTGACGCTAGCAGGTGCAAGCATTGCTATTGGGTCTGTTATCACCCTCGCGACCTCTAGCACCCGGGGCGCTCGGCCGTTCGGCGAGGGAGTGACCCCATGTTCAGTGTGCGCTCTGATAGTGCACAACGCATGTGGAGGGTTGCTTGCTGGATACTGTTCTTCTCGTTGGCAATTTGGTGCTAAAAGATTATGGGCAAGGCCTCGGTGGAGTTTTTGCTGCAATTGCGTCAGGCTGATGGATGGAATCACGGGAGGCACTTTTCTGGGTCTCGCCCACGCTGTTGATGCTGTCCGTGCTTTGTTTCAACTACGAGAGGAGTTTTTGGGTGGCCCGTATCCTACGACTGTGGCGCGGGTGGCCTCCAGTCCTACTGATCTGCACCTTGCTAGCGTGGTTGCGATTTGCGGGATTTGGTCCCGCCATGGCGTCGCGCGCGGGGCCGGCCGCCTGTCTATTTGGGGGACGTTATGGAATGGCCTGCAGGGCCAAACTCTGCACCGCAAGAGCCTTCAGGCCTTGTCGTTAGTTTGTACTTAGAACAAGGGCGTGGAATAGGGTAAAGAGTAGGAAAAGGAAAGCACTGCACAAGCATGACCCCAAAGGGGAAGAGGGGCGCGCGGCTTGGGTCCTGGATGTGGTCGAGCTTCTAAAGGGGTCCGAGGCTCTGGAGGTGTCTGAGGTAGGTTATGGAGGGGCCCCGTGTTGTTGAGCTCTTCGAGGGTCTTCGGGGCTCCGAGGGTCTGCCGTTGGGGGTTTTTGAGGTTCTGAAGGCTTTCGAGGATCTGGAGGCTTTTGGGGGCTTCGCAGCTTGTTGGAGTTGTGAAGGCTTTCGAGGCTCGGGAGGTTTTTGGGGTTCATTCTGGAGCCTTTTCGGATTGTTTCTGGAGGCTTTTGAGATTCTGCTGGGAGGCATCGAGGCTCTGGGCCGGCGCTTTTAAGATTCTGGAGGCCTTTGAGGTTGTGGAGGTTTTTGAAGCTCACGGGGCGCTTGGTGTTCTTCTGCAGGCCTTTGAACTTTTGGAGGCTGTTCGTTGCGGTTCTGTAGGTTTTGAGATTCTGGAGGCCTCTGAGGTTCTGGGGGTTTTGTCAGAGATTCTGGGGGCTATCGAGTTTCTGGGGGTTTTTTGAGGGTCTCGGGGTTTTTGATGTTCTCGAGGTTTTTGAGGTTCTGGTGGTTCGGGGTTTTTGATGTTCTCGAGGTTTTTGAGGTTCTGGCGGTTCGGGGTTTTTGATGTTCTCGAGGTTTTTGAGGTTCTGGGGGGTCGGATCGGGGTTTTGAGGCTCTGCAGGTTTTTGAGCTTCTGCAGGTTTCTGAGGTTCTGGAGGTTTTTGAGCTTCTGGGGGTTTCTGAGGTTCTGGGGTCCCTGAGGTTCTGGAGCTTTTTGAGGTTCTGGATGTTTTTGTCTGAAAAACACTGGGCCCCAGTGCATTCCAAGGCAAGCTGGTGCTGTGAGAGGCGTAGCCGGCAGGCTCGGGCGAGTGAGGTTGTGGCGAAGGAAGCCACCGCTCTAGACCAGAGCAGAACACGAGGAGAGAGAAGGGCTGTATAAAGGCTGAAGGCCTGGGAGATATCACAAAAGGGAAAGCAAAGCGCGTAAGTAAATGCAAGCTGGCTATTCGTCAAGCTGGTACTTTCTCCACTCATTTCCTTGCCATTCCATCACCATCATCCATGTTGATTCCATGCGCTTTAGCTTGGTATAGGGGTGCGGTCCTGGTAAGTGTGCCATGGTATGAATACTACTGGCATGACGGTAGGGGTGTAAGATGAGATCGCTCAAGATGGTAGCGCCCTTCTCGTTCTTGGTCGTGTGTGTGATCTTGAAGGAGCTGGCACAAGGTCTGTCTCTTGCAAAGAGACCGGCCCACAAGGCTCGTTCTCTACTGCAGGGAACAGCCCGAAGGAGTTGGCATGTCTCTAAGAGACAGGTGCTCTACCGGGCGAACTTCGTCCGCCTCGGTCATTCATTCGATAGACTCTCGGAGAGGAAAGTCAACAGACCTGAAGGCCTGGCAGTTCTCAACCCAACTCAGGTAAGTGGGTCGGTCACATTTTGAGGCTCTGGAGGTTTCTGAGGTTCTGGAGGTTTTTGAGGTTCTGGGGGTTTTTGAGGTTCTGGAGGTTTTTGAGGTTCTGGAGGTTTTTCAGGTTCTTTCTGGTGGTTTTTGAGGTTCTGTAGGCTTTGAGATTCTGGAGGCCTCTGAGGTTCTACTGGGTTTCGTCTGAAGTTCTGGGCTTTCGAGTTCTTGGAGGTTTTTGATGAGGTTCTGGAGGTTTTTGAGGTGTTGGAGGCTTTTGAGGTTCTCGACGTTTTTGGGGCTCTGGAGATTCCAGAGCTTTTGGAGGTTTTTGAGCTTCTGCAGGTTTCTCAGGTTCTGCGGGTTTTTGAAGTTCTGGAGGCTTTTGATGCTCCAGAGACTTTGCTCCAGGAACCTTGTGCCCGGACCCTTGGTCCAGAAAACTTGCCCCAGAAACCTTGCCCCAGAAAACTTGCTCCAGGGGCCTTGTTTCAGGGGCCTTGAGTGTTTCAGGGGTCTTGTTCTGGGAACCCATTTCAGGTCCGGGGTCAAATCCAGCGAGTCTCGCTCTCTCATTACAAGTTGTTGGCCATGTCGCTAGGCCTTTAACACAAGCCCTAGGAAGGAAAAGAAGAGTCATCTCGAGCGGGTGGGCCCTCTCAAAATAGTCGGGCCGGTCGAAAAGCCGGGTGGAAAGTCGGCGGCCGACCCGACCCGATTGACATCGGCGGGGGGCCGTGTGGTGTGGTGTTTTCGAGCGACCCGACTGCAGGCCGGGGCCGGTCGGTCGGTGATGGGTGTGCTGTGTGATGGCGGGGGCACTCCTGCCGACCGACCGACCACGCCAATCAGGTCAATGGGGGGGGTGAGGTGTGTTGTGGTGAAGTCGAACTCGGGGGGTCGGTCGCTCAAAAAGTAGTCAGTCGGCCGGTCAGTTGGTCTGGCAGGTGGCAGGGCCGGCCGCTCGGTCGGCGTGGTTCGTTGCCCGGGGAGGGTGTGTTGTCAGGTCGGGTGGTCGGTTGGCCCGGTGGCAGCCTCAGTCCGTTGGTCGGTCGGCATGGTTGCCCGGGATGTGTTGCCGGTCGGTGGGTCGGCCAGGTGGCACGCAGGGCCGGTCGGTCGGTCGGTCGGTGTGGTTGGTTGGGGTGTGTTGTCGGACGGTCGGTTGGTGGTAGTGTCGGTCGGTCGGTCAGGCGGCAGGGCAAGCCGGTCGGCACGGTTGCCGGGGGTGTGTTGTCGGTCGGAAGGCCAGGTGGCAGCGCCGAGCCGTTTGCTCGGTCGACTTGGTTGCGTGGGGTGTGTTGTCGATCGGTCGGCCAGGTGGCAGGCCGGTCGGCATGGTTGCCGGGGGTGTGTTCTCGGTCGGACGGTCAGGGGGCAGCGCAGGGCCGTTTGCTCGGTCGACTTGGTTGCCTGGGGTGTGTTGTCGGCCGTTCGGCCAGGTGGCAGGGCCGGTCGGTCGACGTGGTTGCCTGGGTGGGTGTGTTGTTGGTGTCGTTCGTTCGAAAAGGTCCCACCACGCTGCGCGGCCCCCCGCCGCTGTCAAACGGGTCGGGTCGGCCTCCGACTTTCCGACCGGGCCAACCACTTTCAGAGGGTCCACCCGCTCGGATTCATTGCTTGGAAAGAGCGGCCCTAGCTAGGGGCGCCGTGGTCTATTTTAGGTTTGGGTGGGCTTGTGACTGTGTTGCAACAATGGTCGTGGCCGTTGTCGTGGGCATAGTTGGTCGCGACGTCCGGTGTTGTTGTGGTGATGGGTATTGTTCTGCTGTCGTGATGTGTGGGTCTGTGTGGGTCGCGGGTCTGTGTGGGTTGATGCGGGTCTGTGTGGCTTGTGGGTCTGTGTGGGTTATGGGTCTGTGTGGGTTGTGGGCCTGTGTGGGTTAGGGGTCTGTGTAGGGTGTGGGCCGGTGCAGGGTATGGGTTGTGGATCGGTGTGGTTTGTGGGTCTGTGTGGGTTATGGGTCTTCTTGGGGTGCGGGTCTGTGTGGGTTGTGTGAGTCTGTGTGAAATGGGGGTGTGGTTCGGTGTGGGTTGTGAGTGTGAGTGTGGACCTGTAGGGGTGTGGGTCGGTGTGGGTGTGGGTCTGTGTGCGGTTTGGGTCTGTGTGGGGTGTGGGTGTGGTTCGGTTTGGGTGTGGGTTGTGGGCCTGTGTGGGTGTGGATCTGTGTGGGCTGTGGGCCTATGTGGGTGTGGCTCTGTGTGGGCTGTGGGCTTATGTGGGTGTGGATCTGTGTGGGCTGTGGGCCTATGTGGGTGTGGCTCGGTGTGGGTATGGGTCTGTGTGGGTATGGGTCGGTGTGGGTGTGGATCTGTGTGGGTCTGTGTGGGTGTGGGTGTTGTGTTCCCACACCGTCCGCACACTTCAAGCCTTTCTTTCAGCATCGGGATGATTCTTTTTCTGTCTTTCTTTTGGTGTGTTCTTTTCTGTTTCTTTGGCTACGGGAATGCTATCTGTTGTTTGTCTTGCACAAGAAACTTCTGATCAGAGCACCTCGAGAGCCCAAACGCTGAAGGAGTCAAAGCATAACGAAAACGAGTGCACTCATGTCGTGCCAACTTATCAGCTTCGCAGTCTTCTACAGGATTACACGAATGAGAGAGCTAACACGTCACCCGGCGCGTTTTACAAGTCTGCACTTGTGTTCCACGGCACAACAGGGGGGGACTGTGTGTTTGTGTGGGTCTGTTTGGGTGTGGGTCTGTTTGGGTGTGGGTCTGTTCGGGTGTGGGTCTGTTTGGGTGTGGGTCTGTTTGGGTGTGGGTCTGTTTGGGTGTGGGACTGTGTCGGTGTGGGTCTGTTTGGGTTGTGGGCCTGTGTGGGTTGGGGCTTTTGAAAAGGTTTCGACTTACTTTTGGGAAAGTTTTGGGCTTCTGGGCAGTTTTGGGCTAGCTTTTGTTGAAGTTTTGGGCTTCTGGGTATTTTTAGGCTTTTGGGAAAGTTTTGGGTTTCTGGGTAGTCGTAGTGTTGGGAGGCTTTTTGGAAAAGTTTTGGGCTTCGGGGCAGCTGGCTTTTGAAAGGGTTTGGGGCTGCTGAAAAGTCGGGGGCTTTTGAAAAAGTTTGGGGCTGCAGAAAAGTTTTGGGCTTTTGGGAAAGTTTTGGGCTCCTGGGCAGTTTTTGGCTTTTGGGTAAGTTTTGGGTCCCCTTCTGGGCGATTTTGGTCTTTTGAAAAAGTTTCGGGCTTCTGGGTAGTTAGTTTCGGGCTTTTGGGAGTTTCCCGGCAAGTTTTGGGCTTCTGGGTTTCTGAAAAGTTTTTGGTTTTTGGGAAGTCTTTGGGCTTCGGGGCAGTTTTGGGCTTTTTGGTTTTGGGGTCTGGGTGCGAAATGTCTTCGGTAGCTATAATTCTTGGGGAAAGTTTTGGGCTTCTGGGCAGTTTTGGGCTTTTTGGGAAAGTTTTGGGCTCCTGGGCAATTTTGGGCCTTGTTCTGGGGAAGTTTATTTTGGGCTTCTGGGCAGTTTTGGGCTCCTTGTCCTTGGCAGTTTTGGACTTTTGGGAAAGTTTTGGGCTTCTGGATAATTTTGGGCCTTTGAAAAAGTTTGGGGTTTCCGAGCAATTTCTGGCCTTTGAAAAAGTTTGGGGTTTCCGAGCAATTTCTGGCCTTTGAAAAAGTTTTCGTTGCGGCCTCTGAACAATTTTGGGGTATTGGGAACGTTTGGGGCTGCTGGGGGAGTCTGGGCTCTTGGGGAAAGTTTTATTTGGGATTCTGGGAAAGTTTGGGCCTGCTTTTGGGCAATCTTGGGCCTTTGGGAAGGTTTTGGCTTTCCATTGTTTTGAAAAGTTTAGGGCTTGCTTCAGTTCTGGGCAATTTTAGGGCTTTTGATTAGTGGGGCCAGGGTTCACCGCTCCTAGGGTATTGCTTTGGGCCTTTTGGGCAATTTTGGGACTTTTGATAGGCTTTGGTCTTCCTTTTGAGGAAGTTTGGGCCTTTGGGATGGTTTACTTTTGGGCTTTTGGGAAAGCCTCGGGCTTTTGGGAAGGTTTTGGGCTTTTGGGAAATTATTTTGGGCCTTTGGGAAGGTTTCTTGGGCCAGCCTTTTGGTGAAGTTTGGCGGGGCTTCTGGGCAAGATTTGGGCTTTTGAAAAAATTTGGACAGTTTTGGGCCTTTGGGGGAGTCGGGGCTTTTGGGAGCGAAAGTTTTGGGATTTTGGGAAAGTTTTGGGCTTTTGGAAAAGTTTGGGATTTTGGGAAAGTTTTGGGCTTTTGGAAAAGTTTAGGCTTGTGGGCAGTTTTGGGGATTTGCGAAGGCTTTGGGTTTGTGAACAAGTTTCGGCTTTTTCTTTTTGTGGGCAGTTCCGGGGCTTTTGCGAAAGCTTCAGGCTTTTGGGAAAGTTTTGGGCTTTTGGGAAAGTTTGGGGCTAGCTTCTGGGCAATTTTGGGCTTTTTGCATTTGGGGCCAGAGTACGGGCTGTCCAGGGTATTGCTATAGTGGCAGAAATCAGCGCGGCTTTCGCATAAATCTGGAAAGTAACCCTCAGCCAAGAAATCTGTCTCCCCGGCAAGGTGCTTCTGCGCTCCGTCTCTGGATTGGGGGGCCCAGGCTCATCAGTGGGTTGTGAAATTCATAAGGCTCGCGCGGCCCTTCTACCCTAGAGAAGGCGCAAGGAGTGACCCGCGTGGGGGAACTTTACTGTTGGCAAGCGGCTGGCACTGTACTTTCTGGGCCCGCCCGCCCCGTGCTCTCATGTTAGAGACCTCGGGCGCCATAACACCACGAAGGGCTCCGCGTTGTTGTGTTTTCTATGAATGTGCCCTCCTCCTGAGACTGCCTAGTGCAGTCGGCTTTCTTTAAACATAGCAGCGGACTCCAGTAGAATCCCAGGCGCACACCTTCGAGGGCTTTTCTTGGCTTCGTTTGTCTTGCTGGTTTGGGGTGGGTCGGTCGCAGTGCGCGGCGCAGTCGTCGCGCACGAGGCGACCGCAGTGGGCGTGGTGGTCGTATTATATCGAGTGGGTGGATTGCAGGGCGTGGTCGTTCCGCATGAGGCGACTGCACCCAGCGTGGTCGGTGGCCGCAGTGGGCATGGCGGTCGCAGTGGGCGCTCTGCTTGGGTGCAATGTGTGACTTCGGTAGCCGCATTGCGTGGCGTGGTCGCGCTCGCGGTGGGCGTGTGGGGCTGTCGAAGCCAGTGTGCAGAGTGGTCGCAGGACGTGGAAAGGCCGCAGTGTCTGAGTTGCTTGGTGGAAAGTGTGGGAGGGGTCAGCGCATGCAGTGGCAGCCGCCATGGTTGAAGCGGTCGCATGGTGTGAAATGGTCACAGTGTGTGCCGCTGATGTGATCGGGCTTGTGTGAGCGAAGCGGCCACACGAATCTGCGAAGCGGTGCCAGCTTGGGTAGGGGTCGCGCTGCGTTGGGTGATAGATTGCAGTGTGTTGGGTTGTCACTGTGGGCAAAGCGGCGCCCGACGTTCGCGGGTCTGTGGGGTTGTTGAGGTGTGTGGGGTGGTCGCAGTGGGTGGCGCTTTCATGTGTAGCGTGGTTACAGTGGGTGCGCGGCGTGGTCGCAATGTGTGGAGAAATTATGAGTCTGTCACCCAGACGAGTCGACGTTGGGCCGCGTTCTTGCATAGAAACAAACTAACACAACAGAGACAAAGTGGCCAAATTTTTTCCATGATCGAAGGGAAGCCTTTTCAATTTCAGGCGCGGTTGGGTGTCGGGGTCGTCTTGCTCGAGGGGGTCTACTCTTCGTGTGGAGGGGTTGCGGCTTTCTCTGCAGATCCGCTCTGGGAGTTGCGGGGAAGCGAGGGTGGGCGCGGGTGCGTTCTCCTAGCAAGTTGCAGGGATTTCGACCCTCAAAAGAGGCAGTATAATGATCGCCGCCTACTTACAGCAGGTGAGTGCTTCAGAGTCTTTTCTCGCGGTTTGCTCTGTCTAAGACAAGAGGGCGCCGCGCTCTAACGCAAGAGCTGTGCCCGAGAGGTATAGACAGCTGGCGCTTGTGGTCTCTCTGCGTATTTGTGTCAGCTTCGACAAATCGCGAGTACTTTGTGGCTTTTTTCTCATATGGGATCTGCCTCCAAGAGTGGTGAGGGTATCGGGAGCGGAACTGCAGGGGGGCAGGTTTCTCTGGTGCTGCCTCGGCTTGGGGTGCAGAGGCTCTGCTGTAGCACAACAAGCTCTTCCCCCACGGCAGCTCAGGCGCCTTGATATGCGGAGAAAATTGCAGCATGGGGGGCCGCGTCGTAGCTCTAACGAAGGCATTACTGACGGGAACACACTTGGTCAATATCACAAGCGTGGCGCCTTTTGCTCAGTAGCGATGGTAGGTCATCGGGATAGTGAGCCAACACCATGAAGGTTCCCCAAAGAGTTGCCCATTTGTCTGCCGTTAACACATTTGTCGTTGCCTATTGTCTTTCTGTTTCTCGTCTTAAGGCGTAAAATTTTCAAGAAAGGAAACGCAGATACCTCTGTGACGAAAAGGGATGGGGCCATGCTCTAGCTTTCTCTTTTTCTTACAATTTAGTCTGGCGTGGCGTTTTTTGTCGATGCGATGCACCCCGACTTTCTATTGCCCAAAGCGGCGCTATGCAGAAGCAGTTCGCGCAGGCAGCGCCACCCCCGAATCCAAGACACAAACGCAAAAAGCATCTGAAAGCCGACCGATCCCGACGACAACAGCAGGCGCACATGCTATCAAGACATACCCGCAAGATGCCAGGCCCAAGCATCAAAAGCCGAGGCCCCGATGCACGGCTGCCCAGGTACTTCAAAACATAGGACACAGGGATGCCACAGGTCCAGCCAGGCGGACTCTGCAGCTTACAGGTAGTTTAGGAAACCGTTACGATTTCTTTTTTGGTTATTTTGATAAGACAAATTTCGCACCCGATGGCACCCGTGTGCTGGTCTCACGAACGAGAGTTAGCGCCCGAATTGACAATGCGGAAGCGTCTGGTTGGTACCAAGGTTGTCGCGATAATAGAAAGCCATTTCCTGTGCTCGAAATCGGGTTCATCGACTTCTGTGAACAGAGGGACACTGTGGGTTTCCCTTTCCACAAAATAGGAGAAACAACAGCATGGAATGTGCACCAAGGTGCACAGGCGCAATGGGTTGGCGAAGATATTATCTTCAACACACGGACAGGCAATAGTGATTTCTTTCAAGCTGTACGGTTCTGGTAATTGGTAACCTGAGTTTAATCCTAAGTATTTTCTTCTTATTTTCTTTAGGATCAAACTCAGGTTACGTAATACCGGAACCATTCACAAGCAAGGGTCGCCGCGCTGAGTGGGAAAGTGTTAAAAGAGTATGCTGCACCCATCTACTCACTCTCCCATGATGGAGCTTTGGCAGCTGTGCTGAACTACACACACCTAAATATCTGCTCCCAATACGGGTACGCTAGCGAGAATCTCGGAAATTTTTGCTCCACTGCAGCCCACCTCATTGCAGAGGATTCCTCGCAGTTCCTCGCGGTACTGGATCTCGCTAGTGGACAAGTTTCCAAACTAATCTCTGTGAGTGACGTGGCAGCTTTCTTGGTGGGCGAGGGAGTTCTGCGGCGTCACAAGAGGAGCTGGTATCGGTATATCAACCACGCCCAGTGGAGCCGGGACTCTACGGAGCTGATCTTTCTTTACCGCGAGCAGCATGGGAAGACCCTTGATGACCGGTTCACATATGGCGTAACGATCAATATCCACACCAAGAAAATGCATCTCGTATCAAAGTCAGGCAAAGATGGCTGTGTCTCGCACCATGATTACGGCTATAGCAACACGCTACTGTGTGTTAACAACCGGTATTGGGAATATAAAGAGCACAAGTTGCACACCGTCCACGCTGACCCACTTACGCGTGTCAACGGGCACCCCACTTTTTCAAATTTCGACGTGCCAGGCCCAGGAAGATTTATCTTGTCAGACACCTACCCGAAGCCCTTTCTGGGCGCCCGTGCTGGTACTACCGAAGATGGGCCCCTGAGCAGAGCGATTTCTCGGAAGCAACGTATGCAGCACCTCTATATATTCGATCGGCGAGCGTCGCAGGCGCGGCTAATCGCCTGGCTCCCAGCTGGCTACTCCGACCTTCACCCTCGGTGGGATAGGGTGGGTAGTCTTGTGACAGTTGACAGTGGCAATGACAGGCGCAGGCACCTTTATTCTGTCTTTGTCGAAGATATTCTTAGCGACTTTCGGGCCGGCAAAGTGAGCACAAACAGGAATCAGTCCTATTCCCTCGATAACAACGGCGGGCTCTCTCTGTCAATGCCATCTCGGCTGGCTCAGTGAAATACTCTCGACCATTCAGGGTGGCTCTTCTAGTGCCTAGCCGCGTGCTGGAGTGGTGTTCGACATGGTAGGCCCCGTCCATCAGGTCAACAGAGTGACCGCGCTGGGAGAGAAGCGCCGACGACCGCGGCTGGGGCTTTTGGTAGTGTCTGCGCCCTATCACCATGAAGGAGGTGGCAGTCACTTGGGCATAAGGATAAGGCGGCCCCCTTCAGTTGCGTGGTGACATTCAGGGCCTTGCCCGTCTGTCGGTGGTGTGTGTGCGTGCAGTCGATTGCAATCGGGGAGGCTGCTCGGATTTGGGCGACAGTGACAGAAGGGCGGTCGGCTTAGCTGCTGCACCTGGGAGCCATTCTGCTAGCCAGTCGGGGCGCCAAGATGCGGGCCTTACGCGTCAGCAAAAAACGCGCGCTGGGCGTAAGATGGGGCGCCGCGTGTGACGTGTTCACGCCGTTGGCTGACAGGATTCCCGAGCGACTGTGACAACACGCTCAGAGTTGTGTGGGCTCTAGTGTGGGGCGTGGGTGTGATTCGTTCTTCGTGTTGCATCAGATGGGCTGGTCATTGGTGCTTGGCGCACAACTTCACCCATGGCGCAGCATTGCCCACAGAGCTGGGCTGCTAGCGTGTCTCGGTCTTGTTCGTTGTGGAGAGCGCGCACCACAGAGGAACAGGCAGGGGCTTTCATGGTTCTGCAAGTAGTTAGAGGGCAGAAGATGTGTGCCAAGCCGAAGAACAACACAAGAAGGTGGAAGAAGTAGAGCCGCGGACAGTATGAAGACCAGCGATCTGCCGCAGCCCGTTGGGCACGAGAAGAAGGGGCAAAGAATTAGAAGCCGACGCGCACTAGGAGGGCCAAAAGCTTGAAGCGCTGAAACCCCTCCAGCCTCAGTGTTCTTGACAGTCTGAAAAGGGAAAAAAGTTTAGGAATTCTAGAACACCTTCTAGCAGGTCTTCAATTTTCCGAAAATTGAAAAATCGGCCAATTTTCCAGAAAGTAGACGCGTCTACCGATCACTAAGCAAGGAGGCGCAAACGCGAAAGAGAAAGAGAGAGAGGCTGAAGCAAGGCGCACCCCCAAAGAAACACTTGAAAGCCGATGAAGCTACAGGAAATTGCGCTGTTCGGTTTTTTAGTCGGTCTCTTTCAGCTTGGTGCGTCTGCTCTTCTCGGTTGTGCGAAAGAGAACTGTGAGCCAAAACGTCGCTGGTGCACGAGAGAGAGAGATGTCCACCCCAAAAAACCGCGCTGCTTTTTGATAAGGCCGCCTGTTCCCCCGCTGGTTTTTTGAATAGACATCTATTCTTCGGCCGTCTCCCCTCTCATTTTTCTCTTCGCTTCGAATGACAAAAAGAGTAGCTAATCACGTTACGCGTTGAAGATCCAGAAATGGCCCAAAATGAAAATTGAAGTCCGGCGCTACATCAAAACGAAACAGAAAACGCGTTGAAAATAGAGACACGAAGGGCGCCCCAGTTCTAGAATAGAATGCAAACAGGTCGCTCACGCTCGTCCGGTCCTTAATAAAAGCTCCTCGCCCAGTTCCTGCCTACCAACCAGCCAGGGCATTCAATTCCCAACGAAGCAATTGCAATGTGAGAGGCTAGATCTATCGTCGGAAATTTCGCTAAGTAGGTTGTAGGAAGTTGGCTATTGACGATAGTGATTTGATGACAATGGCGCTCCCCTTTCCGTCGGCGCGTTGGTAGTGATAGCTCGACGGTGCTGGATAATCAATGATGACGATCGCCAGAAGTTCCGGCGTGTTGGTAGTGATCGATGATGATGCTGGTGACTGATGATGATCCCTGCTCAGCCGCGCGCCTGGTAAAGGTTATTTATGTATGGTCTATCTTATGAATAGCTCGACGATTCGGATTCCGCCGTCGAGTAACCCAATCTCAACACCCATACTTCGCAGGAGCCTCCTCGTAACTCATTTGGTTTTGGTTTCTTTTCGCAGTTATTTGCATAGCTATTCACTGTCTCTTCTCGCGCTTGATTCAGCCCATAGTGATCCTCGATTATGTTTGTTGTTTTATTTTCAAGAAAGTCGACCCGGCCCTACGAGTAATCTGCTTTCGTGAATATTATGCGTCGTAGTAGCAGTTGTAGTTTGAGACAGAATGCTGGCAAGCCCGTCGGGCTTGAAGAAGCGTCGTGCGAACAACGACGCGCCAGAGGAGCAGATTGCTGCGCAGCAGCCTGTAAGCCCGCTCCTCGCGGCGTTCGCACCTTTGGCGCCACGACCGCAGCAGCTGGATGCTGCCACGAAAATGGCGCGTGCAATCGACGAAGGGTTCCACGTCGTGGCGCAGTTGCCAACGGGCATGGGAAAGACGGCGATCAGCCTCGCACTAAGCCGGAGTGTGCGTTGTGATGTGTCTGGTCGAACTGCGACTGTAACGCGGACGCATGAGCAGGGGCGCAATATTTTAGCTGAGGCCAAAAAGATGGGTGTTCGCGCGATGGTCCGCACAGGTCGACGCGAACTATGTCTCGTTCCGGAGGTTGCGGCAAACGAGGACCCCGACCTAGCGCGCAGCAACAAGATCGCCGGGCTTGGTGGTTGCAGCTTCCACAAGAACCTTGACTGGGCCGACATCGAGGACATCGCCACTGGTGTCACTCGTTTCCGGGAGGAAGGACAGCGGCGAGCGTCGTGTCCGTATTATGCCCACAAGCGGCTTACAAAGGTGCCCGGAATGTGATACGTTGAAGTTAATTACTTTAGTTGACCTTCGTAGGCCAATTCGCTGTATTCGGTGGCGGTTCATTCTATCTCCTTCGGCTTTGTTTTCGACCAGAAAAATTTTTGACTTCGTCTCGTTTTGATTTGTGTTTCGTACCCCCTCACGACCTTGCGTTCAGTCTCTTTTTACAGCGATATAGCGTGTTGGTTACTACGTTTCCCTATTGGTTGCAGCCGGGGTTAGAAAGTGCGCGGCGTGAGCTCTTGAGCGGGACGAAGCTCGTCATCTTCGACGAGGCCCACAGCGTTAAGCTGATATTTAAACTGAGTCGAGCTAGTAGCCCTTTTCTCATGTTGAAGCTGTTGCCACTAAGTACTGAGCGTCTCCTTTCCCAGTATGTAGATGAGACAGAAGTTGGCTAAGGAATTACTCACATTGTTAAGCTCCAGCCATCTACTCTTATTAATCCACCTTTCTAATACAATACCAAGCGTGGTAACGGCTGCGGAGACCGCCCCGGCGCCACATCCTCGATGCGTGCTGCTCTTGGAGATAGAAAAAGCACGACACCGCGACCGCCGATGGCCGGTGGAGCTTCCCAGTGTGGTACTTACGTCTTTACTATGATTGGCCTTCGTCGAGTTTTTTATTTGGCTAGTTAATAGCGCAAGCATTCGCTAGAAGTAGCGGACTTTCTACATCAGAGTGGGAGCGTGTTGCTGTGAGCACAGTGCTGGCATAACTTACGAACAACCCATAAGTCTACAGGTCGTTGAAGAGCTGAAAAGCCTCGAGGCAGACAGTTCGGTCCCGCATGCTTTTCGCCAAACGCTCAAAGCCCCGGGGGCAAAGGTTTATCTCATGTTATGAAAGGCTACCGAGTAGGGTTTTTATATGATTCATCTCAGATCGGTTTGACTAAGTAGCAGGGGGCGGCTGCTGTGTGCGCCCGTGATGTCTCTACTTCGTCGGAGTTTCTTGGCTAGCTTCGTAGATCTTCTAATCTTTTCGGCTACTTCTAAAAACGCCGGCCAGCACCCGCGGTCCGTTTCCAGTGACGTCCGGAAGCAGTAGTGGCAGCAGTCGCTCTACTTCTAGTTTATCTACCTCTGTGAGCCCAGCAGAGTGGTCATTGGATAAGCTGACGGCAGTGGGTGGCGCTTCCAGGTCCGCCATCTTCGGAGAGATCGCAAAGTCAGCCACGCTAGTTCTCATGTCTGGGACGATGTTTCCTGATGCGTTGACCCCGCCGATGGCCCAGGCTGAGGCGGTCCTCGGTTCAGATGTGAAGGGCGTTCGAGTTTTTAAACTCAAAGATGGGCCTGCGCGGGTCATGGTGATCTGCAACGCGGTCTCGAGTCTGTCGCAGGAAGGTGCCGTAAGCCTCCTCCGTCGAAGTACATTCGACCTGAAGTTCGTTATCAGTGAACGCCGCACGTACGTGGCTGAAGTGGTCCGCTTTTGTGTCCATCTTTGGAAGAAAACGCAGCGCACGGGGCTGGTCGTCGTTGCTTGTGTCTCTTATGCGTCGGCAAAGGAGTTCGCGCGACAAGCGGAAGACCAGCTTCCCGACGTTCTGGTCGAAGGCCAAGGAGATCAACAGCCGAGCACCCCTGTTTCTGGGTTGTTCTTCGTCGTGCACAGTGGGAAGTTCACTTAAGACGCAGGCTTCGTCTTTGCTCTCTTCTGACTCCTTCTCTCTTTACTTTTTTTTCTTATACGAAACAAGTTTTCAAAATCTGTCGCGTATAACAGAATAGCTTATAATATATATAGCACAGTGGTGGTTGGCAAAGGGATGACAGGGCTCCGCCAAAGGCGCAGCCCTTTCAGCTCTTTCAGCTGGGTGCCCTTACCGTTGAAGGGAGCTACCTCGGTCGAGAGTGGGGAAGGTTTGTTTTAAAAAGTGCGGAGCCTAGTGCGGCTTGCCGTCTTGATCTTGGTTTTTTTTGTTGGAATTCCGTGGGGGTCATGCAAATCGGCCAGAATTTGCATGATCCCCACGGAATTCCAACAAAAAAAACGAAAGGCAAGACGGACAGTCGCACTAGGCTCCGCACTTTTTAAGTGCAGCAAGCTCTAGGCGCTCTCGAGGTGTAGCGGACCGGCGGTTTGTGGAGGCAGGCTCCCTCGGTTTTTGTGGTTGTCGGGTTCTCGGACCCGATCAGGCTCCCCGGGTTTTTGTGGTTGTCGGGTTCTCGGACCCGAGCAGGCTCCTGGGGTTTTTGTGGTTGTCGGGTTCTCGGACCCGAGCAGGCTCCCTCGGTTTTTGTGGTTGTCGGGTTCTCGGACCCGAGCAGGCTCCCTCGGTTTTTGTGGTTGTCGGGTTCTCGGACCCGAGCAGGCTCCCCGGGTTTTCCTGGTTGTCGGGTTCTCGGACCCGAGCAGGCTCCTCGGGTTTTTGTGGTTGTCGGGTTCTCGGACCCGAGCAGGCTCTCTCGGTTTTTGTTGTTGTCGGGTTCTCGGACCTGAGCAGGCTCCCCGGGTTTTTGGGGTTGTCGGGTTCTCTGACCCGAGCAGGCTCCTGGGGTTTTGGTGGTTGTCGGGTTCTCGGACCCGAGCAGGCTCCGAGGTTTCTCGGGGTTGTCGGGTTCTCGGACCCGAGCAGGCTCCTAGGGTTGTCGAAAGTGGTAAGGGAGCGACCTCGAGAGCGGCGAGGGCTTGCGCTAAAAAGTGCGGAGCCTAGTGCGGCCGGCCGTCTTGGTCTTGGTTTTTTTTGTTGGAATTTCGTGGGGGTCATGCAAATCCGCCAGAATTTGCATGACCCCCACGGAATTCCAACAAAAAAAACCAAAGCCAAGAGAGCTGGGCGCACTAGGTTCCGCCTTTTTTGTGGTCTCGCGTGGCAGCATGAGGCTCCGGTGTCGGTTGGTTGCTTTCCTGTCTCTCTTTCTTCAGTCGACTCCAGTCGGATCCTCGTGCGTTGGTGATCGGGTTCCCCTGCAAATTTTCTTGGGTTCTGCTCCTGTGATTGCAAATGGGGCCCATTTTGCAATCTCAGGAGCAGAATCCAACAAAATCCGCCAGGTGGTCTGTCTGTTTCTGCACAAGGTTCCGGGGTTTCTCTGGGTGTTTTTCTCGTCTTCTTCTTTTTGTCTCCCTTGATCATTGAAGGGGAGACAAAAAGAAGGACCTCCCGAGCCCCTCCACTCCTTGCACATTTTGAAAATGTGCAAGGAGTGGAGGAGCTTGCGGGCTTGCTTCGCGCCTCGTCGTCAGCGGGTTTCTGTGTGTCTCGAGGTTCGTGGTGGGGGTGTCGGGTTTTTGGGGTGGAGGTGTGTGGTCCAAGACTGCCCAGACAGGTGTGGCGGCTCCTGTTTCTCTAGTTGGGGGGCCTGGTGTGTCTTCGGGTGGTCCGTCGTGTTTTTTCGTTGTTCGTTGGGACGAGAGGGCCCACGGCGCCGTGGGTTGTGTGGTTTCTCTGGTGGCATTGTGGGGGTGTGGTCGTTGTCGTTTTGGTTGTTTGGGTTTGTTGCTGGTTGCGTGTGGGTGGTCCTGTTCTTGTCTGTTCGTGGGTCACGTGGTGTTAGTTTATATTATTTGGATTGATGTGCATTAACCTTAAGTAAGGCTCTCAGTCAGCACTCTAACTTCTGGAGGGGAGCAACAGACTAGCGTCGGCGGAGCATTTCGTGATGGCTGGTTGTCCGTATCCGCTGCCATCGGGGCAACGACCATGGGACGACGAGCAATCCGAGGCCACGACGATAAGGTCGACGCGTCAATTCGTTGGGCGGGCGTGCCGAGGATCAGGAGAGGCGCGAACGGTGTGGCTCTTAGGCCCGCGCTTCGCGCTCATGAAGTGGAAAATCGGACCAGAGTGGGATTGGACTATCTGCGCAACCACTGTCGAAGCCTTTCAGAAATATGGAGTCACGGCGCAGGCGGCTGCGAGCAGCACTCTGGGTGGGGTTTTTTGAGAAGATGGCTTGCATGAAAAGGCCTTCGAACTTTTCGAGGTCAGAGCTTTATCCATGGTCAGCCACTCTAGCTACGCGAGATATGGCTCGCTTCGATGAATGTAGAGCCCGACGAGATCAAAACGCAAAAACCTCGGAGATGTCATGCAAAGAAACCACTCGGAATTGTCTTCACCTTCGCCCTTATGTCATTTTGCATGCAGACCTTCTTTCCCCTGGTGACGTGACTGCACCGCGCAGCCTAGTATGGATGCGCAGAGTCAGCCGGTAGCGTGGTCGTCTGATTTTGTTTGATGGCGCACGCTTCTGGATTTCAGAAAATAGCGGGAGTTCCCTCTGAGAGAGAGACTTCCGCTCTATTGATTGACTAGCCGTTCTCCGATGTTTTTCGTCTTCTTTGGTTATTCACTAGGCCCATCATTCATAGGCAGGACGATGATTTTACTCGATTCTTGAGGTGCCCCCTTTATCGCTTTTTGCGTTACCCTAGGAGAATTTCCAGAATTTCTTGCATGATTTTTGTAAAAAGAAGTGACTAGCTTAGATCATGGCGTGCGTTTCTTGAGCATAGAAGATATTGAAGCCGCTGCTCCTCTTTTCCTTCGTGTGTAGGAAAAAATGGACGGCCACAGTTTTAGCGTCGCTGTCTGGCAGACCTGGGACTCGAGGCCCGAACTTCGTGGGAAAAAGACAGCGCTCAAATGGGATGGCCTGTCGACGAAGCGGGGGATTCAGGTCTCAATCCCTTCAAAGCGTGAGAACATCGGAAAGATGGCAAACCCTGATCCGGTTCATCGGGAACAGAGGAAGCCTCCAAAAACCACTGCGGCCGAGGTGGTGGGTCTCCTAGTAAAGAAGTGCCCAGCACTCGTTGCTCCTGTGGCTAAGAGGAGCACGCTCGGAGACGAGCGCGACTTGGAAACACAAAGTGGAGACGTCGAATCGCTCGGCCCCATGGGTCGCGAGAGTGCAGTCGGCAGCGGTAGCAGCAGCAGCAGCTGCAGGGAGTTGGTGGATGCATTAGATGGGACTGCGCGCTCTCACGACCACAACTACCAAAACCCTGATGCTGAACGACGGAGCGATGGCACTCTTCTTGATGAGGGTAGTGGTGAAGAAGGAGGCTTAGTCTTGTTTACGTGTGCCGCCTCTCCGGGGAGTAATGGCAAAGCATCTCCCTCAGCACCCGCTTCCGCAGAGTCTAGTAGTAAGGTGGCATCTCTTTCGGCACCCGCTCCCGCAACGTGTAGTAGTAGCCCACAGGCTTGCACGGCGCCCGCGGTTCCCGCAGCGTCTAGTAGTGGCGCAGAACCTTGCGCGGCTCCTGCTTCCGCAACATCTAGTAGTAGCACAGAATCTTGCACGGCGCCCGCCGTGTCCGTTAGTAGTGAAGAACCTTGCACGGCAGCCGCCGCGTCTACATCTAGTGGTAGCAAAGAATCGCCTGCACCTGCCGCACCTCCTTCGTCGCCATCTTCTTCCGCATTTTCTTCAACATCTTCAAAGACGCGCGCAGGGCCAAGCGTTGACGCAGAACACGAACTACAGCACGAAGCACAGCCGGGACTGTGCATCTTCGAGGATGAAGAGGAGGAGATCGAGCCGCATCTCCGACAACATGAACCCTTCGGCAGTGGTGACGCTGAGGCCACTGAGACGGACATCGCTGGTGGGTTTCTGTTAGCAGGTCTGGCCTCAGATGAGGAAACGACGGCGGAGCATGCGTCCCTGGACTCGCTTCAGGCGTTGGGCCAGCCAGTGCGCAGCATGTCGCGCATGGGACTGGTGGAGATGAACTATCGCGAGGAGGCTCTCCTTTTTCAAGTGCATGAGCTACAGTACCCAACTGCCGGTAGCGGCCGAGATGAAAGGGAGCGGCATGCTTTAAGGCTTTGGTGTAGTCAGACAAAGACTTTTTTAGTGAATAAATAGGGGCAAGGAGCCCACCATAACGGCCGCAACTCGTGTCCTCGCTCTCGGTTTTCTTTTTGTATTAAGTATTTATATAGCCTCGTGGGGAGAGAATATATAAGAGCTTCTCTCGAGAATTAGTCTGAGCGCTTCTGCGCCTCTTGGTTGTCTTGATCCAGGCCATCCAATTTGAGTGGCTCCTGCATCGGGGCACCATCTTCATAACTCTAACCTTGGTGGCAGTAAAGATCGAGTCTCTTTGCAGCAGTGCCGAATCTGGAAAAAACGCTAAAAGACGCGCCCAGCCTCGAATGTGTCACCGTTCGAGGCATCAGCCCGGATTTGCTAGAATCGTCTGGCTTTCACCTAGGTGATGACTTCTTTGGGCTATTCGGAGGGAGAGGAGCACTTGGACCAGAGTGGAACTTGATCGCCTTCTTGCATGATGGCCCTGACAAATCACACTCCTACACTGCAAAGCAAAGCAACCGCCTCACACAGATAGGCGTCCAAGCGTTGTGCAGGAGAAAACCAGAAAAGGCCACGGCGCTCGCGACTGATGGTGGGGGTGAGGTCGATGAGGTTGGTCAGATCGACAAGGCTGCGGACGTTGCGGCGAGCAAAAGGCTCTTGCGTGACAAGTG
Source organism: Amoebophrya sp. A25 (assembly GCA_905178165.1). Classification (NCBI taxonomy): domain Eukaryota; class Dinophyceae; order Syndiniales; family Amoebophryaceae; genus Amoebophrya; species Amoebophrya sp. A25. The sequence goes on from CAJINU010000094.1 coordinate 339,893, forward strand.
GCTAGAACAGCGAGCAAAGTACATGTCGCGACTGGGTCCCGAAAAAGCGGCGGAAGTTGAGCGGGTTCCAATAATAGTCTGGTTTTATTCATGATTGTCGCAGGTGGGGCTTGTCATTAAAGAAGACACCGCAGGTCTTATGAGGGTCGTGGCTATGTGTGTTTTCTTCGCTTCATCATGGACGCAGGGCCAATAACTGCTTCATTTGATGGCCGCCCACATGCCTCCAGCATGGGCGTGGCCTTCTGGTATCTATCTAGCAAACACCCTCAAAGAAACAAATAATTATACGCCCCCACTCAGGTTTTCCCGACAATGCCCTTCGCTGCGGAAGCTGCTGCGCCAGCTTGAGTATCTGTCGCCGTGGCGTGTGGTTTTTTTGAACGTTTTGCGCATGATTCTTCGCCGGTTCCCGGAGTGCTTCATGCTTCGCGCTCCATGTGGACGCGTGTCCCGTCTGGTCAGTATTCGCTAGGGCTCCGCACGTTGAAAGCCTTGGGCGAGAATACAGCTGAGCAAGCGTATGCTGAGAGGACGCGCGTGGCAGTTTATAACCCATGCCCTGAGCTTTGCAACTTACTACGCCAGGACTGTGGTCTGCGTGTAGCCCGAAAGGGTGTCCTGGAAAAGGGTCCGAGGCGGTGCATAGAGGCGACTGGTCTCTCGTATCGTGTCGGCTTCCGGTATTATTTTCAATTTTTTCCTCTTTGTTCATTGAGCCAGAAGAAAGAGCGTCTCATCGAGCTGCGCGCGAAGAAGAGGAGAGGATAGTCGAGGAATTGGGTGAGGAATTTCGTTTATGGGAATCGTTTTCATTAGTGCAAGACAGAGAGCTTCTGTGTTTCTTTTTGGAGAGTTCGGGGTCTATGCTATCTCTTGTTATCCGACTCCAGGTATGTCCATAACTGTCCCAAGCACGCCGGGCGGCTACGTTTTCAGAGGCTCGAGCGGCTTCTTGGTGGTGAGAAGCAGCCTTTTGCTCGAAGTGTTGCTGGCAGCATGTTGTTCGCGGCTGATTTAACGAAATCCATCAACAGACGGAAGGCATCTTTCGCAGGGGAGCGCACCACGCTGCGAACCCGAGCAAAGGCGACGCACTTGGCGATCGTTGACGCGATCGAAGGGCAGCGCGCATCGGCATCACTGCAGCCGAAAAAGAAAAACGAGAGAGCCCGAGAGGAATTTTTTGGACTTTTCGGAAAGGGAGGAGACGCTGTCGCGCCAGTAGAAACCTCCATCACTTCCGACCCGCGTGACTTCGTTCACGTACCTTCTGCGGAATGCATCCGCAGCCACGTTGTCTACGACTTCAATCTGGTAGCGGATTCCATCAGTTTGGCACTCCCTCGCAGTCTCTCTGAGGCGGAGTCGCTGCGTGGCGACAACACTTTTACGGGAGATCAGTTAGTTGCTACATATCTCTCGACTTTTGTTTTCTACCTTAACCTCAGTCACGCCTAACTAAGCTCGCGATAAGAAACGCGAGTGCCCCCCATGACGTAGCGGGTTTGCTTTGTCTAATGTTTTATTGTAAGACTGACTTTGAAGGTGTTTACTAACTAAGTATTGGCATCGTATTCATGGGCGCACTAACGTGTTGCCGGATTTCTAACCTCCGGCCTACTGGTAACGCGTGCATTCCTACGACAGTGCTGCAGACGGGTGAGGTTGTGGACGTGGCGAGCTGTGTAGCCAAGTCTTTCGCCGATTATGGAGGACGTAGGCGCAGTGTAGCCGTTGTTGCTAGGTTGAATCTGAGTAAGGGAGTTACTTGACTAGAATTGGCACTCGATGAGGGTCAGTCTGGCTACTAGCTAGCCAAGCGGAGGAAGCCTGGCTGCGGCCTCTTCATTCTCTGAGCCCCCTGAAAAACTTCGGAGGGGGGCCCCATACATTCGTTGTCTCTCTTTCTCTAATTTTAGCTGCGTGACCACTTCAAGAAAGTCGACGAAGCGCGTGAGGCGCAGAAGCTCCCAAAACCGAAGATCAGGCGTGTCTGGCTAGATGGCGCAGCGTGTTGCACGGGGAAACGACGAGCGCAAGGCGCACCAAGAAAGACAGTTGCCACGAGAGAAGCAGTTGCAGCCTATGCAACATTGTCAGAGGTGGAGCCCGAGATATTTGCAGATGATTGGCATACTCTTCTAGCAGTGGCAGGCCTGTTGGCTTCGACCGGCGGCGTCCGCGGAGCGGTTTTGCGATTATGGTCTAGTGAGTAGTTATCTCTGGCTTACCTTTGTCTTCCTAGGTCTATTTCTATTTGTTTCGTCGCCGTATCTACTCGAGGGGGTCGCCGGTTCATTTGCGGCGCGGCCCCGTCTTTATTCAATTGTTAGCACTAATTACTATGTGTCTACGTCTGGCAAAAGGGTCAGTCTACTTCTTCCACCCTAGTGCGAGTCTATAGCCCTCGCTTGTTTCTTATATATTTCTAATTATGGAGCTCTCTGCAGCGATGCGGCCACTCGACATGGCGTGGATGAAGTTGCTGGTGCGTCATCTGATGGAAAAATGTGGCACAGCTGAAGAAGCCACGAAGCACTTGACGTCGCGACTGATTTCTAGGCATGTGCCAAGGCTGCCCATCACGGTACAGGAGCAAGTCTTAAACTACGAAAGTTGGCTCAGTCGAGCGCTTGGAGAATTCTGGGAGAAGAGGGCGCGGAAGCTGGCAAAAAACGCAGCAGCAGAAGCTGAAGGAAAAGATCTGACAGTGGCTGCCCAAATAGAGCGTGACGCGAAGGAACAACTAAAAAAGGAGCTGGAGACAAAAACTGGAGTTCATGCCTACAGTGGGTGCCTGAATTGTCCGGAGGAGCGTACATTCTTCGAGGCGGAGACCCTGGAAGAATCCGCGCGCCAAGTAAACGAGCAGCAGCGCCGTTGCCCAGATGTGGATGCTGTCTCAGCTGACCCAGGAGAGGTTGTCGACATAGGGCAGCACGTCTTCGGGGCTGCTGTTGTGCCAGCAGGATCGAAAAAACTACCCGTCGTCTTGAAGGAGGGCCGCACAACGTACCTCGAGTCCATTCACAACCGGCATGACCATCGCAGCAGATGGCGCCAAGGACTGAACGAGGAGACGCGACATGCTACTATCGTGAGGGCCTGCTTCGAAATATCGGAGAGTCGCAGGGCACGCCTCAGCCGTGGAGCGCATAAGAAGCGGGCCTTCGAGGAGTTGCCTCCTGGTTGGCCTGGTACACTACAACTCCACGGAAAATATGCCTTGCCGCAGCTAACGAGCTTTGCGAGACAACGGTGGAGAGATTGGAGCTTCGCCATTCTCTTTAGCATGCAAATTCTAGCACAAGGAGGAGCGTCACCTCGTGAAATAGCAAACATCACGACGGTGAACGAGAGGGAAGTCCTAAGGTGGGCCCGAGAGCGCCAGCGCATGGAGGAAATAGTGGAAGCCACTGGATCGACCCACCGAGGGTGGCTCACGCTTCAGCAGGAACAGGAGGTGATTGACCATCTCAAGAAGTCGACCTGGGTGCAGCTTAACTGGGACGCATGTCGCACGAGCACTCTCGACTACAAGCCACATGCTAACTCTGGTGCCGGTGTTGCAGTGGCAGGTGGCAATAAAAGAGTCCCAGAGGCTCTCGCCCTCGATGTTGACCAGGAAAACGCGAAGCGAAGGCGAATGGTCCAAGAGGTGCAAGAACGGCGCGCCGAGACTGCACGTCAGAAGCAAGCGGATGCGGATGTGAAGCAGACTGCCGCCTATGAGGTGTATGCCAAAGATTTCGTTGCACGCAGCACAAAAATCAAAGAAGATGGCTATGATACTCGTGCTGCGAAATACGCGTGGAAAGTGCAGAACGAGGAGGAGTGCAAGAAGCTCGGGCTGAGCTTGTGCCCGGTCTGTTACGGTTTCCAGGCAAGGACCGAAAAAGCACTACACAAGAACGATAGTGCTAATTGTGTCCCCAATAAGTTCGTCACGATAAAAGACAAGGGCGGCGCGCGTCTCATGAGGGAGAAGGTCTAAGGCTATTCTGAAGGCCTTTCGCCTATGTGTTTTCCATAGCTTGTATGCGTTGTAACTAAATGAACACGTGAGCGCTTTGCTCTCTGCAACCAACTCGGGCACGACCCTTCTCGAGCGACGTTCTGACTTATTTCTTAGCTTTAGCTGTGGCCCTCCCCCTTTCTTCAAACAGAACGAAAACGAAATGGCTTCCCATTCAGATGCGTTATCATTGTGAAGCCCCCACTAGAATCCCTTCATTTTCAAGAAATTTCATCGAGTTTATTACTTGTTAGGTCAGCCAAGCGCAAGCACTCAAAACGCAGGGCGCTGCTATATTGTATGAAGCAGATAAGCGCTTGCATCTGCTTGCTGCGCGTTCCCGGATGGCGATACTCTTTCTGTGTTGGGTTACTTTCAAGTGTGACGCGATGCCCATTCCGTGTTGGGCTACTTTCAAGTGAGATGGACGCTCGTTGTTGTTGGCGAGAGATTCGGCATTCTGAAGAGAGAAGTAGGCTGGCCTCAGTCGTGCAATTTATCAACTTTCCAACAAACAAGGAGAGCCGTTCAATTTTCCAAAAAATAGATGGAGACTCGAAGTGTTTCGGGAAGGTCTTTAAGTTTATCTCTCTACTTTCTGTCTTATTGCTCTGTGCTTCTATCGTGTCCTCCAACTCCACGCAAAACACCTAGTGCGGCTATTTCAATTCTCTACTTTCCAACTTTCCAATTTCTGAAGTGTTCTCTTCTATTTTTGCCCGGAAAAAAGTTAACCGAGACCCACTCCGAGAGGTGGTCTGAGCTAGAGACTGCCGTCGCATCTCTGGGGCAAGCGTCGAGAAAGTTGAGCGAAGAGAGCGCATCGGCCGAGAGACGTCTCTGCGCCTCAATCTTGAGAAAAGCAGGCCAGCGCGGGAAGCTCGCTACGGTTCAGTTGACAGTGGTGGCGACAATTTGCCACAGGATTACGGGCCGCGGGTGTCGAACGATCAGCAGGCCGCCGGCCTGTGCGCAAATAGACGGCTCAAGAATTGCACCAGGGTGCCGATACACTTCGCGCGGGGAAGGCTGGCGGAGTGCATCCAGGCGAACAGCTTGTAGGAGGGCGAGGCCTGTGTAGGTGGTGGGGGGTGGGGGGGTGCATTTCTATCGATTTGCTGCTCAGAGGTCAGCACGGTACTCGACGTGCGCAGCGTCTTGAAATCAAGCGCCACCGCGTGGCTTATCTTGAAGCCTTGTGGACATGGCCATTGGGTGGGTTGGGTGTTGTTGTCGACCGAGGGCGTTGGCGGTGGGATGGGGTGGGAGGCACAAACCAGGAAACCGCGAGAGGCTGGCCCGGGAGTTCCACGGCTGCGCCACCAGCACCACAGCACCAGCACCACAGCAACAGCCGTGGCAACAGGACAAGCGCAACCACCACCGCCGCAGCAGCAAGGCCAAGAAGACGAAGAGGAGGCCCGCCGAGGAGGAAGGCGGAGACTTCGGCGACAGAGCACCTCAGAGGGAGAAAGGAGCAGACTGATGGCTGCACAGTGGAGGAAGGTCGTGCCTCGCATATATTACAAGCAGCAGGCCTTGCGCTTAGTTTGTAGAACAAGATGAGGGGCGGAACAACAAGCGGAGCGGAATAGGGTCAAGAAGAGTAGGAAAAGACCGCGCGAGCATGACCCCAAAGAGGAAGGGGGAGGCGCTGCGGCGGTCGAGGTTCTAAAGGTGTCCGAGATTCTGGCGGTTTTATCTGCAGGCTGTAGAGGTGTCTGGGGTTATGAAAAGGCCCCGGGTTGTTGAGATCTTCGAGGACTTTGAGGGTCCCGAGGGTCTGCCGCTGGAGGTTTTTGAGTTTCTGGGGGTTTTTGGGTGTTTCGCAGGTTGTTGGAGTTGTGAAGGGTTTCGAGGTTTTGGGTGTTTTTCGGTTTGTTTATTATGGTTTGTGAGATTCTGCAGGCTTTTGCGATTCTTTCGGGAGGTTCGTTTTGAGGATCTGGAGGCTTTTGAGATTCTGGAGGCCTTCTGAGGCTGTGGTGGTTTTTGAAGTTCTCGGGGTGTTGGGTGTTCATTCTTCTGTCGGTTTTTGGTGTTTTGGACGCTTTTGAGATTCTGGAGCTTTTTGAGATATTGGAGGCTTTTGAGGTTCTGGAGGCTTTTGAGGCTCGGGACGCTTTTGAGGTTCTCGAGGTTTTTAAGGTTCTGCTATACAACTGCCGCAGTTTGCTTTTTTTCTCCTTTTAATTTAGAAACCTGTAGGCTTTTAGTAGCTTACTAGTACTAGGTGGCTAGTAGGTGGCTTCTAGGTGATTAGTAATTCAAGCGAATGCTGCCAGGCGCGAAAGCCTTCTAGTTTTTTTCTGATTTTGCTCTTTTTAAGTTCTTGGTAGCAATGTCCATCGACTGAATACCGACCAAACATTTACACCACTAGAATGAATACACTGGAAACCACTACCACACGCATGCAAGTCAGGGAAATCACTCGGGTCACTATTACCAGCCTGCGGGTGAGAAAGGTGACGCGACTACCACTAGGATATGCATGAGGATGGTGACTGCTATTAGGATGATGATGATGGTGAAACTACTGGGGGAACCGGTGAACCGTTGGAACCTTGGGGACCTTGGTGTGGTTTGTCATTCTGGTGGTGATCTTCATACCATTGGGAGGAACATACTCGAAAACTGAAAATAACCGAGTTACTGACTGAAATAAGGGAGGTAGCTCTGACAGGGCTACTCTTCCTTGTTCAGTATCTCGCTTATTGAAAGTAGTTACTCGCTTATTTCAGTTTTTCGAATACACAGGACCAGGAAAATAGGCGGGAACGACTGAAACCAGAACCAGGGGACGCAGTTGACCTGGGTCTTCGACCTGATTCATCACAAAACTCACGATCTTGATCTTGGATCTCGATCTGCCTACATTCCCCCTCCCAAAGTAAGGACCACCGCACAAAACTACACACGCCAAGCGTTGCGCACGACTCTCGATTACAACTTCGAGAAAGTGACAGGATGCGCTCTGGTTACGGGCCTCAACTTTTCGTCGTCTTGTGCACGAAATAGCTGTAGATATTTGACACTACTCAGACCTTTCGTGAGAGGGTCTGCTCGGTTCAAGTCCGTTGGACAATGACACAGGTCCTTTACGTGGTCGCGGACTGCGCGATACCGAAGATCGACGCGCTTCGATCGTTTCGTCGTTACTGTGGACTTACTGAGACCTAGCGCAGACTGACTTTCCACGAACACAAGTGGGACACCTCCTGAGCCTTCTGTCTCTAGATACCAATCAGGAAAGCCTTGGGCTGTGCGCATCTTGGTAGTGTCATACGCAGCGACATACTCAGCCTCACAGGTACTACGTGCCCTGGCTTTTTGTCGTTTAACGGACCACGCGGCGGGAACTCCGCGGAAGTGCAAGATGCTGCCACCCTTTGACTTCGGGGCTACTGTACAACCAGCACAGTCAGAATCGCTGCGCGCAACTGACTCCCCTACCTCTTTACCAGCTTCAGCTGCTACCTTTCTGCGTACTTTGTTGAAACCAGTCTCAATCGCGGGGGAGTATTCGAGGCCTGCGTCTTTTGTGCCTTTTGTTTGTGAACACTAGGACTGCTTATTTTCACCCTTGTGGTGATGCGTTTTTTATATAATTCCCGGCCTGTTTCAGTTGTGCAAATTGTGAAGGTTTTGCATGTTTCTCATGCGGTTGCAAAGTTGTCAAATGTGTGGGCCTTCTTGTTCATAAGTATCACGATAAGGATCCACATCATTAGCATGGTACTCCAGTGGTGTGATCTTTGTCACTATGGGATTGCAATGATTTCCATCATGTTCATGCTGTTGATGATCTTCATATTCATGAAAGTACTAGGATCATCGTGTTCATCTTCTTCATCTTCTTACTTCTATCATTTGCAGAACAGGGGAACTGGATCATATCCCCCCTTAATCTATACTCCATCGAATGAATGACGTGTAGATTACAATAATAATAGTGGTTGCAAGTTCGACTGTATTCCAGCGAATGAATACAATACGGAAAAAGCATGATGCATGTTATGACTGAAGATGAATAATTTTTGTTGCACAATATTAGAAACATAGGCTATTTCTACGTAGCCAAGTATAAGACTTAGAGTTCTTCTCCAAAGTCTTCTTCAGCAACATTCTCAGTGTTGTTTTGTTCTTCTCCGTTTTCCTCAGGGGCAGCGGCTGCTTCCGCCGGTGCTGCCTCTGCTGGTGCTGCTTCTCCCTTTTTTCTGGCTTTCTTCAGCGGCGGCCCTTTTGCTCCCCCGTCTTCTTGTTTACCTTTCCCCTTTTTGCCTTTGCTTTTGTCTCCTTTGTGCGGCTGCTGCGCCGCTTGCTTCCCCTTTCCTTTGTGGTAGCTGCTGCAGTTCTTCGTCGCCGAACTACTACTACTACTGGAACTACTAGAGGAAGAAGAAGGATTTTGCTTCGCAGGCGCCATTTTGTGGGACACCCGTGTCGACGTTGGACAGGCTTGAACAAGGTTGATTGTATTCTCCATAACTCCCAAGGATCCAACGGCATCCAGGTTACTCACCGTCTCCCGAGCGTAGATTAAACGTAGAATACAATTGTGGAAGAATGCGCTTCCTTCTTTCCTCATTTTCCTTGCCAGGTCCCAATACTCGGTCTGCAGAGCAAGACCCATATCCGAGCACTGTCGACTGTAGTGGGAATTCATGTTCGGGCCGTGGTTGATTATCCACTCCTTCCAAACATTCTCCTCTTGGACAAGCATGCACGATAAGCATAGTTGGAATGCTTTTGCGTAGTCGCCGTCCGACCTACATCCTTTCAAAGTTGCGACGTGTCGCTCAATGATCTCGTAGAAGATGTGACTTTTTATTCCGAGATCAGCTGGAAAAGCAGGCGAAGGGGGTCTCGTAGCAAGTGACACCTCGTTGCCTCGGATTGCTGACATCAAAGATTGACGCCAAGCTTCCGTCCCTTGTAGTCGTTGAGGCTCCTTCGGAACGATTACTCTCGCGAAGCCCGACATTTTGTTTTTGTTTTGGGTAGTTGTAATCTATAGTGTTAGATAACTACAGAATACAGCGGTAAACTATTGAAGAAATACTATACGCGCACTAAATATTTATGACTAGAACCCAGTTAGAAAAAGACGAAAAAAAAATTTCCGAAACAGTAAACAAGAATTTGCATGAAAATCCGATAACGTTTAACGAACTTAACAGATGCAAGCATCAATACACACGAGATCCGACAACGAACCTCGATGAGTAGAAAAAAATTAAGTTTACTTTTTGGGTTTTGTTCCTGCGATTTTATGGCATAGATTCACAAATGTCGGCTTATTAAGTGCCTTTGTGAAGATGTCTGCCTTTTGCTCGTCAGTGGGACAGAAGTGTAGATCTAATTTCCCTTCTCCGACAACTTGGCGGATCCAGAGTAATTTCAGATCCATATGCTTGACCCGACGAACTTCTGGCGATTCACCGACCGCTTTCGCGCTTCGGTTATCGATCATTAAAGGAATTGGAGCTAAAGACTTTTTCAAACGGCCATGCGGATCCGTCGATTTTGATTGTCGGCTATTGCCTAGATTTTCAAGAGATTCCTGAAGTAGTCTCCGGAGGTAAACTGCCTCCCGCGCGATTTCAGTCGCGGCTATAAGCTCCGCTTCTGTCGTTGACAGTGCTACGACAGGCTGCTTTTTACTTCGCCACGCGATAGGCGTGCACTTGGTTTGGCCTAATTCGACGAGACCTCCACTGACCGATCTACGGGTCTTTTTACATGTTCCCCAGTCAGCATCTGACCAAGCTTTTGGAGTTAAGTCACCGTCGCGACCATCAATGTCTAAGGCGAAGCTCCGCGTCTTGCGAAGATATCCTAATAATCGATCACACACTCGCAGGGCCACTGGCGTGGGCTCCTCTAGACATGTGGATAGGTATTGAACGACATACGCAATGTCATACCGTGTTGATGTACATAGGTACATGACCGCACCGACAAACTTCCGGTAGGTCGATTTTTGTACGCGTGTAGCGATTTTCGGGCGAGATTTCTCAGAAAGCTCTTTTTCGAAACGATCTATCTCCGCCCGTGTTATGGGAGTATCGCACTCTTTCAGAGTTTTATCTGGGTCAAAGTCCTGCAGAATCTTATCGACCAGATTTTCTTGACTCAAGGCCAGTCTGCGTCTCTTCTTGAGAACGTTGATGCCTAGAAACTTATACAGTAGTCCGCCGTCCTCGAGCTTTTGCGGTTCACACGTATTGTGTTCGAACATGTCGAGGATCGAGCCTCGAACCGCGGCTATGTCCTCTTTCCGACCTAGAAAGACTATGTCATCCACGTATGCGAGCATGCACACACGGCGCTCGCCGTGAAAAAACATGGACGGTTCGTTTAAGCTCTGTTTCCAACCGGAGCTGGTGGCGTGTCTTGCGAACGTCTTAGCCCAGAGAGCTGGAGCACTTTTCAATCCATACAGGGCTTTCTTGAGTTTCCATCGGGCATTTTCCTTTCCTTTGCGCCACTCGGGGGGTGGTATGCAGTAGACGTCCTCGCCGACTATGTCTGCATATAGGAAAGCTGTCTTGACATCATATTGCTCGAGATCAAAGTCTAGCGCCATGGCTATCTTGAACATGAGCCGAATATTTGGGATCCGAGGGACAGGCGAGTAGATGCTCTCTTGGTATTCTACTCGGTTACCGAGCACGACGGCGCGACACTTGAGTCGCCCACACTCTTTGACATTATATAGTACTCGTATCGGCACAGCCTTCGCTCCTGGAGGCAGGTCGTTGACCGATATTTCATCGAATACGTCTCGTCCCTTGATCGAGCTTAGCTCTGACGCCAGCGCGGCGGCCCAGCCTCCTGGATCCTCTGCGAGTGCCTGTTTTCGCGTCAAGGTCCTTAGCAGGAGGACATACTCATCGTGGGTCAGAGCGTCCGCAGTGTCGCCAATCTCGATTTCTGATTGATTCTCGATGATGTTGGCTATGAAGTCGACATTCTGAGGGGACAGGTCCTCGATGGATGTGACTGCCGCAGTGTGTCCACTGGGAAGCAAGGTCTCTTCTTCCTTGTGCTTACTGCGTCTCTCCAGTTCTCGCTGCAGGTTAAGGCGTACAGGCCGACTCTCTAAGCCCATTTCCTCACGGAGCGCTTCCGCGAGTGCCACTGATCTATGGCGACCTTTCGAGCACTGGAGCACGAGCTTTCCGCTCTTTTTGAGAAGTTTGGTCGCATCGCTGAGGAATTGCGAGTAGTTCTCATGTGTCTTGATACCGTCAGACACTTCAGCACAGAGGCCTGTGCTGTTTGGAATGTACCTAGCTGGATCAGCTGGAAAATATTTATTGACTCGGAGAACAGCCGCGCCGAGGCGCTTGAGCTTGGCGGGGATTTTGTCCCCACAGCTGAAGAGTTGATACCGACTCAGATTCTTTGGGACTTGGAGCTTCTCCAACATATCACGCGTGAGACGGACTACGGACCCCGACTGTGCGGCGTCAGCCTTTTCTGGTTGTCCATTGTCTCCACTTTTGTCCGGTTTCGCTTCGGGAGCGATGGACGGGCGGGATGAATCCCCCCTGTATGTTGGCTCTGCGCCAAAGTCTACTTCCCTGGTCCTGATGACCTTTTTCTTCTGCTCGTCCCAGACTAAATAGTCTGGCGATAGGTGCGAGTATCCTACAAAAATACCCGGAAGATACGCGCGCTCCATCTTCGTTTTCACGAAGTTTTTGTATCGGCAAGGCGTCCCGAAGGTCCGCATATGCTGCGCGCCGGGCTTAACCCCGTTACGCTTTTCGTAGGAGCTCACGCTCCCGAGTATCGCGCGTGGCGACCTGTTTAATGCATAGCAGAATGCCTGTGCCGCGAAGCCCCAATAGGTGTCCGGGAGTCGCGCTGTATCTAGGAGACACTTCATCCCCTGCATGGCGAGACGATTATGAACTTCCGCGCTACCATTTTGCGCCGGTGAGTGCGGTGATGTCTTGCGCGGCCTGATGCCGTGCTTTCTCAACAGTTTGAGGAAGTCGCCGTCGAATTCTTTTCCGTTGTCCGAGCGGCAGACTTTCGGCACTCCAAACATGTCCATCCATTTCTGGAGTCCGGTGTATGCGTCGCTTTTGCGCGCAATTGGGAAGACTTCTACCCACGAGTCATATCTATCCACGACGATGGCCCAGTAGCGGTTGCCGCCTATCGATTCAGGTAACGGCCCGCAAAGGTCCACGCTGATTGTGTGCCCAGCTTCGGTCGGGAGGAGTCGTTCGTGCGTTTCTTTGCTGAACGGTTTCCGGCGAGCCTTGTTCAGTCGGCAAGCCTCACAAGACGGCATGTAGGTTGCATGCCCCATCCTGTTGTGGATGACCTCTTGGGTCACGTTGAGCTCTCCCGAGTCCAAGTTAGGCCTGTAGCTGAGGCGGAAGAAGTATAGTCCTCCCCTCTTTGTGATTGGGATCAGCGTCCCGCTAGGTGTTCGCAGTCCGTCGAAGTTTTCTGTGACGGTAAAACCTGCGTCCA